>CM062807.1:638369029-638913718 GCA_031772625.1 Pinus tabuliformis | reverse complement strand
AATTGAATGTTGATATTCAATCATCAAGGGTTCTAGTATTAATTCTCAGCTAATTACAATGTGCCAACATTTTCTTCTTGTGTAAGTCAAATACAATCTCATATTTCAAAGGAGGAAATGGTTCCCCTTAATCTCCCTTATCCTCCTTCGTCTTCTTTGACAAATGGATTTAATTAATTTCCTAATATGCAGATATATGTTGTTGATGAAGCAGATAATGAGGAAAATTTTCCTGAAAAGGAATGGAGTTGTCTTTAATATTTATTTAGAAGCTCAATTAAATTCTGCTAAAGTGGAGCAAGCCCAATATGATAATCTCATCGTTAAGCCATCTTGTAACAACCATGTTGATTAATATCAAACTAGGTGATACTTGTATTTTCTTTTTCCATGATATGCTCCAACCTTCACCTCCCTGTCATGACTGGGGATCTGTATTGGGTGACAATGTATGTTAAATTGATTCCCTAGAGCATAACATACATGTTGATTTGCTACTTCCTCTAACTGGCACTATAGTGCAATATTTGAGTCTTGAACCAAATTTGGTTGGAATTGATGTCTCTTCACCTGAGTATTTTCATCTTCTATACCTTGATTTATTTGATAAGTCTGCTACACCAGTGACTTCTCTAAATCCTTTAGATATTTATCTTGCTAGTTTTAATTGCAATCAAGTATGTGATGGTGTTGCTTCATAATTAGAAGATGAAAAAGATCAAATCCCTTGTTCATGATATTTTTGATTTTCAATTTTAATAGGTGAAGAGGAAGGTTCTATATCTCAAAAGTTTCAAGAGATTCCTCCGATCAATTCATCTTCATTCTTATTCCTTTAAGAGTCTCATGTGTTAGCTATCGAATATGAACAAATTAATGGCTTTAACAACTGTCATCCTATTAACAAGGTATTCATTGATACATCTAATTATAGTTGCTGATATTCATGTGTTGACTTCACTAAGACATTGAAATTTGATGATTTTCTTTTGAAAGTTTAGGGACTTATCAGGAAGTCGAGGAACTTCATATTCCAATGATGATTATGTCAGGTTCTCATGATCCTGATGAGATATCTAGACTAGGTCAAATTAGGGTTTCCTTCCATGGTTGCCTCCTCAACACTATCTCACTCGATGAAAGCTAATTTTTGAAGTATTATGAGATGCATCAATCCTTTACTATGATTGTTTTTTGAATAAAGCACATTGATCTTTGTTTCAAACCCTTCTAATTCTTACCTAGTTTGTGTAGATTGTGATTAGGTACAAGATAATATTGTATTACATTCTACTATGTGTAAGGGAAGAAATCACATGACTCATATATTTATTGAGACTAATACAGTTCATTCATCTTCATCTTGGAAATTAGAATAATATGATCTTTTAAACTACCAATATGTCAATATTCAAACATCTGATAAAACTATTGATATATGCATCAATTATTTTGAAGACACAATTGATGATGACCACATGCATTCATCTACTAATCTTATGAAACCATCGATATTCGATGATATACAATTTGAAGGTTCAAAGGTTTTTCAAGATGATGAGGCACTTCAGCTTCCACTGAAATTTATGAGAGGTCCTCGTGTCCTTGACAAAATCCATGAATAGGCTCAAATTAGGGTTTTTGGTGAATGCTCATTTTTGGGATATTTTCAGGGTTTTCAGGTTGGTCATCTTGAATATCAAGATAGGGCTGTTGACTGGCTTGAAGAATCTTATCTAGAAAATTTATTCACAGGCATACAACATCTTGTCTCTCTGTGCTTGATTTAGGGTTAAGAATAAATGATTGCATACAATAGATAAATACTTAGGGTTTCCAAGTTTATCATTTTGTTTACCAGGATAGAGTTGCAGCTTGGCTAGAAAATTCTATTATGGCATGCTTTCCTACAAACAAGCATCCTCTTCTTGTTTTTGTGCATGTTCTACAGGTAAGCATTTTTTTTTTGAAAAATTATTTATACTAGTTCTAATCGTTGACACCTTTCTTTTATAGGTCAAGAACTACTATGGTGGTTTCATTGGAAGTTTGAATTTACATGACCTGATCTCCCCTCTAGTTAAATTAGGTTTTAGGTTTAGGCTAGTTAGGGTTTAGACATGCTCTTGTTGGATGCTCTTTACTACAGCTAGTTTTTTTCATTTCATTATATTATGCATTTAGCTTGCATATGTTTCCCTACATTTATGTTCACTGCATTACACTTACGAATAGTCTGCATAAGCATTTCATAGCTCTTTTATTGTGGTTAGCTGAATTTGCATTACACCATATCATTTTCCTATGTTGCACATAGTGTTGTTCACTGAATTGCATTATGCACTCATGTTACTGTTAGCATTGCATCTGTTTTTTGTTGATTGGGAATTGTATTTGTTTTGTATGTTTGCATGGCACTGCATCAACCTTTGGTAGTCTTGTTATATGCCTTCTCCTTGTAAACCTTGAATGCTACAATAAGCTTCCATTATGCTCCTTTGCACATGCTGAAACCCTATAAGAGCTTCTTTGATCACTTTGCGCTAATGTTGAAACCCTAATTCCTCGGTTGGAGGTGGTTGTTATGTCTGCTCCAAAATCTAGCCTCTCATAGATCCAATTACCAAAATTGCATCCTGAACACACTTTTTATGAATCTGACCCATTAACAAGGAAAATACGAACAAGGATTCATGGGGAACCCTAATAAGCTCGAATGACCTACATCTGTAACCTAAAACCTCTTTCCAACATGGTCCTAAATATTTTATGGTATGTTTTCATTGACCACTTTTCATTTGGAGATGTGATGTAGGAATATGGCATGAAGGGAAAACTTAAGTCAAAAAATCGTTTAGTTTTTTGAAGAAAGAAACCTCTCTTTCCGGTAAAATAAGTTAGGATCCCTCATTCGCCTTAGTGCAATAAATGGCCAACAAATGATTTCAATTTGCACACAAAAGAAAATAAATCAAATGGGGGGTAAAGGATTGAGAAAGGCTTCCTACGCAAAGAGGTGTTGCAAGAAACTTCATCGGGGTACTGAACAAGACCACTAGAAGCGGAGCAATGCTTTTGATTTCTTGAGTGACTCTTTAAGGGTACTGAATAGGCCTACTAACAATAGAGTAACACCAAGAACTCACTTTATATTTCTGAACACAATAAATCATTTGTCATATTCTCTTCATTGTTGTTGAAAGAAGGCACATGTGAGGTTTGTTCTAGTATGTAAAACACAACCAGACCTAGCCATGAGACAGATGAAGGGCATATTTGTGAAAGGTCAATTAACTCAAGGAGTACCTATAATGTCTATTCAATACTTTCTTTCATCATTCACAAGACTTGATTTGTTGTAGGGACATAGGTAGAGATGTTGGATTCTACTAATGGTTCTCTAATTGGCGTAGCTGCTACAACACCAACCATTTTTTTTGGGCATATATAAAAATTTCGGGTCCTCCCATGCTTACCTAAGTTTATAAGGGTTATGATCATGTTTTGAGGTGGTCAATATCCCAATGTCCCAACTTCTATCAAAACCTATCAATGCACTTGCTCAGACGATGAATATTGCATTTATTCCTCATGTTTCATCTTGGATATTGATCTTTTCCATGCATTAGGGTTTTGACAATATCCATTCTTTTTGAAGCCCTATTTTATCATGACTCCATTCAAAATAATTTTGTATTTTAAGTTGATAAGGATATTTCACTTGTACATGCAAGGCTAATGTTTATAAGCTTTTATATATTGTGAAACATCTGAATTGTCTTAAAACTCACCCAGGCCAAGTTTTTAATTACCTTGTTTATTATGTATTTAAAGATTTATATTCAAACCCATTTTATTTCACAATGACCCTACTAATCTATGTTGTATTTTTGCATGTAGGGTGAACAAGGGGAGCATATCAAACGATGTTAGGATAAGGTGTTGAAGCCATTGACAATGGATAATGCACTAAGGCACAATCAAAGGGTTCATATTCCCACATGTGAAAAAGCTATGTCGAGAAATATATTAAATAGTGCCAAACATAATAGAGGACCCCCATTCAAATATAGATATTAATACTAAGTGCATGGGATGCACACACATGAGCACTTAAAAGGCAGCACTGGTGAATGTATACACATCACAAAAGTGATCCAATGAGACCAACACATGAGAAAAACAAGTCATAAGGTGATGGTGTATATGACAAAAGGATCACGGCTCAGATCGATTGAAAATATAAGAGGCCAAAATCAATTCAAATCAAGCAGTGGGTCATTGGGACTTCATTAATTTGTAGCATCTAAAGGCCATGCATTACATGAACACATGTCATAAATAAAGGCGTCGAAAGGAAAGAAAGAATGTATTGAAAATCTATGTGATGGTTGCAATATGTAGTTAACAAGAGTCAAAGAGAAATAATACCATCGCTTGATAAAAGATAACAAAATTAAAAACATATTTGAAGGAAGTGACCATGCAATTCATATGCGAAAGTATTAATAAAATTCCACAATATGAATCTAGTGACAAGGAATTGAATAATTGTGATGAGCACATTTAAATGCGCCATGAATCCAAAGATGCATTATATAACAAGACATGACTACCCCAAACCACACATGTCATCATATTTGATGTGCGTTAGGAATCAATCCCTATGTGGTGCAAGTATTGGCACATCTAAGCCGACGATAAAACAAAAAAAAAGGTTGAAAGTGCAAGAAAATGGTGATTTTGATGATGTTGTGGCAAGGGGATAAATTTTCTGATGCGCTACCATATGATGGCCATGTCGAAACTATTGGAGTAGTGGCATTTCCATGTTCCTAAGGTAGAGACAAGTCAATGTTTGAGAAAATGTTTTGAAGGTACTTAATGGGCCAAGTCTCAATATAATAGCACTAGATTGAAAGTATAACAACTGGTAATAGGCATAGGGAGTGCAATAGGAAACAATGGACAAAATTTTTTGTACACAAGTCATTTTGGTAGCCTTCATGTCTCACGAAACTCATATCACAAGTCACATCTATAATGTTCAAAACCTACAACTTTCTATCCCAGAGGTCACAAATTGTAGCTTTAATTCACAGTTGATTGGTACTGAGCTTCAGATTTGCGATTTCCAACCCCACCAGATCCATCACATATAATAGATATAGTGCACAAATCCCTGATTTGACCTCCTAATTGGTTGCTAAACCTACGATTTGTGACCTTATATGAACCTATCCATCCCTCTAGGTCACAGGGTTCCCCCTGAAAACATAGTAAATTTTTTATTAAGCTCTGAATTTGTGATTTGCGACCCCTCTAGGTCACAAATCACATCCTCATGTTGTAGTCCGTTCCCCACTATGACATGTATCTGTGACCTGTAACCTCACTCCACTTGTCGCACATGATGAAATCATAATGCACGTCTTAGGGCCACCATGAAGTTTTAACGCTCCTCTCATTAATGCGTTTCACTCCCCCCATGCACTCATTTTGGTTTATCAACATAGATCCTATCTCACCCACCATAACCCATCCCTTTGGTCACCAAAATAAGAAGTCTGATAAGTTATTTGGCTTAGTAACAAGTTCATAAGTCACAAACACATTGTAGAATCCAATGTGATTAAGAGCACCATTTGTAAAATTGCTAACCGCTCTTTTTGGTTGTAGTATATCAAGCCTCTATTACTGAACTCATAGGTCCCATTGATAGCCGATGGTGAAGCTAGAACAAGGAGCTGCATCTATTGTTAGTCTTCAATCTATGGAAGTTACTAGTCACACTCCTAATTGGTGGTGATGATATCTCAATATGTGATTTGCTCTGGAATTTTGTGATGCAATTTGTTGAGGTCGTAAATTGCACATGCAGTGACTAGTTATGATAGAGTTGGAAAATGTGACTTAGATGATGCGAATAACATTATTAAGAGGAAATTTGACTTTTACTATAATTGAAACTTGTGACTAGGCTTGGCTTTCCCATGTTCTGAGGTCTCTAGTTTCATTTGTGATGATATACCAGGTCTATACTCCACAAGCGGTATCCTTGAAACATTAGGACTACACTAAAAGTCTTAATTAAAAGGCTTAACGCTTCCTATCTCTCACTGTTTCATTAAACTTCCCTCATATCAGTATACATAAACAAGGAAGGATTGGTTTTCAGAGTTTTGCACTATATGGAATACCTGAGCGTGATTAAGAGAACGCATGAGTATGTCAACCCTCAATTTCTTGAACTTCTATCTAAAAATATTTTTTACCAAGTGCGATGCTTCTGCAGGTTAATGCAACCCTTTTGTCACTTGGCAAAACCCATGGCATGACCCTTTTGTATCAGCGTGACCTTTCTGTCTCAGGCGCGACCCATGGTGTGACCTTTCTGTTCCTGGGTGATCTTTCAGTTCATGGCGCGACCCATGACGTGACCCTTCTATTTTTCTGGTGCTATCATATTCTAGAGCTAATTGAAATCACAAGAATATCGTTCAACATCCCTTGGAGATTCATTTACATTGTTGAAATTGTGGATGGTCTCCTCTCCCATAGATCCTTGGTCATGCTGCTCAAATTTACCCTGTAGCATTCTCTAAAGAACAGAACAGATTAACTTCCATGCAATCTGATCATTTCAACCTTGAATCAACTAGTGACTCTGGTCAAGGATTAGCATGCTTGGCACATTCTCTTTCCATCTTTTTCCCTGATTTAACTCTATTACCAAGCCCTTATTCACAATTTAATAGTTCAACAAAATAACCAATTCAATGGAACACACTGAGTAATTCAAACACTTCGATTACCATATGAGGAACTTGGTTCCCTCATCTTGATATCCATCCTTCAATAGTGTTTTAACAACACAGAGAATTGATTTGGCATCAATTCCATCAGCTCAAACTTTGACATCAAATCCTTAGCTCAATTTTCCCAAGAGGTTCTACTCCTTTTTATAGGAATTGCAGATTCTTGTAGTCATTGACTACTGGAATTTATGCTTTCATCAAGCCCTCAACAATTGTATTTCATTAAAGGAAATTAAATGTTGTTTCCAAAATTAAGAAAAAATGCATAGTCAGTTTATTATTGCTCTCATGCAGAGACATACATCGCAATATCTTCACAAAACTTGAAGCATGTAAATATGATTTTTGATTAATTAATTTCAAACATACAAAATTACATGGCTTGATTATATAGTGTGGGCATACACAGCCCTGACCTCTTTCTCCTCTCACACCTGCTCTCTGCCTCTTCTCTACATGCCCCTTAGGCTTACAATTATAGGAACAATTAAATAGTTATGGATCATTTTGGTTCCTATTTCTTCTCCATAGATCTCTCAATTAGTTCCTAAATCTCTTAATGATCCCTTGAGGATATCAACAACAGTTATATATCTAAATTCTGCCTTTATGAGCATATTATACCAAATCGCTCAATCCAATTTTAACTCAAATATTTTCCTATTCTAGGATCTCCTAATATCCAATATTTTTATGAGATATTCACTAACATCTCTCATATTCTCACATAATTGAGAATATTTACATTTAAAACCTCACACACATATTTCTCACTCAAATTATTTAAACTATACAAAATTTCTTGTTAAGAAATCAAATTCATTATCAAACATCAGATCCCCTAAGTAAACCAAATATAAAATGATTTTCTTGAGCAGGATGCTCCTGCATCAATTTGCAATCCATAACATTGCTATAAACTTAATTTGCAACTGCAATAGAATTCAAATTTACATTAGGATTTGAGTTGAATTAATGAAACCTTTAGGTTTTCCTCCAACAATTGTAGTCATAGTGCTACCTTCCGGGGGGGTGGGAGTTTTGGGTATGATTTCCTTATCTCTAGCATGAATTGGCAAGCTAGAAAGTTTTACATGGTTCTAGAATAGACCACAACTTTCATTCCTATATAATGAGAGTGGCTTGATCAACATTTTCATAAAGGTTATAAGGAAAAGGTATGAAATTATTTTAGCTCCAGCTACCAAGAAATGGATAGCCAAGAACAAGGTTTTATTAACTTATAAAAGAATATTTTCTTAACTCATTTAGGGTTTTTTGTATTATCATGAATAAGTGTGTTTCGTACTTATCAAGTTTGAAGACTCTAACAAGACCTAAGGCCAAGGTAGTATAGAAGCTAAAAAATTATGTATATGGAACCTTCGTTGTAGCAAGAACACCCTGGAATCTAATTACAAAAGAGAGGCTTTTGGAAAATAATCATAATTCAAAGCTTGACGAGTTGATAATGGCACATAGGCCAGGGTAGAAATTAGTGGCATAATAAGATAGAAAATTTGATCCAGTTGTTGTGAGAAAGTGGTAGATGCACCTGAGATTTAGTGAATCCATCTATAACAAATTTTTGACATCAAGAATGGTTAATATCCTAGGATCTAAGACTTGAAGGTCGAAGTCACTTGGTCTTGTAACCAGAATTGTGTACTTGGATTCGAGGATTATTTGAAAATCACAAAGACAATTGACATACATTCTGCAAGGGTTAAATCAATTGTTACAAGATGGCCATATAGAGATTCCCAAGGCACTATGTCAACTAAGTTGAGGAATGTTGAGATTAGTCTTACAACCAATATACTTGATGACATGTGCAGTAGCATTCAAACATACAACTCATGCAAGCATCCAAGGCTTTACAACAATGTTGGCAACAAGTAATTTAGGGTTTCAAAAAACTATCTCTATCCTCCTCATAATTCCTCTTCTCTCATAATTTAAATATTTCTTATCATAATGCCAATAGCAATACAAATATTAGTTGGGTATGTCATAGTCATTAGACTAGAGAGAATAGTGAGGAAGTTCAAGAGTCATTAGGGTAGGTGCAATGTTATAGTAGGTGAAAAATCACCTTATTTTTGTAAATACACCATCATGCCCCCTTCTGAAGAGAATTTAGCACTTGAGATAGGTGAGATTTAGGTAGTTGTTTTGTGTTTAAGGAGCTAGAGGTGCTTAGCTCCTGGCAGTCAGTAGGGTGAGTTATGGTGAGGCCAAGGTTTTTCTTCAGATAATGGTATGAATAACCCATGATCCACTACTAGGCCTTTAGGGACTTTTGGAATATGTACTTGGATATGCATCATGGATAATGAGAAGTTCTTCACTTTTGACATGGCTTCATGTGCATCTTTATGACTATGGACTTTCCTGTATTTCCATCACGTTTGTATGTGTGCTTCCATGTGAGCATATGTTAATGAAAACATTCTTAGATTATGGATTTCATGTCCAATTTGAATATTTTCTTTTTTATTCATGCCATGCTGGTAACTTATTGTTAACTGTTTTGCATTTAACTTATTTCATGTTCCTAATCATGTATGTATGAGATGGTTTTTAGCTTACTAATCCTTCTTATGGAATGCTTCTTCTTGTTTCTTTACTATTATATCCTTGCATCCCATTCTACAAGTTATCAATCATTTGTTGACCTCATTCCCATTGTCTAGTCATTTCTTTCTTGCTTTTTCTCTAACATCTCCTCATTTAACAACCAAGAGAAAAACAACAAGATGGGAATCATGCCTAAATACCATATGGGGTTGTTATCCCAAACAATGTGAGCTCTAGTTGAGAATTCACACTGGGGATACCCCTTAGTTGTTTGTAATACATTCTAGCCTATCAACAGAAATGAAGAGACCACCCTGGAATGTAAAGAGACAAGTTGATTCACTCTAGTTCCCTCCATGGAAGACTAACAGTAAAAACAAATTGTTTATAAACTGTGTGAGGTTGGAATACTAATATGGTTAGAGAGTTAGAGTAGGTGAGATATGATTTGAGTTGTTTATTACTTGGCACATATAGAGAAAATGTGAAGCATATTTGAGGATAAGGAAAAGTAAGGACAAAGATGGAGGTATTCATAGTTATAGAGCAGGTAACCAAGAAATTGTTTTTCTTTATGTATCAGGGGATTGTAGTCTCCTTTCAATTTGTAGCTTGATAAATAATGGGTTGGATCCTATCGAGGTAGGACCCTCTTGTGGGTTGTAGCCTGCAAAAAGTTGATGTGGGTTGAACCTTCCTTGCAAGTTGAAGCATGCAAAAGAAATTGAGGCAAGAACCTCTTGTAGTTTGGATCTTACATAAAATATGACGTAATAAGGGAGTAGGAGCTTGCCTTTGCATCACGACAATAAAAAAGGCATGGTTTTCTCCCTTTATGGTTTCCACTTATATCTCATGTCCACTTGTGATGATTTTGTGTGCTGATCTTTGTGCTACAATTTATTAAATGTTGGTTATAAATTAAATTTGTTGTTTAGGAGGTGTATGTTTCTCATTTAATAGTTAAGTTAACCATTGAAAGGAAAATAAATTAATTTCCATGAATGTAATAAATTGATTTACCTCCTCTCTCAATTTAGTCAAGTTTCCAGTAGTTTAGTGATGACAATGAAGACGTGATTATTTGGTGAAAGCATCTAGGCAATGGTGAATTTACCACTAAGCTTGGATATTCATCCTTCAGGGAATTGCAATTTGTTGGAGAAATTAAGTGGCAGTGGAGTCTTCTCTGGAAGATTCACACCCCACTCAAATGTAAAATTGATATGCAACTTACCATGATTAATAATCTATTGATCTAGGATAAAATTTCGAAAAGGTGGTGGGTCGACCCAAGTAGATACTTTAATGTAAAAATTCAAAAGAAAATATTTCTCATATTTTTATTTTTTTCCCTTATAAAGTGCAACTCCTCAAGTTGGTATTTTTGAAAATTAAGCAGGAAATTGTTTGGTTAAAGGAATTTTTGGAAGAATGTATGGAATATTGGGTGGATAGCATTTCTATGAAGTAGTCTGAGACTTTCCCATGCATTCTAGTTTATTGGAATTTGGGGGTTTGCAACTCCTATATTTTTAAGTCTATGGATATTCCCCTTGAAATTTATATAGGTTTGATCATCAAAATATACAATGAAATCAAAGTGGAACCAAAATTGTCTAAATGTATATGCCCATTCATACCTACCCTTGACTATGGTATTCCATGGGGTTTCTTTGATGGAACCTCTCAAGACATTCCTTCCATATGTGGGATTGGTGTTGTTTTATTTCTAAAACAAAATGATTATGTCATCCACATTTGATATGAGACTCATAGAGGGAAAAATAATAGGTTGGAATTTATTCTCTAAGAGCTATTGTCCTAGCATATTAGGTGAAAGGAGTTAAAAACTACAAATGCTTGGGGCTTATAAGCTAGTTATTACATAGGAGAATAAAAAAAATTCATTGGAAAACATGAATCTTCTTCCCCTTCTTTACGTTCTTTACGGAATATAGGAAGCCATTATTATTTTGAATGTATTTCCTTCAATCATGTGCTTTAGGAACTCAACAAAAATGAAGATGGGTTATCCAAATATGATTTGTATATTCCATTTGGATTTTTCATAATTTCTAATTTAGTGGATGGTTTGGAGCAAGAATCCACATTAGGGGAATTTTGAGGTAAAATATGGGCCTAAAAAAAAATATTCATATACTAACAAAATTAAATTAAAAGAACCAATAGGATTCAAGATGATGTTGTCATCCTGAGAGGAGAATATTTTGGAGAGAAAATAAAAAAACTACTTTATTCAATTATATTTTTGGTTCATCTCCTTGTAGGTTTACTCGAATGTCATGTGTATACACCATTTTATCATCAAATGAATTCCACATCCGTCGAGTAACCACTATGCATACTTTAGAGTAGACCCACATAATAAAGAATTGAAAAAACATGAAATAAAAAATGTTTCAACATGTTTTTTTTCATGTTTTTTCATTTTTTTTTATGTGGATCTACACCAAAGTATGCATAGTGGGTACTCTTTGCATGTGGAATTTGGTTTTGCATCAAATTGGTGTCTATACTTGACATTCGAGTAATCCTTCAAGGAAATAGGCCAAAAATACAATAGAAAGGGTAGTTTCCTTTCTTTTTCTTTAAAAATCATCTCTTATTTGATTATTTATCTATTATTTTATTATTTTCCTTAGGAGGCCTCATTTTAGACTTGAAAATTACCTTAATGTGGATTTTAATTTATAATTGTATCTCCATGTCTATTTGATAGTATAATGCTTTCCATCTTTCTTCTCCTTTTGTGAGATAGTTGAATTAAGACTTAGCTACGAAGGTAATGTAGATTGTAAGTAAATAAAGTTGATATGGTGATATTATGAGAATTATGGAGTTGATCCTCTCTAATTTATTTTTGTATCTATATGTTATCCTCAATTTTAATCATTTTATTGGCTACGAAGAACCTAATTAAGAAGTCTAGAGGGCCACAATATGTGTATTCAATTCACATGAATATGATCAATTTTTTTCGTATGAAAAAAATGATGATGATGATGATTAACAATTCCCTAAGATCAAATTTGACTTATTAGATTTTAAGAATACATGAAATTAATCTGAATTCTTTACAATTTTATTTGTATGCTAAAAAATCCTTAAGAGATTCATAAGATGTTTTTGAATTGACCAATATCTAGCTCCTGCTAAAGAATGTAGCTATGGTTGGTCTTCATAATCCTTGATGTATTTATAGTACTATGTAAAAGCATGAAAGAAAATTAAATTTTAAATTAGAAGAAGGGAAATCAACAAAACCACCTAAAATTAAGATCCTTGAAAATAACGCACACTCATGTAAATATCATATTTACCATTAGTTACTACCAACCATAATTTAAGAAAGTATTTGCATAAAAAATGGAATAGGAACAAGATGTACATAAATATACTTACCAAGAGTTATTGCCCACCATTGTTTATGTGATATTCAACACTTTAACAAATGAGTAAAAATTTAAATGTGTAGACTTTCTATAATTTGATTTACAAAGAGACGTGATTTAATTTAAGAGATGCCTCTTGGGCATCTTGGGTATAAAATACACTTGAAAGTTTTCATTTTATACATTCACTTATCACACACACATCTTTGTCTCTTATACATGTGATCTCACATATCTTAGGTTTTCAAAATTTGTTATCTTTACTTTCCTTCCATGGTTATTGATTGAATATATAAAGTGTGATTTATTGATGAAGATAAAAAACTGTAATATATATTCACAAATAATTACCATAGTTTATAAATAATGTACTTATATCAATTGTACTAAAAAACAAACATGGTATCATAGCTTTGGTCTTTGTCTACTAGAAAAGCTAAATATCGAGGTCACAAGTTCACAAAAAGGCTATTACAAATAGACATGCTAGGATTGATTGATCGCAAGCGATTTGTCTCTGATGAAACTTGAAGGACTTGTTTCATAGTGAGTAGTTGTGGTAGAAAAAATTGACTCTGGGAGAAGTAAGAGAGCCTTATACTACCTTTAGAGAGAGTAGATCTTTGAGTTGAAATTATGGATTGTCATTGAAATTGTAAGGCTATCAATCCAGGTGGATATTGGTGGTCACCCATCTATTCCACTTGGATCCCCAGCATTGACTCTTTCAGTTTTTCAGTTCCTTAATTGTATAAGAGTTTACTATTTTGGCATTTTTCAGGTCCTGAACTTTTGGAGTTGTTTTGAGGCCCTAAATAATGTTTTTAGGGAAAAAGGAGAGACTCAACAAGCCCCAAACTAGATTGCAAGTTTTCTTTCAGCCTTCTCTTTGAGCTCTTCAAAACGAGGTATTATGATAGCCAAACAAAGATCATATGCCAAAGTTATGATCCCCAGGAAGTTGATATACCAATTTACCCAAATGGGGCCCACATTTTTGGCACTTCATCTCCTAGAGTTAGGTTTTTGGATGTTTATGGTTTTCCATTGCTTCTCAATAATAAATAGGCCTTTGAGCCTAATTGTAACACAGTTTAGAGGCATGTAGCTGCCACATATCTTCTCAGAGATAAGCTACCATCGCCCGAGCTATTTCATTTTTATTTCTGTATGTAAGCATATTTCAGTTCTTTGATATTAATGAAATGAAGTTTTATTTCTGCGGCATCTCTGTGTATATGGGTATTTTTTTATTTTGTTGCATTCCTGCATAAGTCCGAATTAGTGGTATTAGAGCGGTCTACTTTTTCTATGTTTTTCTTTGCATGTCCCCAACGAGTTCAGGGTATAAGGAGTTAGGGCTTGATCTGGTTGAACCTTTGCAAGACTAGCCTCACAAAATTCAATGGCCTCCCATCGCGAAAGAAAATAAAGATGAGGGGGTAGGAGATCCTTTCAAAATAGTGCTCGAGGAAGCCCTTGAGCGACAGAGGAACACGTTGATGGAAAACTTTGTCCAGATCCTTTAACAACTACCCACAAGTGACACATCTTCATCCAGCAGCCACTCTAGAGGCACTGCTTCTTTTAAGGTACAAATTAACTTTGATATTCCCATATTTGAGGGCGAGATAGATGCAGACTCCGTAGAGAAATGGTTAAATATGTTGGAAGGTTATTTTTTAGTTCATGACTTTTCCAATCGGGAAAAAACTTTTGCACTTCTCAAAGCTATCCCACACGTCAAGGACTGGTGGGAAACCTACGGTGAACAAAAGGATGAGAGGAATCCTCACTGTTTTCAGCCGCACTCACTTGGAATTCTTTCTGAGACACCATCAAGGAACAATATTACCCTATTGAGAGTTATGAAGATAATTACATAAAGTGGACCACACTACGGCAAGGAAGGGACCAAGATGTGCTGGAGTTTACATATGTTTTACATACCCTTTGCACAAAGTTGGGTATCAAGGATTTTGAGTGGCATTTGGTACTAAAGTACCACGACTGTCTACACAAGTACATCTAGGATGAGATGGAGTTCCTGGACATCTCCTCGCTTGACATGACGTACCGATATGATGTCAAGATTGAGAAAATGTTTAAATAGAAGAAGTGATACTTTGAATTTGCAAATCTGAAGCAAGGAAAAGGCTCCCCAAAAACATAGAGCAAAGGACAAAGCCAAGTCAGGGTGACCCTGGACAACCCGCCAGCAAATAAAAACACCGCGAAGACAAAGAAGGACACAGGAAAATGGTGTGAGTAACATAAGAGCTCCAATCACAACACGAGTGAGTGTCGGGCCAAGCAGTCAATGGTCATGGGTGGTTGAGCTAAAGGCTTCTAAATCAGAAGCATGTTCCAACTCTGAGTCAGAACCTGACAAGGGGATCGACAAAGGGAAGCACATCATTGACGCGGACCCCAGTGCCACCATGGCCACCACTAAGATCTAGAAGAATGAGCTTGAAGATCCAAAGGAGGGGGAACGCCTCTTCCACTCACAAATGTTGATGAAGGGTTCTCCGTTGTAGTTCATTTTTGACATCAGGAGCCAAAAGAACCTCATTTCAGTAGAGGTCATGAAGCGGCTGGGCCTACCAACTACAACACATTCATAGATGTACACCATCGGGTGGCTTCACCAAGGATGAGATATTCGTGTCAACCAACAGTGCCACCTTACCTACAACATGAATCCCTTCATGGATGAGGTACTGTGTGATGTTTCTCCTCTTGAAGTTTGTGATGTATTATTAGGACAACCATACTTGTTGAAGTGACATGTTGTATATGAGTCTAGACCTCTCTATGTGATTATTACTTTCGGCGATAAGTTGTATAGGATACCAAAGGTAGCCTCGCCAACTGCCATCTCTTTGATCGCTGCAAAATAATGCAGTAAGATCATTCCCAGACTAGGAAATTTGTTTTCCTTATGATTCATCCTCAGCAAAAGAAGAATGTTGTGGCCACCGATTCCAGACAAGGCTCCTTTGCATAACAACAACTGATGAACAAGGTCATGGAGGAGTACAGGGACATTTTTTCCTCGCCTACAGGGGTACCTCTACATTGTCAGGTCAAGCACTCCATCGATCTGACCCCATGCATGCCACTACCTCATGGACTGATCTATTGACGCTCTGTTCTAGAGAACGATGAGATCAAGAGGCAGATTTACGAGTTGTTGCAGAAAGGGAACATCAGGCCAAGCTCATCACCCTATGGGAGCCTGATTGTATTGGTACAAAAGAAGGAATGGACTTGGAAACTCTGTATTGACTATCGGAAGCTGAACAAGATCACTGTCCGCAATAGGTACCCAATCCCGAGGATTGATGACCTTTTGGATTAGCTCAAGGGGCTAAGTATTTCAACAAGATTGACTTGAAGTCCGGTTATCACCAGGTGCCTATCAAACCCTTCTATGTGTGGAAGACTACTTTCAAATCCATGGAGAGCACCTCCACCATATTTGACAGGTCCGTCAAACCCTGCGACAACACAAGCTGTGTGCCAATTTAGAGAAATGCACTTTTGGCATGACCCAGGTTCAATATCTCGAGTACATCATTGATGAGAAGGGTGTGCATGTGGACCCAACAAAGATACAAGTCATTCAAGATTGGCCAGCCCTAACCACTTTAACAGAGCTTCGTAGTTTTCTGGGTCTTGCTAATTTCTATCGTAGGTTCGTGTTGGGTTCTCTCATATTGCTTGGCCTTTAAGTCAAGTCATCAAGGGTGGAGCGAAAGAAAAGTTATTTTGGTTTGAATTCCAATAGAAGGCATTTTTCGAGTTGAAGCATCACCTCTACTTTGCACCAATTCTTACATTACCATACTTGCAACAACTATTTGAGATCGAGACAGATGCCTCCGACTATGCTATTGGTGTGGTTCTTACTCAACAGGGGCATCTAGTGGCATATCACAGTGAGACACTTTTAGACACAGTTCGAAAGTATCCAACCTATGACAAAGAGATGTATTCCATTGTGTAGGCTTGCCAACAATGGAAGCATTACGTTATGGGGAAGGAAACAGTCATCCACACATACCACCGACCCCTGCAGTTCATACAGATGTAAGGGAAGTTGCAGAATGATCGCCATCAAAAATGGTCCACATACCTACAATAGTTCCATTTGAACATTAAGTACAATAAGGGAAGCACCAACAATGGTGCTGATCACTATGTTTGACTCTTGTGAGCACGAGACTCCAGGGTGGCCGCATCTTTACAAGAGCAATCCAAAATTTGGTAGTAGATACCAGACACTCTTGGAAGGTAACCAAGTTCCAAATTTTCATTTCCAAGATGCACTGTTATGCCACCTGGGACACATATGTGTTCCTTCATGTGAGCGTTCCAAGATGATTTGGGAGGCGCACTACACTCGGGTTGCTAGACATTGTGGGGTAGAGAAGATAGTGGTAGTACTGCAGAAGTATTTTTATTGGCCGAAGCTTCAACAGGATGTTGGGAAGTACATCATATCCTGCACTGCCTATGCCATTTCCAAATCGACCATCAAGAAGAAAGGCCTATATACTCCTCTGCCTACTCCTAGTCGACCTTGGGAATCCATCTCCATGGATTACATGTCAGGCCTTCCTTCTACTAAGCATGGTAATGACTTCGTTTTCGTGGTTGTCGACAAATTATCTAAGATGACCATTCTGTCGGTGTGCAAGAAGAGTATAATGGAATAAGCCACTGCTAAGCTCTTCTTTGAACGAGTGTGGGTAAATTTTGGGTTCTCACAATCCATTATCTCAGATTGGGACAACAGGTTCCTAAGTAAATTTTTTTCAAGTCTCTGGTCGATGTTGGATACCAAGCTCACCAAGTCCATGACTTTCCACCCCCAAACTGATGGCAAATAGAGGTTGTCAATAGGATACTCATACACATTCTCCGTATGTACAACTTGAAAGATCTACGCAGATGGGATGAAAGCCTCCCCTATGTCCAGCACATCTATAATAGAGCTCTCCATAACTCAACTGGCCACAACCTCTTTCAGGTGGGGTTGGGATTCCGGCCACTATGTCCCATTGATGTGGCCATACCATTTGTAGCTACTTAGGCAGATTCGTCTCATATACATTCTAAAGATGACAAGGCTAATAGCTTCATTGAGTGCATTCAACACATCGGCCAACAGGTCCATGACATAGTGGACAAATCTAATGCTAAGTACAAGTAGCGTCGTGATCAACATTGGGTGCCACACAATTTCCAGGTGGGCGACAAAGTTTGGTTACATCTACAGAAGGAGCGCCTCGCTGGGCCCCACTTCAAACTTCGCCCGCTCTAATATGGACCTTACACCATCACTAAGGCTGTGGGGGACAATTCTTTCGAGCTCAGTATCCCACCATTCAATTGGCCTACACCTAATGTTCAATGTGGACCCCTTCGAGCATACTTTCCACCATTACTAAACACATCAAACATTACAAAACAACTCACATCAACATAGTTAAACCCAGACTACATGGAATATGCCACAACCGATCAGATGATGGAGACATAGATCAAGAACACTCACTAGCAGAAGATCCATCTATATCAGGTTGTCAAAGATGGCCAACTCCTGCACCAAGGCAAGTGGCTCACGAGGGACCAAGTTCAGCAGATATTTCCCCATCTCATGGAGGTACTCAACGCAATGAGGACCATTGCTTCCTGGGGGGCACTGATCCAAGTGGATATTGGTGGCCACTTGCCTATTCCACTTGGACCACCAACACTGTCTCTTTCAGTTTTTCAGTTTCCTTATTTGTAGCACAATTTACTATTTTTGGTAGTTTTTCGAGTCTTAAACTTCCAGAGCCGTTTTGAGGACCTAAGAGACGTTTCTAGGGAAAACTGAGAGTTTATGAAAAGTCCTAAATTGGCTTTCCAATTTTCTTTCAATCTTCTCTTTGATATCTATGAAACGAGGTATTATGATAACCAAACAGAGATTGTATGCCAAAGTTACAACCCCCAGAAGTTGATGTACCAATTTGCCCAAACGGGGCCCACATTTTTGGCATTTCATCTCCTAGGGTTAGGTTTTTGGATGTTTAGAGTTTTCCATTATTTCTCAATAATAAATAGGCCTTTGAGCCTCATTGTAACATAGTTCAGAGGCATGTGCCACCACATCTCTTCTTAGAGATAAAATACCATCACTCGAGCTAGTTCATTTTTATTTTTGTATGTAAGCATATTTCAGTTCTTTGACATTAATGAAATGAAGTTTTATTTCTACTGCATCTATGTGTATATGGGTATTTATGTATTTTGTTGAATTCCTTCATAAGTCTGGATCAACTATATAGTTGATATGCTTAAATGTTACAATGGCAGAGAGAGAAACCAAAATCACCACATGAGGATATGTCTTAGTGTGAGAGGGAGCGCGTAGTCAAGATGACGGGGAATAAACTATGGTGATAAACCTAGTAAAAAGGTTGGTGTACCAGCATGGTATAGTTGGTCATGGAAAAGTTAGTTATGTTTTGAGATTTGTCTCAAATAGTGAAACACAACTGTTGGTTCAGATTAGGAAGAGAGTGTTGAAGACATAGAAATTTCATCAGGATATTGTTTGAGTCTTGGGTCTATTATGAATATGAGCATTAAGAAGACATCTATCACACTTTGTATTGTAGTGGCCAAGTATATTGCAGCTGGATGGAAAGTTGTGAAGCAGTAGGGATTCAAAAACTACTTGCAAAATTATTTGATCAGGTGCAAGTGACAACATGATGACAGGTTGGGGCACCTTGAGATGTAGTACCAAGACATGGTACAAAAGAGAGCAGTATGGCTCTAGTTCTACAATCAAGTAGATTGATCCCAGGATGAAGTCTATATACTTTGAGGACAAGCTTGAAATGATTGAGCATGTCTCTCTCAGCAAGAGGGAGTGATGAGATAACAACATCAAGGACAAACATTCTCTCTGGATCAGGTTGACTAGGAGAATGGTCCAGATTGTTGATATGATAGCATCATGGGACAAACATTCTACCTTAGGAGAATTCTCTAGTATGGGACATGCATTCTACCTTTAGGAGAATGGTTCAAGAAAGGACAAACATTCTTCCCGAGTCGAAGATATTGACTAGAATGAGGAAGAATGGTCCTAGAGTCCTATACACTTAGTTGATTGGGTGCATTTTAGCCTCATTCTTAGAATATATAGATAGGATGAGGAGAACACTTAACATCAGGACAGAAATCACTCATGAAGAGTGAGGCCCTTGGAGATTCACTGGGAGTCAGAGACATTGAAAAGGATGATGGTGACTAGTATTTATACCATGTGTCTTTGTGACCAGAATATGTGTTTTGGGGAGAATCGCCCTAGGGTCTTGGGCTGGAAACCCCAATAGACTGGAGGCCATACAACATAAAGAGACACAAAAACAAGTAGTCCTAATACTTAAATAGTTAAACTTGGTACATAAGGTGTTACCCGTAGGTCCTACGTTTGACTATTTAAGTATTAGGACTACTTGTTTGTGTGTCTCTTTATGTTGTATGCCCTCCGCTCTATTGGGGTTTCCAACCCAAGACCCTAGGGTGATTCTACGTGAAACAGAATTGGTGACTTAACTTCCAAGAAATAACGAGAACTAGAAGGATCAAAAGAGGGAATTAAGGGGTCCCATGTCCCCATAGGAGAAATCACCCGATCAACTATTGGGACCAAGTCCCAAGAAAGAAAATAATAGTTCGACGGATTCTTCTTAGAAGAAATTGAACATTGAGGATACAATGCCACATAGTTCACCCATGGCCGGGTAGAGTCTACCTGCACACTTGGAACATACCAAGGGGTATTCTATAGTAAATTCGAATTAGGGGGGTGGTTGTCATATGCAAGCTGATAAATAGTGACAATATTTCCATTACGAGGAAAATACATCACTTGAAAGAGTGAAGACACTGCAACATTCATAACATAGACAAATTCACGCCCAAGTAGCATATTAAAGTCTAAAGGGTGATCAACCACCATCATATCATTTAAGATAATCTTCCCACATAAAGTAATTATTGGCAATTGAGGAAGAACACCCATAAATTCACTAGGTCTTCTATCATAGGCTAACAATTGATTATCAGCTGCCAACAACTTTGGAGAACCCAAAGCTTTTCAAGTCAAGGAGGATATAATACTTGCGGATCCTTCGTCCAACATACATCGATAGACGTTTGTGGAATTAACTATAACCCTTATTTGGAAAGGTGTAGCCAAAGGAAGATGAGGCTTGACAAGATTATCCCAATCAAAGGAGATGCTACTGGAACTTGGGGGGGCGGCTACATTCGAAGAGACGAGATTTCCCCCTAGACCAGAAGATTCTGTACTAGAAATCAAGAAGGTTCTATTGTTAGGCACTTCACCCCCCAAAAGAGGAGTGGAACCAGCCAAAGATTGCACTGGCTCGACCACTTCATCAACCAATGGTTGATTAGACTGTTGAGAAACCATAATAGATTTAGGAGTAGAAGAGCCTTAAAACTTGGACCATATCCTTTGTACCACTGGAATACTAGGGCAAAAATGAGTAAGATGGTCTCCCTTACATATCTTACAAGGGAACTTAGGTTTAAATCTTCTACGCCTAGGTTTTTATCAATATCCATTATGCCAACATGACTAACAGTTGTTGGTGGAGTCCCCAACATGTCTCGCAGAGGTTAGTGACTCTTTCCCAAGAAAGATAGGACTTGTGCCCACAACCCTACTCACAAAAGTAGGTGATTCAACAGAAATATGACTCACAGAGGTATGTGACCCATTGCTAGTATGACTTGTAGTGACTAGACTTATGCCCCCACCATGACTTGCAGCGGCTGAAATCTCATCTCCAACATGACTTGCAGGGGTTGGTAATGATTCATGGATAGAACTATTCTTCTTCTTCTTCTTCCTCTTTATCTTATTTTTAGATCTCTTATTACAAGAGGGAGGAGAAAGAGGAATCCTATATTTCTCTTTTGAAGAAGATGAACAATTAACACCCATTTGATGCCCTTGAAATAAAGCATTAATATGAGAAGCTTCAAGAACATTTGGAATATTCGGAGTGGACCACATCCAAACTAGTATTCCAACATTCAATACATCAATATTCAAAGTGGCCATCAAGGGGGTACCAACATTTCCAAAGAAAGGAAAAGCACACATATCCCCTTTTGGAAGGGTCTCTTGGTTGGCCTCCACATGAATATTGGCCATACCCAAATTTATATGCAGATCGTTCCCTTACGGGATTGTACAAATGAATTTCCAAGGAAGAGAGATGCATAATCAAACCTTTGCCCTTAAGGAGGCAACTCCACAACTTTCAAAAGAAATATCAAAAGCCTTTCAAGATTAATGGAGTGGTTGGTCAGTCACTCAAAATCTAAGGTCCCAATGTGACAAGACAAATCGACCTAAGGCCAACTAAATACAAAGAGAAAAGAGCAAGCCACTATAAAGTTGCTAAAGATGCAACCAATCAAGAAACTTCCAAATATTTATGCTCTGGGTGATGAGGATCAGACACCAAAATACAATAAAGTGAAGTAAGGGACCTTCTGAAGATACTTTGGGATAATTATGGCCCAAGCCTACCAGCAAAGGTAATAGACACAGTTACGCTAACCCCCAGACAAAAGCCTTTGCTGATGCAATTACCTGAGCTTTGCAAGGGTACCCTCCAGAAGTAATAATGAACATGATGTAATGTCTGCCTCAGGTGTCGCGAGATTCCCCTCCACAACGACCTATGTGGTCCCTAGGAATAGAAACTATGGAAACCAGTTTGTATCAAAATCCAAGAATAACAGTCTCTGGGCAAGATTAAACAAATAGGAGAGGGGGTATCTCTCTTTCCTTGTCTTCACTCTCCCTCTTGCTCGACTCCTAGTAGAAAGGAGCTTTCTCGACCTTTCTAACGACACTGGATTTAACTCATTATTTAACATCTATGTTTAACAGTTTGAGTGGCCTTGGAGAGTTAACTCTCCACTCACCTATTCCAAGGCCCTAAAGAGCTAGGCTTCTTGATGTAATTAATGACAAATCAAAAAATATTCTAGTTTTTTTTTAATTAAGTGCTTGATTTTAAAAGGTTGTTCCAAAGTCACAAGTAAAATGAGAGTGAAACTTGTGGTGTTTTGACGCAAAATAAATCGATGGAAACATATCTATATGAAAATGAAACCATTTTTCTTCGATGAAAAGAGATTTATCTAAGGTTCTACGAATAAACTTGCAAAAGATTTTTTTTTTCTTTTTTCAGAAAACACGCTCCACACTCAAAATCTAACAAAAAGACTAAAATTCCTACATTGCAAACTAACTTACTGCAAATTATAATGAATGTGAAAGATTCTATGGATGCTCATACAATAAGAAAATGTGTTACTTCACAAGATCAATAGGCCAACTTGACTACAAGGAGTGCACAAATTCAATGAAAAACTTTCCTCGAAACCAAGCAAAACCAATCGAAAAAAGTTCATAGTTTCTCAAAAATAATGAGAACACAAAGATTACTAAAGTTCCAAGATCAAAAACAAGTATAAAGAGTCTCAAAATTCGCAAGTTATGCACATCATTAATATAATAAAACTTGAAATGACAAAGGACTATATACTTGCATAGATTGATATAAATAGTAGTATAAAGGACTTCATCAAACCAAAATAATGTCAAGAAATACTTTCAAGATCGCCAAAGAGGCACTCAAAAAGCATGAAAAACAAAATAGGTCAACCAAAAAAGGAAAGCAAAGCAAAGAAATCCGAAATTTGGGTTATAAACGCAACTGCAACCAATTTCTTGTTCCACAAAGTCAGAACAACCAAGAACTTCTAGAAGGAGCCTTGAACCCAAAGCCCAAACTCAAACTTTAGTCAAAAAACAAACCCTAGTTTGACTAGGTTTTTCAACACACGGAGAAGATTAGAAACTGAAAACTTGCATGAAAGCAGAGCTTTACTGACAGTGAATGACCAGAAAATAGCAAAAACCATTATGAAAAAATCTTAACTGCATCCAATATTATGAAAAATTTATTCAAAATAAGGTATACACGACTGTGCAAAGACAAATAAACATCTATATGTGATTGAAACAAAGGAAACTCACGTATACGCGAGTTTCTTTGAGGAAACTAGCATGTATATGCTACTGTATCCTCTAAAAAGTGAGTATATAAAGCTCAATAAATAAAAACAAAAAATCCAGGCCTCATCTAAATTATCAGACTTGATTTCTAGGAAGAAAACAGGTCACAAGCACTGTAAAAGCAAGAAATCAATAAGCGGGTCCTAGTCAAGAAGAAGCAACCCAATCTAGGAAAAACAAGAATGTTGTCCCTAGTGGAGTCGCCAATTCTATTTCGGGTACAATCACCCTAAGGTATTGGGTTGGGAACCCCAAGAGAGAGGAGGGCATACAGCATAAAGAGACACACAAACAAACAGTCTTAATACTTAAACAATTAAACTTGGTACATAAGGTCTTACCCATAGGTCCTACGTTTGAGGTCGTTCTTGTAGGGTTCAAACCCTCTTCTTCTTCCTTGAGTTTTAATACCTGCAATTCATTCAAGGCAAAGCATATACACCAAAAATAATTGAAAGCATGTTCATGATATCAAGGTTAGAACGTATAATCATGTAAGAAAATAATAACTAACGTGAGATTTTATAAGAAAATCATGACATAAATTAATGCATAAAGACCATAATCATCAGGAACAAGGCATCGCCTCTTTATTAATGTAAGCTAAAGAAAATACGGAAGAACTACAACCTGAGTCATCCGCCAGCTCCAAGAGAAACTGTCCTCTAGATCTGTCCTACCCAGGCCTCAACAATCCTCCTCCATAAGTATACACAAGGATGTCATGAAGGGATGATGAACATCTCAAGAAGGAAACAGGGGTTTCCTATGATTGGGAGTGCAGAAGGCACAGGGATATCTTCAGACTTTATTAGGGATGTAATCAACTATAATATCAATATTTAATCCTTCCTCCTCCTTTTAGGCCTTCCCATGGAGATGTATTTATACTTCTCCAAATTAGTTTTTTCAGTTGGGAAATAGTTGGGCCATGGGTTATAGTAGGTGGGTATTCAGTAAAACCTGTAAACCCCACCCGAATTAAGGGAGATTATATATTTTTTAATTTTTTAACACATATACATGGGTTGGTTATAGGTTGACCCGCATGTACACGTGTTTTAGATAGGGCATAATCGCGTATGGGATTTAAAACATTGTTTTTTAGAAAATGAACCAAGTCTGGTAGGGAAGGGTTTCCCTATGCCATATCATAGACCATCAAATCTACCAAGGGTGGTAAATGGTGCTATAACAATATGGTGACCAATTGATGCTAAGATATACCATGTGTCAAGTACTAACTAGGATATGGCAAGTAGTTGATGCTGATGATTTACCATGAGTTGGTAATTAGATGATGTTAGTAATTTACCATGTGCCACAATTATTAACCAGATTATGAATTATGGAAAATTTGGAAGTAATATTTGTGAGCACACTACAATAATGAAAAAATTGTGAAATTTGAATACCTACTATAGATGACAAGCTACATCACTAAAGTAGATTGTTCTTAGACTTGAGTATAAATGTTTCTTTGTTCAAGGCCAATGATCTTGAAAATAAAGTGACCATGAGGATATCACAACATGGAAGAATATTAACATCATTAAAGGTGTCTATAAATGTCTTGGAGATTCATGGATACTTTCTTGTAATCAAAATACTAGATGCACTTGTAATGAACTCAATCTTGAAAAATACTTCCATGTATATAATTTTATAATTGGAGACCTAAGTTTAAAGATATATGACTTCTTAAATGATTGGAATGAGTGTTATGCATCATCACTACAATATCTTTTGAAGTATACTTAGATGATCTCTTATCATCATAGGAGATCATAATATTATAATATACCAAAGGTATGTGTCAAATACTTGTGTCTCCAATTTGCTAGGAGCTGACATTATCCTCAAAAGATAACGAGGATTGCAAGTACATGGCTTTGGAAATAGAGGGAGAAGAAGTGGAAGAAAAAATAAAATTCTATGATAAAGTGATTTGTTCTAGAATCAATATTTGAAGATCTAACCTTAAGCAGGAGTAGGCATATAAGAAAATTCGAAATATGCCTATCTGTGACTAGAGATGAGAGAATAGACGATTGTCCGAGTAAGAGGGAGATCATGTTTTGCTCTAGTTGTTAGGAATTTGAAGAAGTATCATAATTTAAGAAGTCTTTAAGGAATCACATGGAGCAACTACGATATGTTGTACTAAAGAAGGGGTATATAGAAAAACTTATGTTAGCTTCAGAGGGAGATCGAAATGATCACAGTGAATATGTATTAGATTAAGAGGGAGTTGGCCATTGAATAGCATTTTAAATTGATGAAACTGATCAAATATTTTTTTTAAAAGTGTAATGAAGATATGCAACTAATTCGTTCTTTAATGAACTTGGAAAAGAGCTTAGGCTATTGTAATCATTTGACTCTAATTGGGTTGAATGTGTTATTGATGGAAAGAGTACATTTGGAGGATGTTTTTTTATTGGGATCAACAATGGTTTCTTAGATGAGAAGGAAACATTCTCCCATGGCACTTAGTACTATTGAAGATGAATATATGGCAACCTGTGTAGTTTTTTGTCAATAATTTGGCTTTGGAAATTTCTTTCCAAAATGTTTGAGGAAATGTCGGAATTGACCATGATATTTTTTGACAACCAAAATTGCACGCCAGGTCAAAGAAAATTGGTATCAAGTACCACTACATTCGTGGTATGATATTGAAGGGAGTAGTGAGGGTTTAGTATACCTCAACTAATGAGTAGATGACTAACATTTTCTCAAAGCTTCTACCTCAGGTGAAGTTTGTATTCTTTAGAGACAAGCTTGGACTAGTGGAGAATTCCTCTATCAATGAGAGGGAGCATTAATGTAACACCAATAGGGGTATGGCTCATACTGTCTTTAGAGAAATTTTTAGGTCAAAAATGGGCCTAAAAAAATGTACAACCAAAATAAATTTTATAAGAAGCAATAGGATTCAAGATGATGATGTCAATCATGGGGGAGGATTCACCAATTTTGGAATAAAAAAGTAAAAATATAGGAAAATTAAAAAATTAAAAAAAACCATTTTTTAACTCATATTTTTAACTTATCTCCCTATGGTTTTACTCAAATTCCGTGTAGGAGTAGTCATCAGATGCGAAATTTAATTTCTCATCTGAGTATCCATGTTGCATACTTTTGATGGACCCTACTACATGAAAAATATGATTGCAATCACATTTTTTCATGTATTTCTCATTTTTGTGTAGTAGGGTCCATTGAAAGTATACAACATGGGTACTTCTTATACGGGGAATTAAATTTTGCATCTGATGAGTGCTCCTGCTAAAAAATGAGTAAAACCATAGGGAGATTTGTTGAAAATACACGTTGAAAAAATATTTTTTTCTTTTTTCCTTCTAAAATTTGATGATGTAATATAATCTCATTTTATTACTTCCATTATTATTTTATAATATTCCTTAGGAGGCCCATTTTAGACCTCAAATTTTCTCTAATGTGGTGACAACAAGAGCATGACCCAGACTATTGATGGATGGACAACAATGGTATGGTTAAAACTTTTGGTGACAATAGGAACATGACCCGAACTATTGATGGATGGACAGTAGGGGTATGGCTCAGATTATTGGAGACAATAGGAACATGAATAACACTAATGATGGATGGAAAACAATGGTATGGATCTAACTATTGGTGACAACAAGAGCATGATCCAGATAGTTGATGGATGGACAATAGGGGTATGGTTCAGACTATTAGTGAAAACAAGAGCATGACCCAAACTATTGATGGATGGATAAAGGGGCTATGGATTGTGTTGTTGGTGACAATAAGAGCATGACCTGGATTGTTGATGGATGGACAACAAGGGGTATGGCTCAGACTATTGGTGATAATACGAGCATGACCCAAAATGTTGATGGATGGATAATAGGGGTATGGCTTAGACTGTTGGTGACAATAGGAGCATGACCCAAATTGTTGATGGATCGATAATAGGGGTGTGGCTCAGACTGTTGGTGACAACAGGAGCATGACCCAAATTGTTGATGTATGGAAAATAGGGGTATGGCTCCAAGTATTGTTGACAATAGGAGCATGACCTAGGTTGTTGATGGATGGACAAAAAGGGTATGAATCATATCCTTGGTGACAATAGGAGCATGACATAGACTATTGATGGATGGAAAAAAAGGATAATAATCAGACTATTGGTGACAACAGGAGCATAACTCAAACTGTTGGTGAGGGGTGAATGCATGTTGATAGGTTATACTTTTGGGCTAAATGTGGTGAAGAAATTTCAAGTTTTTCCTCTTCTATCGAATTGCATCTCTCAAAATTCATATAAGCATTGTGAATTTTGTTTTTGAGTAAAAGTAAAATATGTGGAGAATTATGTTGTTTTCCTAATGATATTTTTTGTAAAAAATTTAGTGGTGTATAATCTCTCAATTTTCCATTAATCAAAGATTTGTCCTTGCAAATTTTCCCACTTCTTAAGAGGTATGTCTATGTTCACATATCATAACTTATTCTAAAATGTGTAATTAAAAAAATTATATATATGAGAATGATCTACACATAGGGAACTAAGGTTTTCATATTAAAAAAATATTTTTTATGGAAAATTTATTTTTTATTATTTTTCGAAGTTGGAAAAGTAATATTTTGATTGCATTTTGGAGACACATGTGTTCACATAAGAATTTTTTTTAAAGCTTTAAATAAATTGAAAAACAAAGAGTACCCTTTTTAAGAGGACACATAAACAAATATAGTGGTATTTTTTGAATTTTTTTCTCTGTGTATATTTTATGTTATCGATTTTTTATTCATCCCCTTTGAAACTTTCCAAAAACCTTCAAGTGTTATGTTTAAAAGAAAATAGATGAAAGATATCATATGAATTCCAAAGTGTCAAATTAATATGCCCTTGGATAGAGGATTCTTTCATGAATCCAACATTATCAAATATGCCACTTAAGGACAAATTCTACTCTGAATCCACTAGGGTATAAAATGGGGTTGTAGAGAAATTTGCATAAAGGGCACTGGAATTGTGATTTTTAGGACCTCAGGAGCTTGATTGAGTGCTTAAAATGCTCGATCGAGAACTTAAATTCAAAATTAAAATTTCTTGATTGATCGTTAAAGAAACCCTCAATTAAGCCACATAAGTGGTTAACTAGTTGCTCAATCGAGCCATTAAAAGGCTAACCACCACCAACCTCCCGCCAACTTTTATTAATGTTATTTATGTAAAATGCTATGGTTTAAGGGCTTGATCAAGCCTCTGTTGTCAACCTAAAAAAAAAGTCTAAATTCGAATGTAAAAAAAAAAACAACAAACATTCATTCATAGAGAAATACTGGAGTGTGAAAATTACATAGGGATTCACAACAAACATGGGAAATTAGAGATTTGGATCTAGAAAATGAAAGAGATTTCCATCCACAGAGGAAATGCAAGAAAAATGTAGAGAAAGGATAAGAAAAATATGTTAGGCATTGAGAGAACAAGAAGATCATGCAATTCAAGAAATTCATGCAAATACACTGGTAATTCAAATTGTCTCACTTCTCATATTACTTGACCCATATTGTATGCATTAGGAAATAAGACTGAAAACCAGAAACAAATGGAGAATGAAACAATAAGACTAAGATAAAATAAGCATTGAAACTAATATTATGTAGTTAAAAATTGAGATGTAAAAACAACTAAAGAAAACCACTTGAAACCATGCAAATTATTGAAAACCACTTGAAACCATGTAAATGATTGAAAACTACTTGAAAGCATGGTTTATTGGAATTTTTTGAAACCACGTTAATTCATGAAAATTATGAACCATCTTAAAATTGTAATGGCTTAGGATAACCCACAAAAACTAAGGATGTGATTTAACCAAAGAAAACCATTGGAACGGTTCACAATTTCCATATATTATTCACATGAATTACAATTCATGGAAATTTATTTACAAGAGGGATTAGCAAAAATGGTTGTCACATAGGTGCTCCAAAACCTATAAAAATTAGTTTTATTAATACTTGATATCATTGTGGGAGTTAAATGAGAGAAAATATGTCAAGGTCTGGAAGGAGCAAGGATACCCCTCCTTCCAATGTTCATGAATTGGGAAGACATTCTTTGTTAAACATATATAACAACATTAAATTTTCGTAACATTCATCATCATATATAACATTTAATGGTTTCTTGAATCCTAAATGATGATCCCTACCTTTGAAAACCTCACAAGTTTCTTCTTTCAATTCTCACTTGAAGATTGTGAGAACTTTTTAAATAGAACAAGTTTTTTAAAGACATACAAAGTGTAGTGTAGATTTGTGCTTGCAAAAATAGAAGTGTATTGTTGCATATAAATATAATTCCCCATGGAAATCTCATGTGATTAATCAATATTAAATTCATGAATAATAAATGCAAAATAAACAAATTAGCATGCATGTATTGATGATATTCTAGAAATGTTTACAATGTTAATCTTCTTAGACTGTGGCAATCTAATGTCGATTAAATTCATCTAGTTGTTTCTCAAGATGTAATAGTGAAATATATTGCAAAATATGCTTCAAAAGTACAAAAGAGGAGTTCCTTATTTTAAACTTTGTCAATATTTGATGAAAATAATTGAAGACGTAAATTATATTGGATATCCATCTTTGTACATGCATAAAAAGGTTCCTTGGAGAAACATATAGTTTTTTAAATCATCTTACCCCTCCTTGTGCTCTACTTGATTGTTGTTCTAAAATTTCCATGTACATTCTGACAAAAAAACACTCAAATCATTTGTGCCCCTATTCACCACAAATGATAATAATGTACACTCATTGTTCATAAGACCTTGAAGCATGTTAGATATGAAACTTTTGTGATCCATATTGTAGATAAATGTCTTTCAGATTAATCACATCATTAGGATTGGATTAATCCGAAATACATTTATCTATCTTGAAGCATCTTCCTTGTTCTCTAAATCCACTAAAACCTCTATCTCTTGATTTATTTTTGTTTCCTTATCAACAATTTCATTGGCCTTCTCATAATTCTCATCCCAAATTTCTTCCAATTTTTATTTGGAATTATGAATTTCTCTATAATTATGATAAGTTATTCCTTTAAAAAAGTTATTCTTACTATTGCTTTATGGTAATCCTAGTTACACGTTTTAAAATAATATACGATATGGTGCTTCTAATGAATAAAAAAATTTCCAACTAATTTGATTTTGTATAGTATGCTTTCAAATATGAACATACTTAAAAACTAGTTCAATAGGTTCTGTTGTAGCGGCTACAACCACCCTCCAAAATTTTCCCATTCTTCTTTTTGGAGCATCCCTTCTAAATCACATCAGCTCATCTTAGACTGATCCAAGTACTTGTGCTTTGACTGACCCTCATCCTTTGCATCTTGGCTTGTGTTTTCTTACTTGGGTTACTATCTAACCCACAAGTTGATCTCTTCACTTGGTTTCCATCTAGTTCTGGTCTTGCCTTAGAGAATTACGGAATCCTTGAGGGAAACTAGCCTTTCTCCAGAGAATTGCGCAGTCCATGCTGACAGTGAGACTTGAGCTCAAGTATTGTACAATGTTAGTTGAAAACCAACCTTCAGCTAGGTGATTGTGAAGAGCATGAAAGGAATCCCAAAGCCACTTAGCCGAGAAATTGCATACAATCCTTTCTGCTCAGAAGCGGCCTAGTGCATGAACTAGAGAGTTGTTAGGTTCCTCCCAAAATTGCGCAATCTCTCCGGGAAATGTGTGGCAGATTTTCCCCAAAAAAGAAAAAATAAAAAAGTGAAAAATCATCCCTAAAAAATAGGGATCTATTTTTAGTAGCCTGAAGGAGGCACTTGAGTTATTTTGGAAACTGTCGCCAAGTGTCGCTTTTTCCTTGATTTTTGGCCTTCGTATCATAAACCCTAAATTGACCAAATATATTTAATTGATGCTGCTAGATCTCATTTTCACATTCAATCTTGGAGCTCTGGCATTCCCAAGGAGATCAAGGAACCTTTGGTGTGATCGTCGTCACTTTTCCAGGTAAGTTTTGCTTTTCTAGTCTTTTGCCACTTTTTCTGTCGCTTTTTCTTGTTTAGCTTATGAGAGTGTTATTTCACTTGTTTCTTTGAATGATTGTTGGTGTTTTAAATTTTTTTAGCTTGTAGAAGTGTTGTTTCAAGTTTTACATTGCCTTTCCCAAGTGTCGCATGCATTACCCTATTTTTGCACTAACATTCATCATTACGATGAACTTTTCACATGCTTCATTTTGGTTTGGTCTAATTGATTCCTACACTTGTTTCACTTGCATGCATCATCACTTAGTTAGATTTACACTAAAAATCACACCATCCTTAAGATATTCTCGATTTCACACTCCGCTTGGGTGGATCTGGACTCCCTTGGCCGTGATGTTGTATTTCCTTGCATTCACTACAAATTCTAGGTGCTTAAGGCATTTGCCTTAAATTTTGGAATTGTGCAAAGCTCGTCATGTCCTGGATCCAACCGTGCACTGCGCAATTCCAGGATCCAGCCTCGTAGCTTAGCCACTAAGATTGCGCAATGCACATTTTCTCCTGGCCCTAGCCCAAGACTAAATTGCACATTGCGCAGTTCTAGTCATCAAGCCTTCCCATTGACAACTGGGACTGCAAAATGCGCAGTTCCAGCAGGTAGCCAATGACCTCTTTGAACCAGAATTACGCAATCTTCCCCATCATGAGCCCGATTTGTTTCTTAGTCTTGTCTTGAAGTTTCTTTTGGTTTTAACCTAACATTTGTCTACAATGAGTGTCCTCTCTATGTCCAGGTACAACATTTATTGTGCATCTTTCTAGCAGTTACAGTTAACATGGCCTCCAAGATATTTTCATCAGAGGAAACCATTGATAGCAGTACTGGGGAGGAAGTTCAGCAGACATGAGTTAGTATACCATTTTATGCAGACACTCGGTTGTTCATTAAGAAGGGTACAACATTAACATGAAAGAAAATCAAGGATAATTTTACTAAGGACTTAAAGGAAGACTTATAGGATAGATAATTTTACCATAACATCCATTGGTTAGGATTATACAAGGTTGCATGCAGGTACCCCATCTTCCGATGTGTAGGCATTATCATATGGATAGTCTCACACACAAATTAAAGGACTAAGACATTGAGCAGTGCCAGTGGGATAGAGCTTGCCATTTTTAGGGTGACAAAATTTTAGAAGATGTATCATTTACCTCAGCCCCATCATGAGCCCAATTTTTTGCTTGGTCTTCTCTTGAAGTTGCTATTGGTTTTAACCTAGAATTTGCTTACCACGAGTGTCCTCTCTGTCTCTAGGTACAATAGTTGTTGAGCATCTCTCTAGAAGTTACAGTTAGCATGGCCTCTAAGAGAGTTGCATCAAAGGAAATCGTCGAGAGCAGTACTGGGGAGGAAGTTGAATGGACATCAGTTAATCTACAAGTTTAATATTCAGACACACAATTGTTCATTGACAAGGGTACAACATTAACATGGAAGAAAATCAAGGATACTTTTGCTGAGGACTTCAGGGAAGACTTAGAGGATTGATAGGTTTACCTTAGCACCCATAGGTCAAGATTATACAACGTTGCATGCAGGTACTGTGTCTTCCCATGTGCGAACATTATCATCTGGATAGTCTCACACACAGATGAAAGGACTATGACATTGATCAGTGCCAGCAGGATAGATCTTTCCACTTTTAGGGCTGAGAAATTTCAACAAATGTATCATTTACCTTAGCCCCATCATGAGCCTGGTTTGTTGCTTGGTCTTGTCTTGAAGTTTCTTTAGGTTTTAAGCTAACATTTGCCTACCATCAGTGTCCTCTCTTTCTCCAAGTACAATAGATGTTGAGCATCTCTCTAGTAGTTACAATTAACACGGCCTCGAAAAGAGTTGCATCAAAGGAAAACACCAAGAGCATAGAAAATTTTAGGGGTGAATGTTCGCCCTTTGGTGAAATTAAGGGGTTTTCAATTTTAAGGGGGCGAATATTTTGTATCATAGTACATTTTTACAAATCACCTCAAATAGCCCACCTTATTTTAAGGGAGAGGGTAAAAAAGGTAAATTTAGACCTTGAAATTAGGAGTTGCAACCTTCCATTCACCCATTTTCAAGAATAGGTTTTATTTAAGTGAATCCATTCGCCCATTTTCAAGAATAGGTTTTATTTAAGTGAATCCCATGGGCCAAAGGCCCAAATACCATATTTATAAAAGAGGTATGGTAAATTAATAAAAATATAAATAAATGAGAGGTATGGTAAATAAATAAAACATTTTTTATATTTACTCCATAAGTCACCTTATATACATGCAAGGGTGTAAACAAATAAAAATATAAGTAAAGTGGAGGTATGGTAAATAAATAAAACGTCTTTTTATACTTACTCAAAAGGTATGGTAAATGAATAAAAATATAAATAAACTAGACGCGTGGTAAATAAATAAAACCTCTTTTTATATTTAGTCCATAACCCTCGTTCTATTTATGAAGGCTCAAGAAAGAGGTTTTATTTAAGTGAATCCTATGGGCCAAATACCGTATTTGTATAAGAGGTATGGTAAATTAATAAAAATATAAATAAACTAGAGGTATGGTAAACAAATAAAACATTTTTTTATATTTACTCCATAAGTCACCTTATATTTACAAACACTCAAAAAATGCATTATATTTAGGTGAAACCTATGGGAAAAATACTATGGGACAAATACCATGGACTGGATTGTTATTAATACCATGCAAAAAAACATTATTAACCCTAATATTAGTATTAATAAAAATAAAAATGGCACATGGTATTGACCCATGGTATTCACCTGGAATGTAGCCTATTTAAATGGAGGAATTAAATATCTTTACTCTAGATCTACTAACCCCCCGAGAGGTATCAAATATCGTGATATGCAAACTAGCATAGAATGAAAAAATATTTGATCCAATCAAGAGTAAAAATGGATGTTGTAATTTAATGTATGTTAAACATTTTAGCTTGGTTAAAATAAAAAATAAAATAAAAATCAACTATTAATTTTATTAATTTTTATAAAGTACTAATAGTAATTTTTAAGCTCCAGGTTTATGATAACCCATGGTATTGACCCATGGTAATACCATGGTATTCATGTGAGCATAGACTATTTAAAGGGGAAATTCTATCATCGTAGATCCATCTTAATTCTGGGTCTAGCAAGTGCTCAGAGGGATAAATAGATTTCATCCCCCTAAGAGTGGTAGATGTGGAGTTAAGATGGATATAGGTTGGTTTTTATGATAATGAAGATATTAAATAGACTTAGGAAATTATATTGTAAAAACATCTTAAGGTGAATGGTTAAAGCATAGACATTGGACAAGTATATTTGTATACTTCTATTTTAAACAGAAACAAATCCAGGGCTAAAAGGAATGGATTGATTGCACTAGTCATCCTTCTATAACTTTCCAACATATGCTGGAGTAAACAGATTATAATTTGGGTAATTTTTCTAATTGCAAACAGGAACATACTTGTGTATTGGCAGGGTGGTTACGAGGTGCCTAGAAGTGATGAATTTGAATTTTTCTTGGTTTTATATATAGTATTAGGTTTTTTCTCATGCTTTCTGTGAATGGCACGGGTGAATTTTATCCTACACCCACTAGGTTATCGATATGTAATTTCCGTAATTCTGATTTCAAAAGATATTTTAAAGAAATGCAATGATTTCATTTGTGTATTCAATAAACACAAGATTTTATAATTGAGTAAAATATTTGCCATGCCTGGTGAGAGATTCGCCAAAAAAGTATATAGACATATCATATTATTGATAAAATCGCCTTCCATTTTTCCTATATACCATGGAGATTCGCCCATTTATTATACATGTAAATTTGGGGGGGTTCTTAAAATTTTCCCTGACCAAGAGCAGTACTAGGGAGGCAGTTAAGTAGACATCAGTTAATATACAAGTTTACGCAGACACTCATCTGTTCATTGAGAAGGGTAAAACATTAACATGGAATAAAATCAAGGATGCTTTTGCTGAGGACTTCCAGGAATACTTAGAGGATCGACAAGTTTACCTTAGCATCCACTGGTCAGGATTATACAAGGTTGCATGTAGGTACCCTGTCTTCCCATGTGCGGACATTATCAGTTGGATAGTCTCACACATAAATTAAAGGACTATGACATTGAGCAGTTCCAGTGGGATATAGCTTTCCACTTTTAGGGAAGAGAAATTTTAGTAGATGTATCATTTACCTCAGCTGGTGAAGCGCATGGATTCATTTTTCTAAGCCGCCCACAACTTTCTCAACACTAGAGACATTGTCAAGCACTGGGTGAAAGAGCTGTCAATGTTCAGACATACACCAAATAATGTTTACAAGACAATCTCTCACGAAGGCTTATCAGTTCTTAATAATCTTTACATGAAGAATATACAATTAAGAGAACACAAAAACCTTTCCTAAAGGTTGGGTAGTCGTGCTCGACTAGTTAGTGAATGATTGGAAGCCATTCAACTAGTTGGAATTGTTGGCTCATCAATTGAAGATCCATGTGACTAACACCCAAAATCTACCTAAGAATGAGCAAGAAAGATTCTACATGTCCACATACTTGATGCAATCTAACAAACAATAGTTTCCTGGCATGACCTGGATATGGACACCTAAGGAGACTATCATCAATGTTTATTGCAAGTTTCTTTATGACTGCAGCTATCGAGGAGAGATGGAAAACCTAACTAACCATTTCATCATCTCATTGTACAAGCTAATCTTTGAGTAGGATCCACCTTTACACGTCCCAAGAAGAAATGGAGGCGATAGTGAACATCGTAGATTGGTATGCCTCACCAATTGGCATCTTCATTAGATTGTATGGCGAAGAGAAGCCTCTGCATGTTCTACCAAGGTATGCCACTGACAATTTGGTCATGGAAGAGGTCTCTTATCACCTTTCCATAGGGTTATTAGTCGAATTGCATAGGAAGAAGAAGGCACCATGACCTGCTCTTCCTTTGTGGATCAGATTGTACGAGATTAAGAGATTGAAGGATGAAGATGTCGAAACTAAGGAGATAGTAGGATTCGAGTTTGACACCAAATACTTCAATCTATATGATCTTCATGGTATTTGTAAGGACCACTATGTGAGAGTGTACTTTCCATGGATCCACGGGAAATTTCACTAGCACAAGGAGGACCCTTGGAGGTACTGTTACAATGCCCCCAAACTCTATGAGCTGGTCAGTATAGAAACAACTTGGAAAGCTGCTCTATAGATAGAAATAAGACATGAAGAAACAACAAAAACATCAATAAGTAGCAATCTAGTCTATAAAAAGGGCAAGAGGAAGATTTACGAGAGCTGGGAGGCAGAAAAAACCTCCAATATGAGGGAAGATCCTATCACGGAGAAATCAGCTCTGGCAGTGAAGGAATGGACAAAGAAATAGATAAAGAGAACAAAGTGAAGGATGAGAGAAAAGCAGAGGCTGTAGGAAATAGAACCGAAGTTGTAGGAGACAGAGAAGAAGTTGAAGGAAGAACATGAGTCGAGGGGGAGAGAAAGAGAAGAGAAGCAGAAACAGGAGGAAGAAGAAAGGAAAGGTGCAATCTCAAAACCCCACTATTTGTATTGCATTAATTAGAAATCAAAGATGATAATACAATGTTAGTTCTCTCAATAACAATCGCAATTCTCAGTAACATCAATCTCCTAGCTCAGAAGGAAACTCTTGGTCAACACTTAGCCAATTTTGCAGCTCTCCAAGTCCTATTTCCTTGCACAATTGCTATGGATGATTATCCCATCTTAAAAGGAAACTAGTGTATCCAAAACTACACAATCCCTTCAAGGTCCAGTTCCTAATTGCATGCACCATCTGTACAACTCGGAAAATTATACAACAAGCCATACACTGTCTTCATACTCTAGTATAAATTGGGTCTTTCTTGGAATCGACATGCATGGGTTTTTGATGAGGGAATCTGCAGTTACCTAGAGTAGCACTAGTTAATTCATTAGGGCACCAACTGGTTGTTAACTCACTATTAGTTCCTCAAATAGTTTGGAACTAATTTAACTCGACTTAACTCAATAAATTGAGTTAACTAATTACAAATCATACTTAACTCATCCTAGACCCCTATAATATAATAAGAACATATACATGACTTCATAAAGACTTCCAACTAGAAATTCCTAAGTTAACTAAGTCAACTCACTCTAGTTAACTATTACAAGTTGCTATGAGAATAGAATTTGATTTTAACTCTTAGTTTAATTCAAGGACAAATTAAACTGGAATTTTTGGATTCTATTTTTATCATTTCTTGTTGCTATTTTCAACACTCCCTCTCAGCAAGAAAGGAATTCAACTCGATCTTGATCCCAAACCTTTGGAATGTTCTGCATGCAAAACTTCTCTCTAGTGTTGTTTCTCCAACATCTATAGAAACAAAAAACATCCAACCTGAATCAGAATGATGCCTCTGTCATTAAAGTCTCTAACTACTATTGCCTCTGTTGACTGAAAAATCTACGCTTCTATTGACTCTTCCTTTCTGCACTATTTTCAACCCTTCTCTATGCTTCTTCAGTATCTGACTACTCTAGTTTTTGTCACTTTGATATATGACTGCATCAATCCCATTGATTCCTCCACTAATATGTACTTTGGGCTCCTGTAGCAAGGTACAATCCATGAGATAAAACCACTCAATGGACCCTGCCCAATTTTAGCCCTCTTGGGACTAGCACTTCACATTGCCCCACCTCACACCTGGAGGTATGGCTACATGTGCTCCCTCTTCCCACTTGGCTCGCAATCCCCCCTTATTGGAGGTCTCTGCATGACTGGATGCCTCCACTCGGTCTCCTCTTAGCTTCTCCAATTGTGGCTTCTCCACAACTTCTTGAAGCTACTTTAGAGGCTTATTCTGAGGCTACATGTTGAGAGGTAATTTACTCTCCCTCTCAACCTCCAAGTCTCTAACCTTTTCCTTTCTCCTCAAGGCTTTGCATGCATCTTGAACCTCAAGAGTATACAAGTTCTTGACCCATGCACTGATCTGTTTCACCCATGCACTGATCTATTTCACCTGTCCTGTGGTGATGTGTCTAAGGAAAACCTTTCCCTTACTAAAAACTACATCATAGCCATGATCCTCCAATACCACGACTGAAACAAGATTCTTCTTTAGAACTGGAACATACAACACAATTGTGATCCTGAGAGGGGATCCAGACTCTCTCTGAAATGTAATCGTACTGATCCCGGTGGCTCTATACCTTGCTTCATCTCCAAACTCTATGCTTTGCTTGAGGTCTTTATCCTCAAAATCACTAAAGAGATCTCTATTCCCAATCATATGGAATGAGGCACTGCTGTCAAGATACCACACACCTCCCATGGCAGTGCCAGCCATGCATGCAATGAGAGTGAAATCAAGTTTGAATTTTGAAGCTAGAGCTTCACCTGCTACCATTACTGCCAGCTCTTTCTTGCTTGCTTTCTTCTGTGGGTAGTTCTTGGCATAGTTCCCGTGCTCGTTACAGTTAAAACACTTAACTTTGGTCAAGTCCATCTTCCTTCCTCCCTCCATGCCTTGGGACTCCTTTCCCTTGGCCTTATTTTCCTTACTTGCTAAGGAAAAATCCTCTTCCATTTCCTTGGAAGAGGTCCCATCTCTGGTGGTCCTCTTGATATCCTCCTGCATCAAATTCGACCATAGTTGTTCCCAATCTGGAAGCTTCTCCTAACCATTGACAAATTCTTGATAACTATGCCAACTATTTAAGAGTCCTAGAAGAGCAAGACTCACCATATCATCCTTGGAAAGCATGATTCAAACACTTCCAAGTTCATCATGATATTGAGTGAACTTGGTTAAGTAATTTTGAATTGAGTTGCTTGCCTCCATCTTGATTTTTCAAAATTTATCTTTTAGTGCCAACTTCCTTTGGTCACTTTTGTTCTGGAAAAGGTCCTTCAATTCTTTCCACATAACATGTGGAGTTTTGTTCCCATGGAGACTCGAGATAATGTGGTCTCAAACTCCCTCAAGGATTATCTGCCTCACCCTTGCCACACACTTCTTCCATTCAGCCAGATTATGAGAATCTGATGCTGGTGTCTTAGGAATGTCTTGATCAATGAATTCCTTCAAGGCATTATCTTCAAACATGACCCCCATCATGTCCTTATAGGATATATAATTCAAGGTGACATCTAGGGCATACTCGAGTCGCAAACCGTAGAACGACATTTGCCAATCCTGAAGTATGAAATGCAAATTCAAATCGCACCTGTAACCCAAAAATCAAAACTTCAAAATATCCTCTTGTATAATGTTCTCAGCTCCGACACCATGTAGAATCATCCTGTGGATTCACAAGTTCATGTAATATACTAAGAAAAGAGACAAGAATATACTTCTATGCTTTATAATGGAAGCATAGAAAGATTGAGAAAAACAATAATCGACAAGAGGAAGAACATCAATGGCACATAACACAATTGTCAGGCCAGGAGTTAACTCCTCAAATGAACTGTGTTTATTCTTTAATATTGTTCATGGTTATATACATGAGGCAGTGAATCTTGGGTTTCACCTCCCTCTTCCTTTTCCATTATTTATTATTTACATTATTTATAAGTGTTCACCCAATCCCCATGATTAGGTGTCAACATTCCCCCCTTAATATGAAGGGATGTTGGTGAGTCCAAGCATCATTCTGAATCTTTCAATATTTTCTCTTCCAATCACTTTGGTGAATATGTTTGCAATCTGTTCATTAGTGGAACAATGACATAGATGGATTGTTTTGGCCTCAACATGATGTCGAACCAGATAGTATTTTGTATTCATGTGCTTCATTCGATCATGGAACTTTGGGTTCTTGGCCAACTTTATTGCAGAGTTGTTGTCAATCATGAGTGGAGTTGAATGTACTTGTTTTACCTGCAAGTCTTCTAGAATTTTCCTAAGCCACAGAATTTATTTTTTTGCTTTAGCTACTGCCACATATCCAGCCTTTGTTGTAGAATCTGCTAGAACTGATTGTTTGTGTGATCTCCAAGAGAGAACTCCTGATCTAAGACTCGTAGCATAACCAGAAGTAGATGCCCCAGTTTCTTTGTATCCATCGAAGTTTGAATTAGAGTATCCAATCAAGATGAAGTCTCCCACCTATGTATACTTGAGTCAAAAGTCTTGATTTCCCTTCAAGTACTTTAGAACTCTTTTTGCAGTAGGAAAATGTCCCTCACAAGGCTTTCGCATAAACCTGGAGAGGATTCCAATAGCAAATGAAATGTTTGGTCTGGTAGTAGTTAGGTAGTTGAGACTTCCTACAAGCTGTCTATACTTTGTTGCATCCTCATATTCTTTTCCTTCAGTGGATTTGAACTTTAAGTTTTGTTCCATTGGAGTAGTTATAGGATTGCACTCAACCATGCCAAACTTGTTCAATATATCTCCAATGCACTTCTTTTGAGAAAGGAATGTAGACTTCAGATGTTGAATTACTTAAATACCAAGATAGTAATGAACATAGCCCAAATCAGTCATTTCATAACCTTTCCACAATTCCTTCTTTATGGATGCAATGTAGCTCTCATTGTTCCCTATAATCAAAAGATCATCTACATATACCACAAGATATACAATTGTTTTGCCAAATTTCTTGAAAAACAAAGTTGCATCATCAAGATCATAATGTCTGAAGTTCAGTTTCAGAAGATGCTTAGTTAACTTTTCATACTAGGCCCAGAGTGCTTGCTTGAGGCCATACAAGGATTTCACAAGTTTGCATACTTTATGTTCATGTCCTTTCACAGCAAATCCTTCAGGCTCGGACATAAAAACATTCTCTTTTAGATCTCCATTCAAGAAAACTGTTGGGTCCCTATAATACTAGTGATTACCCCATTACTATTGTAGTTATACCCTTATTTATATTGTTGTGCCCCTATTACCCCCATATTGTTATTTCTGTGCCCCATAGAATCCCTCTATTGTTATTTTTGTGGCTTTATATTATTATTGTTAGGTCGGCTGGATTATATTGTGACTCCTTAGACTCCTATATATAGAAAGGAGGTTTTGTCATTTGTATCATCCAAGAATTGTTCATTTATGTAATGTAAAGGAGGTTGCCCCCTCGAAGAGGCTGAATTCTAAGGCGTTGATCTATCTTTTCTATCTTTTCTTGAGCTGGTTTCATAACATTTGGTATCAGAGCTTTGGATTTTAGGGTTTCGCTGCTCCAAACAGGTCATCGTGGCATTTTTGCTATAACTTTTTTTTCTGTGACGTTTCAGAAGTCGCAAAAAAACCCATTTGAGAAGAATTGGCGCTGAACCTTGGGTCCAAATTTCAGAGCTTTTCGCGCGATATTTTCGGAGATATGATCTGAGGAAGTTGGCCTTTTTGCAGACTCCTGAATTACATTCAAAACAGGTGACCTGGGGAAAATCGTCATAACTCTCTCTCTGAGGGTCGGATTAAAATTTCGTAAAAAGGTACAGAAAGAGGACGGACTGTAGTTTCTTTTATGTGTGTTTCAGATTCAAAAGTTGAAACAGTGACTCGTGGCACGTCGTACAAGTTCGCTCTACTGAACCAGTCTAAAAGCAAGTCACTGTGGGAGATTTCACATAACTCTTCCTTGGAGAATCCAATTTGGCTCAGACTTGTGGCATTGGAAAGAGGACGCAGAAGGCTACTGCAGGTAGCAATTTCAGAACTGGATGATCCGAAATTACAGAGATACATCAGATTCAATATCAGGCTTCTATAAAGTGAAAAAAGGTGTGTAGTTTTTTTTTAAATTTTTGTGTAAGCTTGGTTTAATAGAATTCAAAGGGCATAGTAAAGCATTATTATCGGTAACTGATGCCCCGAGGAAAGAAAATGCAAACACCTAGTAAGGAACCTGAAAGCTCTAGCATGACTCATGAAGAAGAAGAAGAAATGCTACATGATATATCAAAATTACAAGAACAAGTGCAACAAATGTCACGCTCACAAAAGCTAACAGAAGCTAAGATAAGTGGCATGGAATCTAAGATAAAGGGCATTGAAGCTAAGATGGATGATTCAAAGATAGATTTGAAGAGAGACATGGCAGATTTGAAGACAGATATGGAAGAATTGAAGAAGTTGCTACAAGAAAGGGTCACTAATGGTGAAAAGGTAGTAAAGGAAACTCATGATGAGAACAAAAGAAATGTTAATCATGATTCCATAGACACTAATGTTGGATCGAAGACTCACCATGTTCCAAAAATCGATATGAGGAAGTTTGATGGCAAGGATCCCGCCACATGGATATTACAGATGGAGCAATTCTTCGATCTCAATAATGTGCAAAACACACAAAAGGTACGTATGGCAACTTTATATTTGGAACCAAATCAGTTTGTATGGTATCAATGGCTTTGTTCTCGTAAACAATTTATCACTTGGGCAATTTTTACGGAAGAATTGATAGCACATTATGAGGATACAAAAAGCAACACTTTTTTTAGCCAATTGATAAGTCTCAAACAAAAGGGTTCAATAATGGAGCACATTGAGGAGTTCCAAAAATTGAACATAAGGGTAAAAGATATTCCAGAGGAGCATAGGATTGATGTGTTCATAGGGTCTTTAAAGGATAATATCCAACATGATGTGTGCCTTTGGGAACCTGATTCATTAGAGAAGGCATTCAGGTTAGCAAGAAAAATGGAAAGCAAAATTATGGCAACTAGGAAGCATACCATTCACAACTATAAAGATGGAAGTGTTGTTGCCCATAGTCTTCCACAACCTACAAGGTTGACACCACAACAATTGGAAGAAAAAAGAGCAAAAGGGCTTTGTTACAATTGTGATAGCAAATACACAAAAGGTCATAAGTGTGCTGAGAAGAAATTATTCTACATAGATTGTGAAGAGGAAGAAGAAAAAGAGCAAGAAAGGTCAAAAGAAGAGGATATATTCCAGGAACAAAGCCTAGATGAAGAACAAATAAATCCGACCATATCTTGTAATGCATTGGCGGGAATTACCACTCCTCAAACCATCAAGATAGAAGGACAAATCAAGAAGAAAAAGGTAATAGTGTTGATTGATTCAGGAAGCACCCACAATTTTATTCATTGTAGGGTAGCAAAAGAATTGAATTGCTTCCTATATCCAGCACCAGAGTGTCAAGTGATGATTGCAAATGGAGGAACAATAAATTGTTCTGGAAAGTGCCATAATATCAAGCTATCCATGGGAGAATATGTATTGACTAGCCCAATGCTTTCCATTCCAATGGGAGGTGCTGATGTTGTACTAGGAGTCCAATGGCTACAATCCTTGGGTACAATAGCTTTTAATTTTCAAGAACTTTTCATGAAATTTTCTGTGGAAGGAAAGGAAGTTGAATTAAGGGGTATTGCAGGGAAACCAGGAAAGATAATCAGCTCTAATGGCATGACAAAGCTTCTAAAAAAGGAGCAAAGAGGTGTAATTGCACAATTATGTTCGCTAGATGTTTCCACATTGGAATCATCTATTTCTCCAGATCTCCAAAAAGTCCTGGACAATCATTCCAAGGTATTTGAGACTCCCAAAGGTCTCCCACCTATGCGTGATCATGATCATGCTATTCATCTGATTCCAGGAAGTGTTCCTCCAAACATCAGGCCGTACAGATATCCATATGTCCAAAAAAGTGAAATTGAACGTATGGTTGCAGAAATGCTAGAGGCTGGTATAATTCAACCGAGTCAAAGTTCTTTCTCAGCTCCAGTAGTATTGGTGCACAAGAAGGATGGATCATGGCGCATGTGTCCAGATTATAGGGAGCTCAACAAGCTCACTATTAAAGATAAGTTCCCCATTCCTGTCATTGATGAATTACTGGATGAATTGCATGGATCAATTTACTTCACCAAGTTGGATCTTCGTTCGGGATATCATCAAATCAGAATGAAGATTGAAGACATTCCAAAAACGGCATTTAGAACTCATGAGGGTCATTATGAATTTTTGGTCATGCCTTTTGGCCTTACCAATGCACCTTCAACATTTCAAGGTTTGATGAATTCAATTTTCAAACCATTCCTTAGAAAATTTGTGTTAGTATTTTTTGATGATATACTAATCTACAGCAAGTCTTGGAAGGATCATGTTGAACATGTTGACAAGGTGCTACAACTATTGGAGGAGAAACAATTATATGCAAAAAGATCCAAATGTTTCTTTGGAGTCCAGGAGGTGGAATATTTGGGTCATATTGTATCTCATGAAGGAGTTAAGGTAGACCCTAGCAAAATTAAAGCCATTAAGGAATGGAAAATCCCCACATCCATAAAGCATCTGCGAGGATTTCTTGGGTTGACAGGGTATTATCGCAAGTTTGTTAAGAATTATGGGAGAATAGCAGCACCTCTAACAACATTATTGAAGAAAGATTCATTTTCATGGACTCCAGAAGCAACAAAGGCCTTTAAACATCTTAAAGAGGCAATGTGCCAAGCACCGGTCTTAGCTACACCGGACTTCACAAAAACCTTTATTGTGGAATGTGATGCTTCAGGAAATGGAATTGGTGTTGTTCTAATGCAAGATGAAAGACCCATTGCTTTTGAAAGTCGTCCAATCAAGGGAAAGTTTTTAAGCAAAGCTATTTATGAGAAGGAAATGTTGGCAATACTCCATGCACTTAAGAAATGGCGACCCTACCTAATGGGAAGACACTTCAAGGTAAAAACGGATCATGATAGCCTTAAATACTTTTTAGAACAAAGATTATCCTCTGAAGAGCAACAAAAGTGGGTCACAAAGATGTTGGGTTATGACTTTGAAATCATCTACAAAAAAGGGAAGCAAAATGTGGTGGCAGATGCACTCTCAAGAAAGGATGAGGATATGGAAGCATTGTTGTGTGCCATTTCTATTATCCAACCAGATTGGATAAACGAAGCAAAGGAGGAATGGAAGAATGACGAAGAAGTGTGGGCACTTATTCAAAAGCTACAACAAGATTCCAGTACTTCTGATACATTTAGCTGGCAAAATGATTCGTTATGGTACAAAGATCGCTTATACCTCTGTAAGAATTCCCAGCTAAAACAAAAGATTCTTATGGAATTGCACACTTCTCCCTTAGGAGGGCACTCAGGATTTTTAAAAACTTACCACAGGGTTAAGAAGGAATTTTTTTGGGATGGCCTTAAATCAGATATTCAAAAGTTTGTGGCGGAATGTTTGGTTTGCCAACAAAATAAAGTTGAAACAATTAAGACACCGGGTCTATTACAACCTTTATCCATTCCAAGCCAACGTTGGGAGGAGGTTTCAATGGATTTTATCACAGGTTTACCCAAGTCTGAGGGAAAGAGTGTCATCATGGTGGTAGTTGACAGACTTACCAAGTATGCACACTTTTGTGCATTATCACATCCATTTAAAGCCAGTACAGTTTCTACTGCATTTATGGAAACAGTTCAAAAGCTACATGGAAACCCAAAGATTATTGTAAGTGACAGAGATCCCATTTTCACTGGAAATTTTTGGACAGAATTATTTTCTTGTCTTGGTACTCAGTTAGCTCATAGCTCATCTTATCATCCTCAATCTGATGGGCAAACTGAGATAGTAAACAAATGTTTGGAAGGATATCTTCGTTGCTTTGTATCTGATAAACAGACACAATGGGTCAAATGGTTGCCTCTGGCTGAATGGTGGTATAACACTTCCTTCCATACAGCAACAAAAATGACCCCATTTATGGCACTTTATGGGTACCAACCACCATCAATCACATCATATTTAAGAGAAAATTCTAAGGTTCAGGCAGTGGAACATCACATCGAACATCAACAACAAGTCCTCCAACTCTTAAAGGATAACCTCGTGTTGGCACAAAATAGAATGAAACAACAGGCAGATCAACATCGCAGTGAAAGAAGTTTTGATGTAGGTGATTGGGTATTCCTACGGCTACAACCATATAAGCAAATGTCCCTAAAGCAAGCTAAGAAGGATAATAAATTATCACCAAAGTATTATGGTCCATACAAGGTGTTGGAAAAGATTGGTACTATGGCATACAAATTGGAGCTTCCTGCAGCTTCTCGATTGCACCCAGTTTTCCATGTTTCATGTTTAAAGAAGGTTATAGGCGACAAGCTCCCAGTTCAAACAATATTGCCAGAACTTGACGAGGAAGGAAAAATTATATTGGAACCGGAAGCAGTGACAGAAACAAGAACTTGACAGCTACGAAATCGATCAATTTCAGAGTATCTTATCAAGTGGAAGAACTTATCCGCTGAAGATTCCACATGGGAGGATGAGAATTTTATGCAGAAGTATCCAGAACTGCTCAAGCGTTGAGGACAACACTTTTTTGAAGGAGAGGGGCATGTTGGGTCCCTATAATACTAGTGATTACCCCATTACTATTGTAGTTATACCCTTATTTATATTGTTGTGCCCCTATTACCCCCATATTGTTATTTCTGTGCCCCATAGAATCCCTCTATTGTTATTTTTGTGGCTTTATATTATTATTGTTAGGTCGGCTGGATTATATTGTGACTCCTTAGACTCCTATATATAGAAAGGAGGTTTTATCATTTGTATCATCCAAGAATTGTTCATTTATGTAATGTAAAGGAGGTTGCTAGTAAAGGGTTTTGGACAGATCAAAGCATCAGAAGGAAGGATGGCAGGTGTTTGCGAGCTTAGGGTTTCAGCAGGTCGAGATGTCGCCGCCGCCGCCCCCACAGTTTTGTTTGATGCAGGATTGGACTGGAGCCTGATAGCGGGATCCACAGCGCTCGATGTTACCTGCAGGATTTGGCCTAGATCCATTAACGGAAAGGAGTAACAGGATTTGAATCAAAACAAACAGATATTTGAGGTTTTCCATCCTTTCTTGGCACGGTTCGATTCCCTCAGGGCGACTCTGGGCACCCCTCTTCATTGTCTGGGGTTTTATGTTTCAGATCTACCGACCCTCACACAGTCTCAGGTTGATACGGCCTCCATCGTGGGTGACTTACCTTGGACAGGTTGCCCTGTATGCATCAATGGGAAAGAGAGACGATTGCATATCCCTCTGCCCCTTCTGGGAACTCTGCGGACCCGATCCATCACACTACGGTTGTCTCTAAATGTCCTGGGTGAAGATCAACTGTGGGGCGGAAAGCTGGAGCTGGTAATCCAATGTTTTGAGGCTCCTCTGTCCTCGGTGGCGCAGTTTTGGGAGACGGCCATTTTGACAGCGGAAATATTAAGTCCCAAGACTCCCATCTTCAAGACTCCCTCTCGTCGAGAGATACAAGGCCCCCAGCCTCTTTCACTCATCAGGAGCCCTGATCTGGGAAACGGCTCATCAGATCGGGCCAAACTTTATAGATCCGGGGTGGAACTATCAGATCTGGCCAGATCTAGGCAGAAGAAAGATGGAAGCCCGCCAGATCTGTGGATATTCTTCTTGAGCATAGGAGAAATCGCCTTGGGGAATCTGCCCCCCTTTACGCCTCTGTGACCCAAATAGCAGTAGCTTCAGGGGGTAAAAAATCTAAGCTAGCCCTCAAGGACCCAGAACAGGATCGAATTCAAATTTTCATCAGAACCCTGTCAGGAAAAACTATCTGCAAGCAAATCTGGACAGGAATATTGATAAAAAATATAAAGGAGGAAATACAAGCAGATATAGGCATCCCATCAAATCTGCTAAGCTTGATACATGCAGGTAAAATCCTGCAGGATAATTTTACAGTACAGCACTATGGCATTGGTCGAGACTCAACTATCATTCTAAGCACAAGGCTGAGAGGGGGAAGCTCTGGTCCAGGCCCTAAAGGCATTATTTCTTTTAAAGATGCTGTCAAAGGGAAGGGGGAAGTCAAAAACAAGCCATCAACAACACCAGATCTTCCTGGTCCCTACATTGTGGAGCAAAGATCACAGAATCCTGTTCTGCAAATCGACTTGCCTGAGGTAAAAAATTTTCATTCTGATCTTTCTTCATTGGCTGTCATATGCAGATTCAACGGGTTTTGGCCTAAAACAGATGCATTAAGACAATGGATCTTCTCCACATGGACCCCAAATTGTGACATCCATTTGTGCTCCAAGGGTTTCTTTATTGTAAAATTCGACACGGTTAAGGAAAAAGATTTTTCCCTCCATGAGGGGCCATGGTTCTGGGGCAATGCTGGTCTCTTCATGACCCCCTGGTTCCCGGGTTTTGATCCCTTATCTATGGTGGTGTCCAAAATGCCAGTTTGGGTTAGGCTCCACAACCTACCATTACATTTCTGGTTTCCTAATGTTTTTGCAGCAATAGGGAATGCCATAGGTTCATTCATCAAGCAAGATGTGGAAAGAATAGAAAGAGGCATTCATACTTTTGCCAGAATCTGTGTGGAGGTTGATCTTAGTCAAGGGCTTCCTGACAATATAATTCTGATCCATAACAACTCTCAGTGGAAACAGCCTCTTGATTATGAAAACACGGCCTTCAGATGTCGAGGCTGTCAACAAACAGGACATCTGCATAATAACTGTCCGCAAAACAAAAGAGAAAACAGAAGGAACAAGAAACAAGTTCACAAACCAAGAGGCTGGCAATGCACAGTGAATACAAAAGAAGAAATAGAGGATGAGGGGGAGCTTAACATCCCACCTGAACAACATGATGATCCTATTGGGGAGAATGCCGCGGCTGCCACCCCCACGGCAAACAACCAGGAACATTTGTCCTCAGATTCCGGAAAATTTACTACATCAGCAAACAAGAACACAAAGATTCACCAAAATCAGGCAGAGATGACAAGCATGGATCCAAGCATGGGAGGCATTAAACGGCATCACCACTCAGATACTTCAGACTCAGACAAAGAAACAGGCCCACAGAATGCAGAAACACAGTTAGTCATTGCTTCGATCGAGCCCACTCAAGGAGAGTGGCACAAGGTTGAAAAGAAAAAGGGGAGAAAAACTTGAAGCGTGAGTTTTACTTACTGCCGGATTCAGTTTTTTTGCCCCTTCTTTCTCTCTCCTCTCTCTCTCTTTCTTATTCTTTGTGCACGTTAGTCCTCTAACGTTGCGTGGGGTGCGATAGCACTCGAGCCTATGTGGCAACTTATGGAAATGCTTCAATGCATCTGCTTGTGTAACTTTTCATTAATTCTTTAATAAAAGGTTACCGCTTTTTTCCTTTGGAAAAAAAAGGAGGTTGCTAGTAAGGAAACTGAAAGCTCTAGCATGACTCATGTATTGTACGATTGCAACTTACACTTATTTATATAATAAGAGCCAACATGCAAACACCTAGTAACGAAACTGAAAGCTCTAGCATGACTCATGAAGAAGAAAATGCAAACACCTAGTAAGGAAACTGAAAGCTCTAGCATGACTCATGTATTGTACGATTGCAACTTACACTTATTTATATAATAAGAGCCAACATGTTGTCATGCATATGTTGTTATTGTAGTTGGACTGTTCTGGTTGCTGTAGCAATGTATGTTGTTTAACTTACGTAGTTGTGTATGAACTATTTTGTATGCAATTATATGAATCTTATTGCAGATGTGTTGTTGGTTTAACCATCACTTTGGATTGCCGGATGACTTGCTTTCCAGTTTGTGATGTATCTTTGCTCATGTGTTCCTTCCAATCCGAGTATTGTTACAGGTTGCCAAGGGGTGCACTCATCTCAACCCACCTATGTTAGAACCTCTAATGCACCTTCCTTGACTCACTACAATGGTCACACTCTTGCTACTGACAGACTTATATTACTTGCCTCTGTGCAACATCACGGTCAAGGCATTGCTATATGACCCACTGTTGGGACTCCTACACCAAACGGATTGAGGTCTAATTGGGACTTCTTATCGGGGAGATCCCCTTGACATGTTGGCAAGTCTAACACCATCTACATTTTGGCGCTAGAAGGAGGGCTAGATGACAAGCTGAGTCCTCACATATGTTTTGAATCTCTACACATCTATCATGAATCACTACCAAGCTGATCTTCCGGAATGTATGTCTTATGGAAATGGTTTCATCATCCCAAAAAGGTTCTCAGATAACTTGTCTCATATAACATTTGATGGTGGAGGCTACTTACCCTTGGTCAGGCATGCAGTCGACATTGTAGGCTCATGCAAAAGACATGGATTCTTTGAGGAATACATGAGCTATGAGTTTTTCATCTACACACTTCGAGGGGACCCAATGCACTGGTGTGCCACGGTGTCCAAAAAATATATTCATTTTCTTGCTCGTCTGGTCGCAGAGAGAGACCATGCTTTCAATCACTTTAACTATAAAGCACTCAAAAAAGAAATTCTGGAATTACGAAAAGCACCCGATGAATCCGTTGAAAAATTTCACACACGCTTTTGTAATCTTGCATACCGATTCCCAAAAGATGATACTGGTTGGGAATTTCTTGATGGAAGATTTGAGTATCTTCTTCACGTATCCAAACCCCGCTCAGCACACCTTAGTGATGGAGTTGCGTAACCATAGGTAGGCACAGTTGCTATCACAAGTGACTGTCTTCCTTCACCTCATCAAACAACTCCATCATCGCGGAGTGATGTGGGAGATCATGCACACACCTTTGTTGAATTGTCACATCCTCCCACCCCATCTATCTTGAGATTTGCGCAGATTTGGCTTGTAAGCCTGTTGGCTGTCACATGGACTTGTTCCCTCGACCTCCATCCTCGCGTTGTGTTGATCCTCCGAATTGTACTATCTTGTGTTCTCCCATTTTGGAATCCTCACTTGTTGTGAATGAGGATCAATTTGCCGACAGAGTTGGTGTTATGCAACCAACTTGTGCCATCATTCATGATGAGTGTGTGCGAGAATCTAAAGAAGAGTCTGCATTGAAGGATGACTCCCTTCCTAACTACGCCTCATCCACTTCATCCTAGCATCCCTTGTGATTCTATCACTGTTGATTTCCCCTGTGAAAAATTATTTCTGGATGCTTCTACTCCCGATCATTCATAGGACATGTTGGATGTTAGTCTTTCATTACACTGCGGAGAGGACACATCTTCCTTGGAACATCCGTCCAATCTGTCATTTATCTTTCTTGAAAACACAGAGGATGAATAGCTTTGCTTCTCATCTATTCCTCTGCCTGATTCATCAAACCATGAGGATGCCGACAAGCACCTTGAATTTTTTGATCTTGGTTGTCGTGATCTATTCACTTCCTCACCCGATCGCGATGTTGATTCAATCGTTGTTAATCTATCCAAGACAATAGTCTATAATGATCTATCTGTCAATGAAGTCAAAATCCCCCAGACTGTCGAGGCACTTCAGCCCAAGATGATGGTTATGTCAGACCCTCGCTGTCCTGAGGTTGGCTTCACCTCTAGTCAGGAAATTGTTGAAACACTCAAGGCTCCTCATCACTCTTTCCTTTGCATAAAAGATCAACCAAACACCCAGATGTCACTTCCTCCACTCGAACTACACGATCCCATCGCTCACGTGTTGGAGGAATCTTACACAACAAGCACAAATGCACAACACAAGTGGTCTACCTTTGTCACGTTTGATTGCATGTCATAGTCAAGAGAATGCATACACTTAACATCTGCATGCGGTGTAGCACAACATCATGGCAGCACCACAGAATGCATGTCATGCACTTTCACTCATCTTTGTTCTGTGGTCACTTGTGAGTTCGGAGTGTGTTTGTCTTCACTTTTACATCTTTCTTGTTTGCTAGTTTGCACAACTGTATTGTTCATGAACCATGCCTTCACCAACATGGGTCAGCCAATGCACCGGTGGCTGCATTGGAAGTATCACTTCATGTGAGATGACCCATGCACGGTTAGCTTAGGAGCAGGAGTAGTGTTTTGTTTTGAGTTGTTTTCTTGCATGCTTGTTTGCTTACTTGCTTTGTTTGTTTGTTTGTCTTCTTTCTTGTTGGCTACTTTTCCTTCGCTCTTGCTTCTAATCTTGCTTTGCTTTATTGTTTGGTAGTTCGCTTGTTTCGTTCATAGGTTGGTTTCATAGGAAACCATGAATGACTCTTGAAACGAGTTGGGTGAAGTACGAGAGGGCTTGTACAACTATCACTACTTAGTTATTGTCATCTTGCCTCTATATGACGAACTTGTTACTTTTGGTCCATGATACATTGAAGGAAAATATATAATGTTCGAAGTGAACCTTGGTGAAAAAATGACGTTTGCGCGCTAACTAGTGTCACCTTCTCTAGTCAGTTGTTTTTGGGTTAACCCTTGTCAACTCAGTTAAGTAGAGTAAGGTGAGGGGGAGAACCTAAACAGGCACGTCTGAAATGAATAAGTGCTATGCACAGTTGAAAAAATGAAAAAATGAAAAAAAAGTGAAAAGTGAAAAATTTAAATGAAAAATGAGTAAGGAAAAAGAATAGAAAGGCTTCCCGCGCAGAGAGGTGATGCAAGTAACTTCATCGGGGTATTGACCAGGCTCGCTAGCAGCAAAGCCATGCTTGTGTTCCTATGTGACTCTGCTGGGGTACTGTCCAGGCCTGCTAGCAATAGAGCAACACCAGAGATGAAACTAAGACTCTGATGACTATACTGCTTGTGCATCAATACACCCCTCAACCCCAAATGAAACAACTGTGTTTCCTTGGCTTGGAATGTGTGTCAATCGACCAAGAGTTTGGAAGATGCTACATCTTACAAGCAAGCTAGTATGGAAACCAGGAGGAGTTGAGAACTGAACAATACTTCCGGAGGTGTTAGAATTGATTTTCACGAACAAGGTCCATTTAGAGAGTTGGAGTTCTACCAGTGTGTCGCCAAGTGTTGTAGCGGATACAACCACCCTAAATTTTTTTTCCTTAGCTTTGTTTTGGAGCCTCCCTTCTAAATTTTCACAGTAGCTTGCCTTGCCTCATCAAGTTCAAAAGCTTCAATGTTTTGCTTGCACAAAGGCAGCCTGTCGATGAATCTCAATGCATTTCTCTCATAGGCTGAGCACCCGGACTTGGTCCAGCTGTAGGCTGAGCAGCTCCCCCAAGAAATTGTGCAATTTTGGAGGGCAACCATCCTTCCCTCCAGAAATTGTGCAATCCTGATGTTGGGCATGGAATCCCCCCACAACATGTTTTGGGGCTCAAAGCCCAAGTTTTGAGTGATCTTATTGTAAAGCTCTGCGAATTGCGGGCGCAGAGTGTATGTTAGAGTCATAGAGTGTTGAATGTAATGTCAACCTACCCATGGTCCGCGGACCATGGGATTGTATAAATAGAGCGAGGCTCTAAGTTGTAAAGAAGATAAGATCAGAATGTAATCTAATGAATAGAATGACATAGCGAAGCAAAGCAGAAGTGTCTAAGTGTTTCTTGGGTCATAGTAGTAGGAAGAGGCTCTGCAGCTAAGTGTGTGGACCCCTGCAGTTGAGTGCTTAGGGTAGAGTAGAGTTTGTAACTGAAGGAAGAGAATAATAAAGATAAGTTTAATCTAAATTACGTGTATCTGTCTTGGGTTATTAGCTATTGAATATGAATTGAAATTATACTGTTTATTTACTGCGCACACTTGTATGAATTGTGAATATTGTTAAGTATAACTAAAAACATACAAATAAGCTAAGTTAATCAACTCAGATTGATTACTAGTAAGGAATTGCATAATAACACTATTCGGCCCCCAAGTAGGGCTGCGCGAAGGCAACATATCAAGCTGTGAGGTACGGGTAAGTGCGTGTAGTGACGTGCATGTATGGTCGAACCGCAGACCACTTGAAAACATTAGACATCTCCAGGGTATGGAAACCTGGTTTTAGCACCCTCCCATACTACTTCGAGTGAGACCTCAATCTGCACTCTGCGGACTGTTGCCAAAAGGGCTAGCAATACCGGGGCTTGTTTGGCTAAATAACCTCTAAACCTTGGTCAAGCCCCAACAAGCGAACAAATGGTTCTGTTTCTGGGACCGGGATATGCATAAGGGATGTCTTATGTCATGTCACTAGAATTCGACAAAGAAAGGAATTGAAGCAGTTGATTCACGAGTTCGCGGCACAGGAAAATAGGAATCTGTGAGTATAAAAGGAATAGTGGTTGGAGCGCTACTTATATACGGAAATCCATGAAATTTTCTTTACATCCTTCCCCTCTGAATTGTATGAGTGGATTGCGAAGCTAGCAGACAGTCAAGGAAGGTGTAGGCTTAACAAACCAATTGTGTGGACTCCAGAATTGGCGCGTAGACTAGAAGCATCAGAAGATAAGATCACACACACTGTGGACCATTGGCTCATTCGAATTATAGGAGCATTTATCATTGAGTTTGCGGTAGATATTACTGTCAGCTACAGCGAGGCAGAATGACGCTTCCTCAAAGGATCGCGATGTAAGTACATTAAATATTTGAACACTTGGATTAAAATGCTATTGTGTGAAAAGCGGGTTATGCGAATAAATTGATGTTTGGGGCTATGCGAAGTGGGAGGATCTATAGAAATGAAGGTAGTGCAGAGATAGAAAATAGCCCCTTAATTTTGCCTCAACAGGAAAGTGAGGAAGAGCTCACGAAAGTTTCTCCAAGAAGTGCGATTAGTCTGATAAGTCAGCGAATTCCGCGCATACCACCTCCACCTACACCACCGGTTTCACCATCGTCACCTCCATCTCCGCCACCACCACAGTTCAATATGGCAATCACGACAAAATTGCCGGTATTCAGAGGAGTAGGGAATGAAGATCCAGACCAATTTTGGTTCGTAGTAAAAGCTGTATGGGAAGCACAAGGAGTCATGGATGATAATATAAAGAAGGCAACGTTAGTAAGCACGTTGTAGGATCGCGCACTAACATCTAATGACCATTAAATCGCGGGGATCGCAGATATCCAGGCCGTGCTGAACAGGGAATTTAGTAGGCCAAAGTCAGAGACACAATCGATTATCGGGTTTAAAGAAATCACGATGCTTCCAGGCAAGACCCCATGGGATCTAGTTCAGAGACTGAAGAGTATGATTCACGAAGCCAACATGACCTTGACGGATGGACAACACTGCCCATGGTTTGTAGCATCACTAACGCCGCATTTAAGGATGGTGCTATCACAACAAAAGTTATCCACCAAGGTCGAGGCTTTGGAGATTGAAATGAGACTGCACGAGACCCCAATACAAGATCCTAGCCTGGGAGTCCAACGAATCCACGCGCAACTGCAAAATTTGTGTCTGAAAGTGCAGAGCTTGAAACAGGACAGGACAACTCGGCCAGAAGCACACGAGGAGGTATGGTGCATAAAATGCAAAGGCCAGGGGCGTGACAAGGACCATTGTCTAGTCTTCACAAACTACTTGGCGAGAGGAGGGCCGATGCCATTAAGACTAGAGGCACAAGAAGGACCAAGTACAGTGCCTACATTATGGTGTGTGATTTGTCAGATAGGAGGAAAACATGCTATGGATAACTATCACCTATTACAAAAGTATACGCAGACGTCCCAACAATTGTTTTGTAATTTTTGCAGGTCGGTAGGCCATTATGAGCACACGTGTAGAAGTTACAACCTGATGATGGATCGAACTCCTGCCTACAGAGTGTAGACTGAAACGCAAGCCCTCGATCCAAATGCAGGGATGACACGCGTTGGATTTGAGGGGCGTGAACGAGGTTGACGTGGAATGGGACCAGGAAGGGGTCGCGAACAACTGATTTGTTACAATTGCGGAGGGCCAAGTTATTATGCCCGTGATTGTACAAATCCAATGAGAGCATCATGTTTATATTGTACACAGTTTGATCGTGAGACAGGGGATTGCCCTACACTAATAGTGAGGTTGCGTGATAAAGGGATACTCCAGCCTCCCCCGACTCAGAATTTGCAAATGATGAGGTCTAAACCCCACAAAGAGGACCCAAATGTAAACATTGTGCTCCGAATCAATATCATGACAGGAGATGACAAAAGTAAGTAGCCTAAAGAAAGTGCATGGGTTCACAAGGCTCCTACAAAGGAACCTGAATTTGATTTGGAGCGTGTGAAGGAGACATTCATGGAAGCTAAGAAGAGCTTCATGGAGGCCTCCACTTCAAGTAGTAAGGATCAACTAGAGCCAGAGATGGATCCTTCAATGCTCACTACCTTTCGGAGACATGTATGAAGCTGCTGCACGACATCAAAGTGGTGAAGGGACTACATGAACTTATCACTAGGTGCGTTGGGTCAGGAGAACCACGCGTAGTCTGGAAGCTAAAAAAGCACACATCGTGAACAAGAAGGGAAATGAGTTTGACTGCACAAATCAAAGAGTATGAAATGGATCAAGTAATTCTGGACCTAATATTGGACACGAATGTGCTACTGAAGCATAGATGGGAACGCATGGGTAGGCTCGCGTTGTAATGGTCTCCTATTCAGTTGTGAATAGTGAACCAACAGAAGATTCTACTGATGGGAAGATTGCAGCGGATAACGGTAGACATCGAGCATGCTTGCAGATTTTGAGGTGATAAAGATTGTCGATGACAACAATCCCTATCCCGCGTTGCTGGGAATAGATTGGGCCACTGATATGAACGAAGTGATAAACCTGAAGAAGCGCAAAATGATTTTTGAGAAAAATTCATTGCGTGTAGTGGTATCGTTAGACCCTGCGGAACGATCATGCTACACAGAACTGGTGCGTGATGATGATAGTGATGACACTCTCGACTATACCTACAAGATAACAACTCGAGAGCAGGATTAGGTGAATCCAACAGCAGATGGCAGAATTTCATGGGAGCGTGAAAGCTCCTGCACTTCAAATTCGGATGAAGAAATTAAACGATGGCAGAACTGGTTACACGAGGTAACCACGCTCAATTGCAACATGATGGTAAGATCACTATGCTGTGTGACAACCGAGGTAAGAAATCTGCCTATGTATGATAGGTTGACAATGGTGGATGAATTCCTGAACAAATTTTAATGCGCAGTGCTAGAACAATAGCTTCTTGATGCTTTGAAATGGGCACTGTGTGCTACGCCCGTAAGGTGGTGGGGTACGCATCAAAGAAGCTTTGAGGACTAGCGCAGATGCAAAAGGATGATGTGCCTACGATTTGGGAAACCACAGATATGAATGGCAGACAAGTACAATGGATGGGATGATCCACGTACACACCTCGTGAAATGGACCAAGGTCTATGGGGAAGAGCCACAACCAGAATGGGTGCATTTGTTCTATCATACTATGGATGTCATACCCATGAACTGGTATAATGAGACAAAGCTCCACCATTGCACGAGCGAATGGGATATCTTGCGTGAAGGATTCCTGCTAACCTTCATGTTTGAATATCGTTGTTCCGATACTGTTGATGATGCACTGTAAGAAGTAAAAGAAGCTATCTTCAAAATACCCCAGGAGCCAATGGAAGTGCTTCAGCTAGAATGGGCGACACAACTGAGCTACGTGCTGGAGTGTTACCATGTAAATGTTGAGGAGGAGGATGAGGACCCACGAAATATTAACATTCCAGAAATAGAAGGTTGTCGTGAGGTTCGAGGACCATTGATTGAGGATCCTAAAATCACCGCGCCACTAAAAGCGAAGCAAGTAAACATTGGAATGGAGGCGGAACCAAAGTATGCAAATCTTGGAGACTATAGGGATGATGCCATAGTGGATAAGGTCATTGAGTTACTCCACAAATACCAAGACTTGTTCTCGACCAAAATTATGGATTTAAAAGGGATCATTGGCGACTTAAGGATGATGAAGATCACCTCAAAACTCGACGTGAAGCCGGTGAAGTAGAGGCCTTACCACTTGAATCCACCATAGAAGGAAGAGGTCCATGAAGAATTAGACAAAATGCTTGCAGCCGGAATTATTGAGCCAGTGGAAGAATCCGACTAGGTGAGTCCTATAGTAGTACAGGAGAGAAAGCAGAAGGGCAAAATAAGAATATGCATGGACCTAAGGAAGCTGAACGACGCCTATGTGCACGACCCATTCCTGACACCTTCAGAGATGAAGTATTGGAAAATGTTGGTGGCCAGGAAGCATACTCGTTCATGGATGGGTTCTCAGGGTACCATAAAATCAAGATCGCGCCATAAAACAGGAGAAAAGCAACCTTCACAATGGAATGGGGCTACTTTCAATACACCGTTATGCCGTTTAGATTGAAGAATGAGCCAGCCATCTTTTCGCGCATTGTTGTTGCTGGGTTCAAAGAATACATCCACAAGTTCTTGGAGGTTTATCTAGATGATTGGACTATCTTCGTATTAGTTAAGCACCATATAGCAAGCTTACGGTTGATGCTGGATACTTGCCGACGACACCAGATTGCGATGAACCTTAAGAAGTGAACATTCCTCGTTAAACCTGTTGGGACATGTGGTCTGCAAACAAGGACTGATGGTGGACCCTGTGAAGATTGTCGTTATTTTGAATTTGGAATCACTGCGAAGTGTTAAATAGTTGTGCGCTACCTTGGGACACATTGGGTACTACAGAAAGTTTATCAAAAGCTATGCCCAAATCACCGCACCGATGGAAAAAATATTGAGAAAGGATGTTACATTTTGCTGGAATGACGATTGCATGAAAAGTTTGGATGTCCTGAAGGGGAAATTGGCCTCTGCTCTAATCTTGGTCTTCTCAAAATGGGGTGTGGAGTTTCATGTCCATGTTGATGCGTCGTGTATCGCGCTGGGAGCAATGCCCACATAGGAGGGCGGGGAAGGCTTGGATCACCCTATCACGTTTGCAATCCGAAGATTGTCTAAAGCTGAGAAGAACTGTTCCACCATTAAGCATGAGGGGTTGGAAATGGTGTACGCACTCCAAAAATACTGACGCTATTTGATCGGAGGACATTTCAAGATGTATACTGATCATTCTACGCTGAAATACTTGGTCAATAAGCCTGTGTTGGGGGGGCACATTTGCAGGTGGCTCTTATTGTTCTAGGAATATGATTTTGAGGTTATAGTAAAGCCAAGACGCCTGAACGCAGGCCTGGAGCACTTCTTGCGTATTGAGATGGGCGAGGAACCTACTAGTTTGGAGGAAGGATTACCTGATGCATAACTCTTTGCGGTACACATCGCGGATGGGCACTTTGATGATATAATCCATTTTCTGACAATAGGAACTGCGCCGAAGGAATACTCTGTCCAATAGAAGAAGAAATTAGTGGTGCATATGATGGATTTTTCTGTCATCGTGGGGCACCTATACAAAATGGGAAATGATGAGATATTGCAAAGATACGTACCTGAATTTGAATGAAGTCAAATCCTTGCAGAAGCACATGGGGGTGCTGCAGGAGGACATTATGCAGGATGCACGACCGCACAAACTATTCTTCGCACAAGGTTATGGTGGCCAACCTTGCACCAGGATTCGAAAGCACATTGTAAGGCCTATGACATATTTCAAAGGACTGGAAAACTATCACGGAGGGACGAGATGCCATTGAATCCACAAATGACACTGTAGCCATTCGAAAAATGGGAAATTGACTTTGTGGGACCGATCAAACCTCAAGGAAAGATGGGCGCGTGCTACATCATCACCACGACAGAGTACCTGACACGATGGGTGAAAGCACAGCTGGTCAAAGATTTCACGACCGCTACGGTTGCCAAGTTTTTGTTCGAAAACGTGTTGACCCGATTTGGCTGTCTGAAAATCTTAATGAGTGATCACGGAACACATTTCTTGAATGAAACCATCAACACACTCACCGAAGAGTTCTAGGTGTATCATTAGAAGAGTACACCATGTATCACAAGCCAATGGGACTGCAGAGGCTTTCAACAAAATACTGGAGACTACGCTGACCAAAGTGTGCAACGCACAATGAAACGATTGGGATTTGTGCGTACCTACCATACTATGGGCTTACAAGACAACGTGCAAGAAAATGATGGGACATACACCTTTCCGATTAGTTTATGGCATGGAAGTTGTCATGCCGATGGAATACATCGTACCTAGTCTGCGAATAGTAGCGCTCACAGGGATGACGGACCATGAAGCTCTGGAGGAAAGGCTCGTGCAATTGGAAGAACTTGAGGAAGAATGGTTTTTCACTGGGTTTCATCAGCAGGTACAAAAGTAGCATTAAAAAGCCTAGCATGACCGCCATATCAAGTTGCGCACACCTTCAAGGTAAACAACTTAGTGTTGCTGTATGACAGTAAGTTTGAAAAATTTCTGGGAAAATTTAGAATGCACTGGCTGGGACCATATGTGGTTAAGGAGGTCACAGACGGAGGCGCAGTCCATCTAGTCAAGTTGAATGGAGAACCCTTCCCAGGTAAAGTAAATGGTAGCCGCTTGAAGCCCTACATGGGTGGGACGACTATCTGACTAGCCATCTGAAGCACAATCTTCATGAATCGAGGAGCCGAACAAGGGTGCGGGACTATAAACATATGCAGCAGATGCCGGTACAAATGTAAGGAAATAATTCAGATATGGAGGTCTCAAAATAGAGGATGTAGCAGGTTCAGCAAGAAACATCTCAGTGCGCTGCAGATATCAGCACCATATGAGAACAGTTGGAGGGACTCAACACCAAGATGGCCACACCGACAAAGTGACTTGAGGGTAAGTCACGATGTTTGTGTTGGGGGCCCGTTGTGCATGAATCCCCCCACAACATGTTTTGGGGCTCAAAGCCCAAGTTTTGAGTGATATTATTGCAAAGCTTTGCGAATTGCGGGCACGAAGTGTATGTTAGAGTCATAGGGTTGTCCACCCCAAGTGTTGAATGTAATGTCGGCCTACCCATGGTCCGTGGACCATGGGATTGTATAAATAGAGCGAGGCTCTAAGTTGTAAATAATATAAGGTCAGAATGGAATCTAATGAATAGAATGAGATAGCAAAGCAAAGCAGAAGTGTCTAAGTGTGTCTTGGGTCGTAGTAGTAGGAAGAGGCTCTGTAGCTGAGTGCACAGAGGCCTAGTAGAGTCCACAGCTGAGTGCGTGGACCCCTGCAGCTGAGTGCGCAGGGTAGAGTAAAGTCTGTAATCGAAGGAAGAGAATAATAAAGAGAATTTTAATTTGAATTATGTGTATTTGTCTTGGGTTATTATCTGTTGAATATGAATTACAATTATACTATTTATTTACTAAGCGCACTTGTATGAATTGTGAATATTGTTAAGTATAACTGAAAACATATAAATAAGCTAAGTTAATCAAATCAGATAGGATTACTAGTAAGGACTTGGGTAATAACACTGTTTGACCTCCGAGTAGGGCTATGCGAAGGCAGCATCTCAGGCTGTGAGGTATGGGTAAGTGCGTGTAGTGACGTGCACGTAGGGTCGAACCGCGGACCACTTGAAAACATCAGACATCTCCAAGGTGTGAAAACCTGGTTCTAGCACCCTCCCATACTACTTCGGGTGAGACTTCAGTCCACACTCCATGGGCTGTTGCCGAAAGGGCCAGTAGTACTAGGATTTGTTTGGCTAAATCACCTTTGAACCTAGGTCAAGCCCCAACAAGCCAACACCTGACTAGCATCCTGTTGGGCTCCAAAATTGTGCAATTTGACCAGTCAACCCTCGTAGATAAAATTGTAAAATCTTCCCCAATAGGGATTCTCAGCCCAAAATTTGCGCAAATCTGGGCAAAAGTTAGATACTCTGCCCATAAATTACGTAAATCTCCTGGGTAGCAAGCCCAAACAGAAATGCGCATTTTCTCCCAGCAGTTTAGTAGTCTCTTGCATGTGCCGTTGAGTTGACTGTTTCCCTCTAGGACCGAGCAAAACTAACTTGCATGCATCGGCTACTCCTCCCAAGGCATCATGCAAAGGCATCCCTTGTTTCAGGGATCTATGTTTAGCAGTTGGAGGTTACATGCAAGGATCATTTCACAAACCTCCCACCAAGTGTCGCTTTCCATAGATTTGTGGCATGCGCGTCACAACATCAATGTTATCAAAACTCATCAAACGGATGCTTCAGAGATCATTCCTCCCATCAAACTTGTAGGTCTGACATCCCACATCACATCTAGGAGCAGTTAGCACATTCAACTTAGCTATTTTGGGGCAAGCCTGCTTTCCATGCCTTGTGTTGCATTTCTGTCACTTTTTGTGTTTTCTCTTGTGTGAGTACTTTTTTCTTGTTTTCTTTAAACAATTTCTCTCATTTACATGTATACTAGCTTGTACTAGCACTATTTTAGTTTTTGCTGCTATCTCACTGTTGTCGCATGCATGAAACTATTTTTCATGAACGGTCACCGAATTGGAGACTCGCCTCACCCACGTGCATGTCATTCCGTTTTTTGAATCTGTCATTTGCCATTTTCATGCATGATCATTCACTTATGATTACACTTAGTATCACCATGCATTCGCACTCACATTCACTTTCAGTTTCCTGTCGGCAAGTCTGGGCAGCCTTGGCCCAGACTCTGCCTCACTAAGACAACATTGCACAATCCTGAGAGGGAAGGCTCTGTCCTCCTCTCAAGAAATGCGCATTTCTTCCCAGTGCCTATCCTCTGGGACTATTTTGTGCATTTCAGAAGGATAGTGATAGTTGGCCCAGAAAATTGCGCAATATAGTCACTAAGCCTAGAGCCATTTCCAGCTGAGATTGCGCATTGCACAATTCTAGCAGTCATCAGCCAGACTGGACTGTGCATTGCATAGTTCTAGTAACCAGTTAGTCTCCTAGCAGCCCAGACTCTGCCTTGAGCAGTCTTGGTAGTCAGTCTCCCAACCTCCTGACTGAAATTACGCAACCTTCATGATCAGTCACACAGATATGTTGCAAGTCAGTTCTTAAGTTCATTTTGGTTTTTGACTGATAGATTTCTTGCTATGAGTGTTTCCATTTCTCCAGGTATTGCAGGTGTTCATATTCCTCTTGATAGTGTAGGTACAATGGTTTCCAAGAGAGCAGAATCAAAGACACCATTCAGAGCACACCTAGAGATGCAGTCAGTCAAATGTCTATGAGCTTGCGTTCTCACAAAGATATTAAGTTGTTCGTAGACAAGGACATCAAGATATGACAACATGAGCATCACAACAAGCACCATCACGAACAATAGCTGAAGGCAACATACCAAATGCAATGAATGCAATGAATGCAAAAGGAAGGTTGTTGACAACATAAAGGTGAAACGAAGTTGCAAGCTCAAGCAAATACACTGATGATGAAAGAAAATTTTGAGACTCAGGCTATGAGGTGACGACGCGACATGAAGATCGGTTGAAGACAGAGAATGGAACAAAGAAGGAGTTGCATGTGCTAAAGCAGAAAATCAAGGAAGAACATGAAGCTGCACAAAGAGACAAATGAGTTGCAGCAGGAAGAGGAAAAGAAATGGGCACAACATGCACTCACGGATGAAACTGCACATGTACAAGCTATAGATCTATCCTAGCAGCTGGCATGGAGTATACATGGTGAGTAGTGTTGTTGATCGCATTCAAGGGATTCATATCATTGTGCACACGCATGCGATCCAATCCATTAAGCACACTCACCAAGGCAAAGACAAGAAGCAGGTCAAACTAGAGCTAAACATGTACTTTGGCAAGTTGATGTGCATGACCACTAGCACACACTTGAATATCAACACGGACATTATGCATTAGTGTGTTGCTGGTTAAGCCACACTCAAGAAGATAATGCACATGTTAGAAGATGAGTTTGATGAAGGAGCCAAACCAATGCATCGGTTGCAATGGAGGCAAGTGCTCGCTTCAGCAAGATGTCACCATGGGGTGCATGCACACCATCACGGACAACCAAGCCTGGCGTCAACTCACCACCTTCACCATCAAAAGCATGTCAAAGAGTTAGTATCACCACAACGGACTGAGTGCCAGTGATGTCTTGCATGGCTTTCTCAATCCATTGAGTACATGTGCATTGTAATGTTGAGTCATGTCAAGTGTAAGTCAAGTGTCAATAGTTGGATGTAACAGTCGTATAGTAGGTGAAGAGTCATGAGGGTAGTTGAACTGTCACAAAGGGTATTGTCTAGGGTCACCCCACCCTTTACTATAATAGAACCTCACAACTCATTGTATAGGTTTTTGGTCAGCCAAGCTTCTGATAAGACTATCTTGGAGAGAGGTTGGACAGTATTGTGACGCACCTTGGCTTCTCCACTGCACGGAGCTAGTTCATCTCTTTGGAGGAGTAGGTGGATGTAGCTATAACATTCTACTTTTGGGGCTAGCGGCTTTACATGGATGTATTGTATAATTGAAAATTACACTTATTTATATAATAAGAGACAACATGTTTTCATGCATATGTTGTTATTGTAGTTGGACTGTTCTGGTTGCTGTAGCAATGTATGTTGTTTAACTTACGTAGTTGTGTATTAACTATTTTGTATGCAATTATAAGAATCTTTTTGCAGATGTGCTGTTGGTTTAACCATCACTTTGGATTGTAGGTAGAATTGCTTTCAAGCTTGTGATGTATCTTCACTCGTGTGTTCCCTTCCCATCTGAGTACTATTACAGGTTGCCAAGGGGTGCACTCATATCAACCTACCTATGTTAGAACCTCTCATGCACCTTCCTTGACTCACTGCAGCGGTCACACCCTTGCTACTGATAGAGTTATCTTATTTGCCTCTGTACGACATCATGGTCAAGGCATTGTTATATGACCCACTGTTGGGACTCCTACACCAAAGGGTCTGAGGTCTAATATGGAATTCTTTGTTGGGTTGTGTTATATTCTTTCCACGACTAGCCCACGTAGTTAATCAGGGGGTTAGAGGGGGGGTGGAGCCCCCCTTCATTGCGCCGATTGTGTAGCGGGGGTGGTTCACAGGGGGTTTGAGGTGCACCCATAACCCCACATTATGGGGTCTGAGGCAAAGCCCCAGAAAATTTTGGTTTTGGACCCTATGTTAGGATGGGCGGACCCACCTATGGTTTTGTGCATGATTTTTGCACTTTTTGCACGCGATGGTTTTCGGTCCATGGTATTGGATGATTCGGCATGTATAAATATGTATTATAACATTGAGAGGAACATAATTAAAAATCAAGCTGGTAGTCCCAGTTTTGGGATCCGGGGGAAAATCTCTGTGTATATGTGTTTTATGTGTTATGCTCTCGCATTGTTTATTTTCCGTGTTTTAGAATTCGTATGCAGGTAATTTATGTACGGGGTTAAAAACTACATTTGGTATCAGAGCATTTTTGGCTTCAAGGGGACGCCTTTGTTGCTGAGGGGTTTCGCTTGGGCCTGTGGTAGACCCTGTTCAGTGGGAGATTTGCAAGATCGATTCTAGTGGTGAAAGAAGATGGCAAACAGTGGAAAGATAGAGATCGAGAAATTTAATAGTCAGAGTTTTGAGCTGTGGAAACTCAATATGGAAGATCTATTGGTGGATAAAGATCAGTGGATCACGGTAGATCCAGGTGCTAAACCAATGGGAGTGTCCGATGAAGAATGGAAGAAGTTGGATTGGAGGGGAAAGAGCACAATACGATTGTGTGTCTCAGATTCAGTATTGCTGAATGTATCAGGGGAAGCTACAACGAAGGATTTATGGGACAAGTTAGGGACTTCGTACCAATCTAAGTCTCTGGTGAATAAACTGTTCTTGCAGAAAAAGCTGTATAACCTAAGGTTGAAAGATGGAGACTCGGTGACAGAGCATTTGAATGCATTTAATATTGTGGTAAGCTAGTTAGCATTTATTGATATTAAAATTTTAGATGAAGATAAGCGCATCAGTTTGTTGTGTTCTCTAACAGGTTCGTGGGATAGTATGGTTATTGCAATAGTTAGCAATGCAACTGCCTTGCATTTTGATGAAATAGTCTCATCCTTACTGACGGAGGAGATGAGATGGGAAAATATGGAGAGCCAAAATGGTGATGCCTTGTCTATATGAGGACGGTCCTAGAACATAAACAAAAATAAGTCATTGTGTGGGAGATCTAAATCTAGAGGGAGATCTAAATCTCTAGGAAAACCTGTAAAGGTGGTGTGTTGGAAATGCGGAAAGGAAGGGCACTTCAAAAGGGACTGTAAATCTAAAGCTCCTAATAAAGGAAAGGGATCTGATGATGCTCCTTCTGTAGAGGCGAAAACCACCTCAGATGAAGGTGGGGATGTGTACCTGGCTTCTTCAAGTACACATGTAGAACATGAGGCATGGTTGATTGACTCAGGTGCATCCTTTCACTTCACTCCCCATAGAGAGTGGTTCTGCGAGTATGACAAATACAATGGTGGTGATGTCTTCTTGGGGGATGACAGGAAGGCTAGAATCGTTGGTCAAAGAAAAGTAAAATAGAAGTTGCAAGGTGGAAGGGTTATAACACTTCCGGATGTTCTGCATATTCTTGCATTAGCCAGAAATCTGATTTCCATAAGCAAGTTGGATGATGCAGGTGTAAAAATAGTGTTTGAGAAGGATACCTGTAAGATGGTTCGGGGAGCATTGGTATTGATGTGGGGAGTTTGGACTGGAACTCTGTACAAGCTGCAAGGTAGCACTATTATTGATGGATGCAACAGTTCTGTGGTTCCTGAAAGTGGAGAAGAAAATCTAATGGTCTTTGGAGAGAAGACCATGTTGTGGCATCAAAGGCTTGTACATATTGGAGAGAAGGGCCTTTGAATACTCAATGGTAAAGGTATGGTAGAAGGTATGAGTAATAGCTCTTTGGATTTTGATTTCTGTGAAAATTGTGTATACAGGAAGCAAAATCGTGTGAGTTTCCCGTCTGGTGGTAAGAGGCCGAAATAGATATTGGAGCTTGTGCACAGTGATGTGTTTGGACCTATGAAGGTTCCATCACTGGGTAAGTCTATGTACTATGTATCATATATAGATGACTTCTCAAGGAATACATGGATATATTTCCTTAAGAAGAAATCTGAAGTCTTTGATAGGTTTAAAGAATTTAAGGCTATGGTGGAAAACCAGATAGAGAAGAAGATAAAGGTGTTGAGGAAAGATAACGGTGGAGAGTTTTGCACTAAGGAATTTGAAGAATTCAGTAAGAAGTGTGGTATAGCATGGTAGAAGACTATTCCATATACACCTCAGCAAAATGGAGTTGCAGAAAGAATGCACAAGATGTTGATGGAAAGGGCAAGAAGCATGCACAGTGGTGCCGGGTTAGGACAGGAATTCTGGGCAGAGGCGGTAGAAACAACATGTTACTTGGTCAATAGATCACCTTCATCAGTGTTGGAGGATAAGACTCCACAAGAGGTATGGATTGGTAAGAAACCCTCTCTTTCACATCTAAGGGTATCTGGATGTGATGCATATGTACATGTTCTAAAGGAGTAATGAACCAAGTTGGGTAGTAAATCTGAAAAGTGCATATTTATTGGGTATAAGGATGGTTTAAAGGGTTATAAGCTTTGGAACCCAACAACAAGGAAGGTTGTGTACAACCAAGATGTGGTGTTCAGAGAGGTGAAAGATGATATTAAACATGAAGTCCAACCAAAGGAACCTGAGAAGATAGAGTTTGAGCTAAAGGAGGAAGAATCCGACTCTACAACGGAGGAGGAATCAGAAGATGAAGAGCCACAAACTCTGGGTGTAAGAAGATTAGTTCGAGAAAGAAGGCAGCCAGAAAGGTATAGTCCATCTACATTCTGTTCAAATTTTTCTTTGTCCATTATTGATGATGATCCCAAAACTGTGAAGGAAGCAGTAGATTCAGAGGATGGAAAACTCTAGAAAGAGGCCATGGTTGATGAAATGGCATCCTTGCACAAAAATGAGGCTTGGGATCTGGTGAAGTTGCCGGCTGGAAGGAAACCCATTGGCAGCAATTGGGTGTTCAAGAAGAAGACAAATGCAGAAGGAAAGGTGTAGAAATACAAAGCTCGGTTGATAGCAAAAGGTTATTCCCAGGTGTTGGGAATTGATTTTGGTAATATTTTTTCTCCTGTTGCCAAGGTAACTTCTATTAGGTTACTTTTATTTGTTGTTTCTGCTTTTGATTTTGAGGTAGAAGAGATGGATGTGAAGACAACATTTCTTCACGGGGATCTGGAAGAGGAGATCTACATGAAGCAAACTGAAGGCTTTGTAGTGAAGGGTAAGAAAGAACTGGTATGCAAGTTAAAGAAGTCTTTGTATGAGTTAAAACAGTCACCAAGGGTGTGGTATACGAAATTTGATACATTTATACGGGGACTTGGCTTCACCAAAAGCAAAGAAGATCACTGTGTGTATTTTAAATTAATTGGTGACAGTGTTATTTATCTGGTCTTGTATGTGAATGATATGTTGCTGGTTGGAAATGACAAAGAAATTATCCAGGATTTGAAGAACCAATTGTCCTCCAAATTTGACATGAAAGAACTTGGTGTTGAAAACGATATTTTGGCATGGAAATTAAAAGAGATCAGGCAAAGAGGAAGCTTTGGTTAAACCAGAGGAAGTATGTTGAGACAATATTGCAAAGGTTTAATATGCAGGATAGTAAACCAGTGAAGGTGCCTATTCATGTAGGGGTAAAGTTATCTACTGAACAGTGTCCCAAGACATAAGAAGAGGAAGAGGATATGTCCCGTGTTCCATATGCAAGTGCAGTCGGTAGCCTAATGTATGCAATGGTCTGTACTAGACCAGACATTGCACTTGCAGTGGGAGAATTGAGCAGGTTTATGTCAAAACCAGGGAAGGAGCATTGGACAGCAGTGAAGCGGGTTTTTAGGTATTTGTGTGGCACTAGTGATTATGGTTTGTGCTACCAAGGAAGACCAGGATTAGACAGAGGTTTGGATATTCGTGGCTTTGTTGATGTAGACTAGGCTGGAGATTTGGATAAGAGAAGATCTACAAGTGGGTATGTGTTTAACTTATTTGGAGGTGTAGTCAGTTCGATGAGTAAGAAACGATCTGTAGTGGCACTATCAACTACAGAGGCAGAATACATGGCAGCCACTCATGCAAGCAAGGAAGCAGTTTGGTTGCACAGATTGTGTTCAAGTATGGGATTAGTACAAGGAGCTATAAGGATAGACTGTGACAGCCAAAGTGCAATTTTCTTGGCAAAGAACCCTGCATATCATTCAAAGACAAAGCACATTGATGTTCAATATCACTTTGTGAGGGATATGATAGAAGACAAAAAGGTGTTGTTGGTAAAGGTGGACACTTTGAAGAATACTACAGATGCATTGACAAAATCTGTGAGCTCTAAGAATTTATCTTGGTGTAGAGAGACAATGGACATTTTAGGGCTGGAAAAATGACTAAGCTCTCTTGTGGCCCCTTGTGGAAAGAAAACAACAAGTGGGAGAATGTTGGGTTGTGTTATATTCTTTCCATTACTAGCCCACGTAGTTAATTGGGGGGTTAGAGGGGGGATGGAGCCCCCCTTCGTTACGCCGATTGTGTAGCAGGGGGGGGGGTCACAGGGGGTTTGAGGTGCACCCGTAACCCCACTTTATGGGGTGCCCTGGAAAATTTTGGTTTTGGACCCTCTGTTAGGATGGGCGGACCCACCTATGGTTTTGTGCATGATTTTCGCACATGTTTTTGGATGCGATGGTTTTCGGTCCATGGTATTGGACACGATGGTTTTTGGTCCATGGTATTGGATGATTGGACATGTATAAATATGTATTATAACATTGAAAGGAACATAATGAAAGATTAAGTTGGTAGTCCCGATTTTGGGATCTAGGGGAAAATCTCTGTGTATATGTGTTTTATGTGTTATGCTCTCGCATTGTTTATTTTCTGTGTTTTAGAATTCGTATGCAGGTAATTTCTGTATGGGGTTAAAACCTACATTCTTACCGGGGAGATCCCCTTGACATGTTGGTGGGTCCAACACTGTCAACAATACTCCAAGAAGATACACTTACGACTCGCACCAAGTTTGTTTCTATGTACTTTTTGTATGAAGGCATAGTAGGTGGAACCACAGACCCTGAGATTTTTTAGCGAAGGAATGTGGTCATACCACATTTCATAAGGAGTATTGTTTCTAATAGCATTAGATGGACATCTATTCTTTACATATATAGCACATAGAATTTCATCATCCCAAAACATCAATTTTACATTCTTGAAAAACATCATGGAACGTACTATAATTAAGATTGTCCTATTCATTGTTTCAGCTACTTCATTCTGTTGGGGGTTATAAGGGACAGTTGTTTGATGTTTGATCCCATGTTGGCGAAGATATTTTTCAAATTCATTTGAAGTGTATTCTTTTCCATTATTAGTGCGAATAGAGCCAATATGAGACTGTGCATCATTTTCAATCCATGTACGGATGTTCTTGAATGCTTGAAAAGCATCAGATTTGTTCTTCAATAAATCAACTCAACACATTCTGGTGTAGTCATCAATAAATGTCATCATATATTGACTTTTATTTGTAGAAGGAATAGGCATTGGAACACATAATTCTGAATGAATGAGTTCAAGTTTTCTATGTGCTATGGATTGTGAATCATGAAAATACTGTTTGCTATGCTTTCCTAGAATGCAAGCATCACATTGCTTAAGTTTCCTAGGAATTGTAGCCAAACCAGTAACACCATTTTTCTTCAACAAGTGAAGGCTGTCATAGTTCAAGTGTCCAAATATAACATGCCATAATAGACTTGATGGAAATGTACCTTCATCATAATGAGAATTGCATGAGAAATTTTGTGCATGAGCAGAGATTCCTTGTAGCTTGAGAAGCCTTTCTTCTTCTATCCCCATCATTACAAGTGAGTGATATGATGTTTTTCTCCCCTCAACCTTGCACTAAAACATATGATTTGAGTTTCCTTGCTGGAGGATGTGGAACAAGGACAACAAGTTTCTGCCCAGTTGTGGGATATATAAAACATCATGCATAAGAAACTCTGGAAGACCAAGCAATTTGAGCCTGATTGTGCCAAGCCCTGATGGCTTGAGTTTTGATTGGTATGTAAAGTATACTGCTCCATCAACTTTGTGAGTAAATTCTTTGAAAAAATCTCTTCTAAAAGTCATGTGGCAAGTTTCTCCTGAATCAAGCAACCAATCATTTTTCCAAGAAGAAAGTGAAGCATTAAACAAGTCTTCATTTACTCCAATATTACAATGTGCCACAACATAGTGAGCGGATTGAGGTGCATTACGTTTCTCTTTGTCATTGGTTTTACCTTTGGGTTGATTTATTTCCTGTTCAATTCTGTCCCAAGGAAACTTGCATGTGGATGCATCATGTGATCCATATCTATTGCAACGTATGCAATGAAAATCAGACTTTTCTCCTTCAGAGTGTTTGCCCACCCTGCCTCTGAAATTTCTTCTTCCTCTTCCTCTTCGACCACCTGTGAATCTTGAGCAAGATTATTCTCTCTGTGTGCAAGACCCATAGCTTCTTTAGAAGACTAAGGAGTTGTCTTCTTCCCAAAAGATTTCTCTCTTCCAACAAATTTATTCACAAGGGAGTCAAATGTAATTTCTTTGAGGTTTCCATTTGCTTGCAATGACTCAAGATAATGTGAATAAGTGGGATAAAGAGCCTTGACAAAAGCTATAAGAGGATTGTCTAGTTCAAAATTAGTGACTTTGATATCATGCATAATAGATTTACTTTTGATGCAAGAGAAAGAGGATCGTCATTTTGTAATTCAAGGATGAACAATTTAATCATCAGTTGAACAACTTCAAGCGCAGAGTGTGAGTCATAGAGTTCCTTCAATTTTTGTAAGGCTTCAAAGGAATTCGAAAATGGTGAAATATGGCAGCTCACTTCTTCATTTACAGACGCTACAATCAAGTCATCGACCTTGTTGTTCTTATTTTCCCAAATGGTGAATTCCTTGTCTGAGTTAGGCTTTGCTCGTTCATTGTCTCCTTCTCCAATAGAAACTCCTTTCCACATCTCATTAAAAATGAGAGTATGTTTGATCTTTTGTGACCATTCTGGATAGTTCTCTTTGCTGGTGAGAACCACTCCCACAATATATATCAATGAATTCATTTTAAAATATGTGTACTATAAAAAATGCTTTTGTTGGCAAGAAATGCACTTCTGGTGGTAATTTTGTAAAAAATTACCATATATATCAATATCTATATATATATATATATATATATATATATATATATATATATAGTAGAGGTTTATATGAGGGAGGTAGGTTCTAGCCCTATGGTTATGACTGTCACATTGGGAGTGTATGGGGGAGTGTGTGAATGGAAGAAACGTTTGGGAGATATGCTACCACAACGATGAATGAACAGTGATAGTGTGGTTCCGATAGCGTAGTGTTCCAAACAAAACATCACAGTGTATCAATGTATTTGCAAACAAAACAATGATATGGTGGTTCCGATAGTGCAGTGTTCCAAACAAAACAACGCATTCTATCAATTTATTAATGTATTTGCAAACAAAATAGTGTGGAGGGACGAGGGTCGAGCAGCAACTAGTGTGGATAACAACACAGTGTGGAGGACCAAGGGTTGAGAGTATGTGCACCAGTGGTATGGAGGATGGGCAACATTGTTATAACCAGGACTGAGAGGTGTATACGCAGTGGAGAGGAGGTATTGAAGTGGGTTCAATGTGCAGTGGTATTGTAGTGGAGTATTGATTGGTGATATGAGGGAGCAACAAAGGATTGGGTAGCAACATGGAACAACATATATGGTCTTCAAAATATTCAAGATTACTTCAATAATTTTCAAAACCCCATTGACATCAACACATATGGTTCATGGCCATCAAAATGAACTCAATATCTCAATGCATCATAGCATACGAAACATACAATAAGCTGCACCACTTAGGAGTTTCGACCAAATGCATAGTTCACCATAGTTCATGTCGAGCTCACCAACAACACCAGGAGTTTCAGCCAAAATTACCAGCTTAACGCTTCAACTCCTTTCACTCCTTTTAATGCTTTCACTCGAAGTGAATATTATGAGTTTGTGCTTCATTTCCTTCATAGATTAATACTCTTGGCAGTGTTCAATCCAGCATGGAGGCACAACAACATGAAAAGTTCACACGAATCACCATAGAGTATGACCAGAAACAAAAGGTAGAGGGACAAAGGAAAATGACAGGAAATTAGCAGGAGTTACAATGTAGAAAATGCTAAAAATGGGGGGCTCTGATACCATGTCAAGCCAGGAGGTGACTCCTCAAATGAATTGTGTTTATTCATTAATATTGTTCATGGTTATATACACGAGGGAGTGAATCCTGGGTTTCACCTCCCGATGACTCTTCCTTTTCCATTATTTATTATTTACATTATTTACAAGTGTTCACCCAATCCCCATGATTAGGTGTCAACAACAATTAGTAGCTGGGGAAAGCCACAACTAAAAACCCCACTATCTGTATTGCATTAATCAGAAACCCAAGATTATAATACAATATCTGTTCTCTCAAGAACAATCCCAGCGCTCAGTAAAATCAATCTCCCAGCTCACAAGCAAGCTCTTGGCTAACACTTAGCCAATTTTGCAACTCTCCAAGTCCCTATTTCCTTGTGTAATTCCTATGGCTAATTAGCCATCTTAAAGGGAAACTAGTGCATCTAAAACTGCGCAATCCCTTCAAGGTTCGGTTCCTGATTGCATGCACCACCTGTACAACTCAGAAAATTATACAAAAAATAGTGCACTGTCCCTGCACTCTAGTCTCAACTGGGTCTTTCTCATAATCAACATGCATGCGTTTCTTATGAGGGAATCTTCAGTTAACTAGAGTAGCACTAGTTTATGCATTAGTGCACCAACTGACTATTAACTCACTATTAGTTCCTCAAGTAGTTTGGAACTAATTTAACTGGACTTAATTCAGTAAACTAAGTTAACTAATCACAACTCATACTTAACTCATCCTAGACCCCTATAATATAGGGAGAACATATACATGACTTCAGAAAGACTTCCAACTCGAAATTCATAAGTTAACTATGTCAACTCACTCTAGTTAACTATTACAAGTTGCTATGAGAATAGAATACAATTTTAATTCTCAGTTTAATTCAAGGACAAATTAAATTAGAATTTTTGGATTCTATTTTTATCATTTCTTTTTGGTATTTTCAACAGTTCACTTGGTAAATGTGACTTGTTGTGAAACCAAACAAAGCTTGAAACCTAGATTCACTAGTAAAGTTTTGGGATTACATCTAACAATAGATCACCTTTGTCACACACCCTTCAATCCTATGCCCAGATGGTTTTAAGTTTTTTTCATTTATTAAACATGTGTTGGGGGGAGTGAAGAGAGATTAATGCTTGTGGGACTAGATTACTTCGTAAATAGGTATATTTTGATAATTTACTCTCCAATTTCTCTAATTTTATTTTTAACACCTATTCTTTTAAAACCATTTTTCAATTTCCTTCTATTTAGAATCCCTTTTAAGTGCCATTGGATTTTAGTTCAAATGTTTGGTGAATGAGATGTATGAACAAAAATATAAGTTGATCTTTGTTGTAGAAATCACTTTTAGTTTAGGATTTATAGTCTCTTGAAGAAAGGAAAAATTGTTGCTAAGAAAAACTAATTTTTTAAAAGGTCAAATGCTTCACTTAGTAAATGGAGAAATGAAGGTAGATATATTAAAAAAAACATTTATAAATATTTTTTTTTTATTTTTTTACATTATTAAATTAATAAAGTAATTTCAATTTTTTTTAGTAGTATGTATATTTTCTTGAAATAATTGACTAAACAAAATAATTTTATATAAAGACGATTAAAATATAAAATAACAATTTTGAATTATGATATTGGAAAATTTATAATAATAAATTTAAAATAAATTGTTTTTAAAAATTTGACAAAAATGTATTTTATTCACTGTTCATAGAAATATATTTAACCAAACATTATAACTATATCATACATATTTAAAATGAAAAATTTTAAACACTTAAATTATAATATATCATTAAAATTCATATATAATTAATTAATATTTTTTTGCCAACATAATTTCATGATTTAGCATAAACTTAACCATTTATGGAAATATATTTAACCACACATTATAACTATATAATACATATTTGAAATGACAAATTTTAAACACTTAAATTATAATATATCATTAAAATTTATATCTATTTTATAACTATATAATACATATATCAATTGAAAACTTTTAAACACTTAAATTATAATATATCATTAACATTTATATATAATTAATTAATATTGTTTTGCAAACATAACTTCATGATTTAGCATACAATTAATTGTTTATAGAAATATATTTAACCACACATTATAACTATATAACACATATTTGAAATGACAATTTTTAAAAATATATCTATCTATATATCTATATATATATATATATATATATATATATATATATATATATATTTCCAACGTAACTTCATGATTTAAGATAAAAGATAATTATAGTTTTTATCATTAAAATTTATATATAAATGAATTAATTTTTCATTGTTAACATAAGATCATATTTAAAACACAAAATATAAATTTTTAAGTGTGCAAATATTTTACAAATTACATACCTTCAACTAGTTTGCAAAGTTCTTATCCTTTACATGGGGGTTCCTGTATTGGGCGTTCTCAATTAAGGTTAAATCATGATTTATGCATAACCAACAAATTTTAGTTATTTTTTTTTTAACAGTAACAGATATCTTTTATTAAAAAAATCTGGTTTGACCAAGGTCTATACGCCCAATTTTACATAGCATTCCTTTCATTTTTCCCGCCTTAGGAGGTTCTGCAAGCCTGAAAACTGACACCTCTCCTCTGCGCATTTTCCGGCATAGGGACAAGGTTTGCCGTGGCTTTATCTGAAACCGCAAGCCTGAGAAATGACACCTCTCAGGACTCTGCGCATTTTCCGGCATAGGGACAAGGATTGCCGAGGCTTTATCTGAAACCACTGAAGATCTTGGCACATTTTGGGTTGCTGTCCACTGTAGACTTATAGTTTTCTATATCAGGCCATTGCTATCCTTTGTGGAGCCCTCCAAACGAGCCCAATGGCGTCGGCAGAGCACTGTCCAGCAGTATTCTTTTACATAGTCCTCCAACCGATCCCTTTCTGAGTGCAGTAACGTCATCATAGTGGGTGTCGACAAAGTCCAACTGATTGTTGAGGTGAGATGCATATGCCGCCTTCAGATTCGATGGAGGAAAGACTTGGCATTTGCAAAAAGGGGCTCCTCTGTTCCGAAATAATTTGCAGGCCTCCATCTTTTTCAAGCTGCTACTTCCCTGTGAGAATGTATTTGCTAAGGAGAAAGTTCCCCAAATTTTACCTGTACACCTCTTGCTGAGCCCTGTTACAGATGATGTGCCGAAAATATCAGTCTTATTCCTCTCATGCATGTTCAGTGTGGTATGATCCTTGCTTTCTGCTTCTTATTCTGATCTGCCCTTTAGCTAAGATATGCTATATGAATTAGCGCTGTTTCCATTGTAGTTTAGAGTTCCCGGTTCTAATAGGCAACCTTTGTTTGCCATTTCGTCTGCCTCCCTATTCAGACTTCTGAGGATGTGATAAATTTTGTAGGAGGTGAAGTCTTGCAGGATTAGCTTCAGCCTATTCAGAGACTTATTGAGGATTGCATTGCTGAACTGGTCATCTGAATTGATCTTCCTAATGAGGATTTCGGAGTCTCCGAATGCTTGCCAGTCTTTGATGCCTTTATCCCGAACTATTTGGCAGGCTTTTGTGAGGGCGAGAAGCTCTGCCTGATTGTTTGTGGAAATGCCAAGCCCCCAGCAGAAATGGACCTTTCTGAGATTGTCTGCGAAGTATATGACTCCACCAGCTCCCGCAGCCCCCGGATTTCCTTTGGAGGCTCCGTCAAAGAAGATTGAAGTTGTGTTTTGCATCTTCCACCAGTTTTGGAAAGCTGCTTCAGATTCTCTGATTTTCCATGAAGGAGAGGGGAGGGGAGGGGGAAGGGAGAGGACTTTTCAAGAGGGATGAGGGCTGTGGAGGTTCAGCCAAGCCTTTTCATAGGGGAGAAGGGAGGAGTCAGAGAAATGGGAGTGCTGGAGGACTGATTCTATGAGGAGGGCTTTAACAATTGAGGCGGATTTAGCAGGAGAGAGAGAGGAATTGTTGAAAATTAAATCATTCCGGGCCAGCCAAATTTCCCAGCTTACAAATTTAGGAATGGAAAGCCATATGTGAAGCCACAAGGATTTATTTGGAATGGGATGAGGATAGTGATGAAGCCATTCAGAAAAGAGAACAGCAATGGAGCTGTGATGGGGCGGGGAGACGGGCAGACCAAGAAGGGTTAATGTCCAAACTTCTTTGGCAAAAACGCAGTCAATAAACAGGTGGGAGGCTGTTTCTCCTGAGTTTCTGCACATTGCACATCTATGAGGCCCAACAAAGTTTCGTTTTGCCAAGTTGTCCCCTGTGAGCTGTTTATTCTGAATGAGGGTCCAAAAGAAGAAATTGACTTTGGGAAGTCCCTTGGCACTCCATACCTGTTTCCAGAACGATGGCGTTCTCAGTCTGTCTTTTTTGATCTGCAGGGTAGAGTAACCCAAAGATGGCGTATAAAACCCAGTTTCACCCCACCCCCATCTGTCAGCGATATTGCGATGTATCGGCGCTGCATTTAAGAGCAGTGATTTGAGAATTTCAGTTTGGTGTTGAAATTGCGCTGGCACTGGAGGGATCGCCCATTCGATCCAATTTCCTTTGCTGTCCCACTCAGAGATATCATTCAACTTTCTTATTCCTGCATCGTGAAGCCAGTTTCTGATGTCCCGGATTTCTGCATGGGAGTTAAGAGGAGGGTTGTTCATGATGCGATCTTTCCAGAGAAGGGTCTTCTCCCCATTACCCGGGATGCGGTATAGATGTTTACTGAAGCTGCTTATGCTTTTCCTGCAGAGATTCCAGGTGAGAGTGCCTGCTGAAGTATTATTTGCTGACAGGTGCCTGAGGGAGATCCCCTGCGCATATTTTGAGATGAACGTTTCACTGACCTGATGTGTAGGATCTGAGTATATTTTCCACAGAAGCTTGCATCCAAGTAGCAGATTAGAAAGAGCAGGATCTCTGATCTGGAGCCCACCGTCGAGAGTTGGCCGCTTGACTAGTTCCCAGTTTGCCAAATGAATTTTATTGTGGTTGCCTCTGCCTCCTTTCCAGAGAAAGTCTCGTAGAAGACAGGAGATCTGTTCTGTAATGTGTTTCGGGGCCAAAAGAAAGGAGGCTTGATAAATGGGAAGAGCAGATAAGACGGATTTAAGAAGGATAAATTTCCCTCCCTTGGTTAGCCAATAAACTCACCAGGAAGTGATCTTGTCTTTAATTTTGCTTGTGATGCCATGCCACAAAGATCTATTATTGACTCCGGTTGTGAGGGGTAAGCCGAGATATTTGATGCTGTCCCATTGAGCGAAGCACTCAAATCCAAGGATCTGGGCTATATTATTGAGATTATGTTGGCTCACATTCCATCCGAAGATCGAGCTCTTTTTGTCATTTATAACAGCTCCTGAAGCTCTACAGTAACATTTTAAAACAGCATTAAAATTGGCTGCGATTCTAGTAGAGGCTCCTCCTAGAAGAATGGAGTCATCTGCAAATAAAGCATGATTTATTGGGTTTAGATCATTTGCGATTCGGATTCCTGGGAGTTCTCCTGTGTTCATTTCCGCAGCCAGCTTCCTGCTAAGAGAATCTGCCATGAGAATGTACAAGAAAGGTGAGAGTGGACAACCTTGCCTTAATCCGCGCTGAGCTTGAAAGAAGGATGTTGGGCGTCCATTAACCATGGGGGAAATCCAGGGGCATGAGATGCAAGCTTTGATAAGATTGATGAACTGAGGAGGAAAGCCAAAGGATCGTAGGACTTGGAGAAGAAAGGAATGGTTGACTCTATCGAATGCGTTAGCCATATCAAGCTTGATCAGCATCCCCTTCTCTTTCCTCTGATTGCTGGAATGGATAGCTTCCTGCACTTGGATGATATTGTCCAAGATATGTCTGCCTTTGACAAACCCCCCTTGGGCATTGGATATCAGTTTGTCCAGAAGGGGTTTAATTCTGTTTGCCAGAATCTTGGACAGAATTTTATAGGAGGCATTGCATAGGGAGATGGGCCTAAACCTGCTGAATGTTTCTGGGTTGGCCTCTTTTGGTATTAGAGCGAGAAAGGTGGAGTTGGTGCCTCCCCCAATCTTGGCTTTCCCAAAGAAACCTTGTATCATTTTCAGCAAGTCTATTTTGATGATGTCCCAGCAGACTTTGAAGAAATGTATTGTGAAACTGTCTGGCCCAGGGGCCTTATCTGGTTCCATTGCCCAAATAACCTTGATGATTTCTTCTTCAGAAACTGGTTTCAGTAAAGCCTGATTGTCTTCATGGGTGATGAGGTGGGGAATATGAGAGAGAAGATCCTCAATGTCTTCTTTGCTTCCTTCATGCCTTGTGCCATATAGGTTTTTGAAATGATTTTCAGCTGCAATTTTTATTTGGTTGAATTTATTATAAACCTGCCCTTCATCATTTTTAATCTCAGTGATATGATTCCGAGATAGGCGGGCTTTGTATTGTCGGTGGAAAAAGGCAATATTTCGGTCTCCTGCCTTTAGCCAGAGGCTGCGAGATTTAAGTCTCCAGTGCTCTTCTTCCCTTCTGCAAGATTGGTGATGTTTCTTTGAAAGGCTGCTTCTTTATCTAAAATTTCCGGGGTAATGTGGAGCCCTTCCATATCTATTTGCAAGGTTTCCAACTGCTGAACATCGAATTTTCTCTACTGGGTGGTGGGGTTATGGAGTTTCCTTAGCCACTCTTTTAGAGCTTTTTTGGTGGCTTTTAATTTTTGCTCCCAAACAAAACTTGGGGATCCGTTGATGGGGATATCCCAAGCTGATTGGATCGTGTCCATGACCCTATTTTTTCAATCCAAAGAGGACTGAATTTAAAGGGAATGGGGCCAAGATCTTCTTCAGGAGCCAAAAGGAGTTGGATTGGCTTGTGATCCGAGGAGAGCTTGGGTAGAATTTTTGTTGATATGAGAAGATTTTCCATCAGCAGGGAACTTTGAATTAGAAATTTGTCCAGTCGGGCAGCGATGTGGTCAGACCCAGATCTGTTATTGGTCCAAGTATATTTGCCTCTCACCGGGGCAAAATCAAGTAGATCCCTCTGCTGCATTATTTCCTCTACCAATGGGAGCAACTGATCTCTACTGCTGTTTCCCCCCCTTTTTTCTTTTGGCTTCATGACTAAGTTGAGATCTCCTCCCAAGACAATGTTATTTAGGGAGTGTTGATCTAAGAAGGCCGAAACAGTATTCCAACAGTCTCATTTTTCTACATAATTTACAGGAACATATAAATTGAATAAAGCTATAGTTAACTTACTTTCTAAATGCTTGAGCTCCGTGAAGATCCAGTGTTGGGTCTCATGGGAGTTTGACAGGTGGAACTGATCTTCCGACCAGAGAGTTGCAATGCCCCCCGAGGTTCCCCTTGAGCTGACTGCTATGCCTTCGTTCTTCTTCCATTTAGATTTGCTGATATCCTTGAGGGCTTGCCCATCGATTTTGGTCTCTTGGAGCAAGAGGATGTCTGAGGGTTCTATTTTCATCAGATCTTTGACGGCTTCAATTTTTGGTTGGGTCCCCAGGCCTCTACAGTTCCAAGAGACTATACGCATTATTTACCTGGCGAGGGATTTGGGATTCCTCCCTTGATGGATCTTCCTCTAGTATTTCTTCCTATAGTCATCTCTATTGTGGACTGGCTTCCTTGCATTTTGAGACGCTCTGCATCCTCCTCCCTGGCTGCTTTGTGGGTCTTCCTACCTACTTTCTTTGAGGGTCTCTCATAGGTCTCTTCATCTGAGGAGTCTGAAGGATCTGGCAATTTTTTCTTCTTTATTATATCTGCATACGAAGGCCTGGAGGGGCTGTCCTAAGGAGAGCCGAGCGATGCCTCTCCGCCTCGCTCTTTATTTGTCTGTGTTTCTTCGACCTGTGCTGGATTGATCATATCCGTTTCTGGGGGTTCTGATGGAGAGGCTTCTTCAGTGCTTGGGGTCTCATTCGGTTTCTGTTGGGTTTCATTTTCTTTGCTGGCTTTTCCTTGATTATTCCCTTTTGTGGCTCCTTTCCCTGTTGCTTTTGCATGGCCCGTTTTCTGAATTGTAGTCCATTGATCTCCCTTGTGGGGGTGGCTCTGATCTTCCATTTTTTTCTTGAAATATTTTGCAAAGTGGCCATAGCCATGGCAGTGTCTGCATTTGAAGGGGATCTACTCGTAATCTAGCTCTTGGATATGTGACCATCCTGCCACAGTAAGTTTTATTGCCTCGGGTAGTCCTTCTTCCAGATCTACTTCCACGCATATTCGAGCACAGGAATATTGATCTTTCCTTGCAGCGTGATCAATGTATTTGCCAAGGGAGTTGCCGATGATTTGGAGAGATTTCTGGCTCCAGCAGTGCAGGGGAATATGGGGAAGCCGCACCAAACTAGAACCGCAGAAGGAACATCTTGGGTCGGGTCGAAATATGGAGACCATTTGTTTAAATATAGTCCCTGTGGCCCCATGAAGTATGGCCCGTTCTTGAAGATGAGACTTCGGTCTTCTGCTGATTCAAAGACAAATACAAAGAAACCTTTTCCTACAAAATAAGATTTAATTCCTTCCTTGATCAGAGGGGTCCAGTTTCTCTTGATCCAGTTTTCTACAGATTTGGGCGATGGCCAGAGGCCGGTGAACTGCCCTATGAGCCCTCTATCAGCTAGATTCAGAGCTGAGCGGCAGGTTTCTTCCTCAGGGAGGGCCACCGAGGGAATGCATTCTTTTTTCTTGACGAATTTATGTTGTTGAGCAGATGGTGGGCGTTTGTTGCATGCTTCAATAATTTTTTGGAATTCTATAACTTCTGGAGGGAGGGGGGGAGGATCCGCCTCCCCTTCACTGGGCATGGCTGCCAAGAGCCGCAGCTGCCGATCGCAGCACTAGCACGGGGGCGGCGCAGGGGCTAGGTCATGCTCGCAGATCCGATCGCAGTCCTCTTTTACATAAATCAACAAATTTTAGTTATTTAACTAAATCAAGTTATGCAATTTAATTTAGTTGGTAATGGAAATATAACATTTTCCAAAGCACTAATTTTTCATCTCCCTATATTATGCTCACATATAGCATTATTTGGAAAAGTAATTGGCCCATTATCCACACATATGTTCTTTTCTTGCAAGGAACAAACATCACATATTCTAATTAGGGGAATTGCATTAAAGGTTCATGAACCACATATCCACATACTTGCAGTTCAAACACTTTGTATGTGAACTAGATTCACCTTGCACACGCCATCACTACTGACCAATTTTCTTTACTAACCATTACAAGTAGAGTAATTGAAGCCTATATTTTACTTTGAAATTTTGACCACAAACATATTCTCACATAGTATAATTAGGAAAGATGTAAGTGGTCCATCATCCACATGTTGTTTCTTTTCTTGCAAGGAACAAACATCACATAGTGTAATCAGGGGAATTGTATTAAAGGATCATGAACCACATATCCACATACTTGTAATTCAAACACATATTATGTGCACTATATTCACCTTGCACACACCATCACTACTAACCATTTTTATTTACTAACCATTACAAGTAGAGTAATTCCTTATATTTTATTTTGAAATTTTACACACAAATATATGCTCACATAGTATAATTAGGAAAAAAGTAAGTGTCCCATCATCCACACAACATTAATTTTCTTGCAAGGAACAAACATCACATAGTTTAATTAAGGTAATTGTAAAGGATCATCACATATCCACATCAATTCACACTTTGTATGCTCACATTTTCACTTGCACACACATTCACCCCAAACACTAAGCTCACTTAAACTTTGTTTAAAGGGTATCCTCTTTCTGGAATCTTTGTACTGAATTTATTTGAGCTTATATTTTGTTTCAAACCCTAAGTGGAGCAAAGTATTTCTAAAAAAAACCTTAACATGAACAAACTAAATTCCCCAAATGGGCCATAAGATAATTTATAGTTAGGCTAGGAGTAGGGTGAGAGGAAACACATAAGCCGTCATGGTTGTTTGTCATATTGAAACATAGAAAGTTGTCTTTTGGGGAGCTTAAAATCCTACATCATCCAGTGACAAATCCAGTACACGGAAATGAACCCATGAAAGGGGTAAGGCCTAGGCAGTGAATTATCATAGACCTTCATGTTATCTCCTGACATGTGGTAGGGTTTTGGGTCCAAAATTGACAACAAGAAACTGAGATTCATCCATGCCTACCGGACGTAGGTAAATTAGTGGCCAAATATTAGGGCATATTTCCCTATAGGTTGACGTGCGGGATCACTTCTAAGACATGAGGTGATATTGGTTAGGCTACTAGAAGCATCGCCACCTCTTTCGAGACATAGTTCTAGTATGATTAGCTACTATGACCCTATTCATACTTTTTGGTTTTCTGGCTGCTGGAAGCGTTGCCAATGACATTTGTGACATAGCCCTAGTACACTATTTTGAAATCTTCACAAGGCCCAGTTACTACTTGAGTGGAAGGAGGTTAGGTCTTTTTAGGAATGTTTCTCATTCACAAAACCTCAGATAAACCTTTTTTGTTGATTGTTTCACACATTAGAATTAAATGGAAAATAAACCATTTGTTTTTCACTTTGTCTTATGTATGTGATTCATTTGGTTTTCCTAAAGAAAATGTATGTATTCCAGTGTGCTTACAAATGTAATTGTCTCAGGTGTTGTTGATTTCTTTCCTTTATTTCCAATTGATTTCTTTCTCAGAATAGAATTTTTTGTCATTAGTTACATGTATCATAAGGCTTATATCATCTTCAGGTGTCTCCTACATATAATTCACATCATCATGAAAATTCTTTTAGCTCTCATATATGTTGAATGCTTTAACCTTTCATCATATTCTAAATCACCATTTTTTTGAAACAAGGAGCAATACTTTTATTGACCTATGCTCTTCTTCGACTCATGTTTCCTCGAGCTCGAAACCCTTTTATTTTCATGTTTCAACTTAGAACCCTTGGTCCATGTTAACTTCACTACCTAGTTTCCAAATGTCAACTTGTTTTTCATTTAAAATTGCTCTCGGGTTTGTGACTAGAACCCTAGGCTTTCTAAATTATCTTTTACTAATTGAGGAGGAACACATTTACCTTACATCATATTTTGAATAACCCTTTTTTTTTTATCACAAGGAACGATACTTTTATTGACCTGCGCTCTTCTTCGACTCATGTTCCCTGAGCTCGAAACCATTTTATTTTCATGTTTCAACTTAGAACCCTTGGTCCATGTCAACTTCACTACCTAGTTTCCAAATGTTAACTTGTTTTTCATTTAAATTTTCTCTAGGGTTTGTGACTAGAACCATAGGGTTTCCAAATTATCTTTTACTTATTGAGGAGGAATACATTTACCTTTCAATGTATTTTGAATCACCCTTTTTGTTTACATAGGGACTGATACTTTTACTAGTGCGATCTTCTTTGGCCCATCTTTCCCTGAGCTCAAAACATTTTTATTTTCATGTTTCAACTTAGAACCCTTGGTCAATGTTAACTTTCGCTACCTAGATGCCAATTCTCAACTTGTTTTTCATTTAAATTTTCCCTAGGGTTTGCTACTAGAACTTTAGGGTTCTCAAATTGATTTTTATTGACTGAGGAGGAATTCTTTTACCTTTCATCATATTCTAAATCACCCCTTTTGTTGACATAGGGACCAATACTTTTAATGGTGTGCTCTTCTTCGATCCATATTTCGTTGATGTTGAAAGCCTTTTCTTTTCATATTTCAACTTAGAACCCTTGGTCCATATCAATTTCTGCTACCTAGCTACCTACTATCAAATCATACTAAGACCTTCCACCTCTGGTGATTTTTTCAATAAACATGTGCATCTAGGTATACTATTCACTTGTCTTATGGTGATGAGTTACTTGACTTAGAAGTATATTTTCTATTCCACTATTCAGGGATGGAAATTCAACAACCATGTGAGGGAGAATATGTGCGCTGTCAAGTTGATAATCCAGATGATGATCAAGGTGTGACCTATGGACCTTATCAACCACTAGAGGAAAATGTGCTCTATCAAGTCGATCTTCCATCACAAGGGGAACAACATGTGCCACATCAAGTTAATCAAACACTGGAGGAAGAAGATTTTCCCTATCAAATTGATCAATCATCGAAAGAACGAATTGTTTCCTCTGAAGTTCACAAGATAACAGGGAGTTGCAGTGGTTTGGAAAGGGACAGACCATTTGCATAAAATTTGGATACAAGCACAACATAGGACCTCAGGGAGCCTATCCCTACTTGCACTTTTAGAGGCCATATTATCAACATCATTCGACAATATTTTGAGAAAAAAATTATTTGTCTCACAATCTTAGATACTACATGGGTTGATCAAACATAAGAAACTAAAACATGCCACAAAGCTTTTGGTTGTCCAAGATGCTAAAATCAAGAAGACACATGTGAATTTCACTGAAAATATATCAAAGGCATTCACAATGTTTAGGAAATCAAGAAAACCCAATGTTCAAGTTGCACGCAGGGAAATTACAATTTTCTATTGTTGCACCAAATACATCAAGACAACAAAAGTTGGAAAAAATGTCAAAATTGATCCATGTCTCAAGAAAAACATTACACAAGCATACCAAATTCAGGGTTCAAGTAAATGAAATGATGAATCTCCTTGTTGGGCTCTTATCACTAGGAACCCTACTAAGAAAATCTTACAACATGAATCAAAGCACTTTTGGTATAGTTTTAGGAGAGCCATTCCCGTGCTATTCCAGATAGAAATCATGTCATATGACATTGCATAACTAAAGGTGAGTATGTGGAAAATGATAAGCACATTGTATAAATGACAAAATGTGCCTTGCTCAAGGAATTTCAGGAAATAAATCAACATGTGAATATATCCATAAGGATGTTTCAAAAATTGAAACCATGGATTATTACGCCTAATACAACCCGTGACACATGTTTTTACCAATATCATGTTGAATTTCAACTTCATTATGGCACTTTCCAGGAATTTTACAAGAATAACTATAACGATTACCCTCCTCCTACTACAATGCATGATTTAGTTTCATTATTATTGTGCAGAAGGGAGCCAAAAGAGTTGTTTTACAAGAAAACATGTATAGGTGGGAGAAGATGCACTAAATGTGCTGATTTGGAATTATTCCATGGGAACTTTCTTATTTATCTGAACCAGTTTGGGATGTCAGATGTCACCATCACATGGAAGCATTATGAGTATGATGTGGGAAATCAACCATGTTCCTCAACTCTGACACCTAGGAGGAACAACCATGTTGAGGATGAAATTCCTATTTCATAATTCATGGGGGTGTTTCAAAACAAGATCTATAAATATACCAAATGATCGCACAGGTCCAGATGGAAAGCCTCTAAATTTAAGCATTATCACGAAGTATTTCATCCAGGCACAATCTTATAAGTGGTGGAATTTCCTGAGAATTACACATTTTCTCCTCAAACAGAGATCCAGAGTGAGTATTATCACTGAGACCAAGTGTCCATATTCATACATGTTCTATACTAAAATGCATAATTGAATCCTGTGGGTAGGTATAACATTGATGAGTCACTTTATGTGATTACGAAGTATCAATTTTACATCAGTGATGATCATGAGAATGAAATTTTTTTTGTGTAACATTGCTTTGACCCGATTTATGAATCATTAAAAAAATGACATATAATTCAGGAAGCATTAGATATGGTCAGATGGTTGTGCAAGGTAGTTTAAGTCAGCACACAATTTTTATTGGTTGAGCCAACTAAGCAAGAAGATAAAAATTCAACATACTTGGAGCTACTTTGAAACAAGACATGGAAAGGGTGAGCATGATAACACAAGTGCTTGTGTGAAGCAAGCACCGAGGAGGTACCAAATGAGTGATGATTCATAACAACTCAAATAATCACTAGAGGTGGTCAACTGGTGCAGATCCCACTTAGGACATGAAGGTCACAAATCTATTAAGCTTGTGCATAGGTTCTTCTCGAATGTTGAACTTGGCGATGTGAATAGATACATTCCTTGGTATTTTAATACTGTAGAATGAACTAAGTGAATTACACTCAGTACTGAGAAAAAACATGAACAAAATATTTTCCATTGAGACAAGAAAAATCACATGTTTTTGTGAGTTTTGTATTGGTGTTGATGGATGTAGACTTGATCACTGTGAAAAACATGGGTATGTGAAAGGGTGGAAATATACCCCTCTTAAACCAAAGGGACCTCATCCAATTTTGATGTGGAAAGAGATGCACGATGAAGATGCCATCATTTCACCCTGATCTTATATGGGAAGGTATGTGGCCCATCTATCATTAAAGATTTCATCTATAAATTGAGATATTAAACGTATTTAACTAATAAATACCTTGTATTTTGGTTTTAGGAAATGTTTTTGTTGTCACTGCCCCTATCAGAAACGAAGAGAACGTGACCTACTATTTGATGCAATGTGGACATATTAAAAGTAGGTTTGTGAGACCATATGAAGATGGACAATTCAAATACCAAATTGGTGACATGGTTGTGATGGGCGATTTTTTTGAAAAGGGTAAAAAAATGTTGATCACATAATTTAAAAGAGATTTTATGCCTGAATATATATCTTGTCAATACAGTCATCTAGTCATAGCAAGTCTAATCGATCTCATAGAAATCAAAACAGATAAAGGTGAACCAAGTAGATGGAAGATGAAAAAATCATACCATGAATGTATTATGGAGACTTGCATTGCCATTAGCCATTTGCATATGAGTAGATGATGCAAATGGAAAGCCTTGAAATTGAATCTATAGAAGTCAAGTGTAATCTAATTTAGTATAAGAGATCTCAAATGTATGGTTTTTGTAATTTATAAATGTGATAGTTGAGTACTCTTGTATTTTTGTAATTTTGAATAGAGAAATGTTTCCCTCTGATCTAGGATGGATTCATAATGGTGTATATATATGTTATATAAGATTTAGTTTCCATGAGGTGCTTAAGTTTCTAAAGTACACCAAATTTCAAGGAGGTTTTATTTTTAGGGATAGGATCCTTATGTGAACCCTATAGATACAAAATTTAATTAAATTTTAGAATCAATAGGGATTTAGATTTAGAGTTAATTAAAAATCTTTATCTTAATTTTTTTACATGTCATGTATACTATTCATGTTTTTTTTTTTGAGGAAAAATCGAAATTTCTATAAAGTTAATAAAATGTTACATCTGTAGATGAAACTAAGCATACCTGTAAATTGTGAGTCCACAATGAAGCAAAAATAAACACAACGATAATAAGTAGGAACAGGTAAACAAAAGTGCTACTTAGATCCACCCACAAAAATAATCATAAGTCCATATATGGGTCTCCCCATTATTAGAGAAAAAGACCCTTACAAAAAACCCATTTTTTAAAAACAACGGCATCTAGTAAAACCATACATAAGAAAAGTGTCTATGGTGTCAAAACTGTAAAAAACCAACTGATCTAGTAAAAACATAAGAAAAAAGATAGTGTAAAAGTAACTGTCGGATGAAAGAGATATGCATAGATCATTTTTTGTAGGGTTGTTGATTCGACACACAGATCCCCCCCTCTTGTATTTCTATTATGCGTCAGTCGCCCAAAACCTATGGCAAACCATCCTTAGAAAGGAGGTATGCATATGTGTTCTGCTCCCTGTATATGTGGCAAACATATATATAATCAAAACCCTTTTTTAGTTGAGAAATTTCCTCTATGAGCGGAATCAAAATGTGATTTTGACATCTTTGCACTGCATTAAACTATTTTATAATATTTAAAGAGTCACCAAAAATTTGAATTGATTCAATCCCCAATGGTTGAAGCTAGCAAAATAAGTATTTCAAATATTGGAGTTCTATAATATTGTTTGTTCTCAAGCCAAGGCCAACTGAAGCTTTGAAAATTTTGTGTTCATTAATGTGAATAACCAACCCTACCCCACATATGTTTTGTGCATCAGAGCATCATCGAAATATGCCCATGGATGTGTGTATGATTTGTTCTTCTCTAATGATCCTAGGAGTTTGATTTAGAGAAGACATGGGTATTAAATTAAAAATAGAGGCACACTCTGCTACAATAGGAGAGGGTGATCATGAGATATACTACAAAATGCCTTTTTTCCTTGCCAAACATATACCCCAAGTGATGATAAGAGGAATGTTTCTCAGGTTTTCATCTTTTGCTGAGTTCCACCAATTTTATCAGGCTTCCAAAATGCTTGCCCCATTCCAGATTAATCTAATTCCCAGTAAACTTAATGTAGTCTCCCAGATTTTGATTATGAAAGGACAACTTAAGAATTAATGGCTAACTGATTCTTCTAAATTTTTGCATAATATGCACCAACCAGGTCCATGTTTGTTTCTTTTACGTAGGTTGTCCAAAGTGGGTACTTTGTTATTAAGGATGCACCAAAAGAACAATCTTGACTTCGCTAGGAATTTCAATTTCCACACTGGTTTTCACCACCAATACTGTAACTCCCAAGATCTCCTAATCATTTGATAACTATATCCATACTTTGGGTAGTATTGACTTGTAGGATCATGTACCTAGTAAAGCTCATCTAGACGATCCCTTATCCTGACATTAGTGCACTTCAATTCTCTAATATATTTTTGTAAATAATCTCCCCATTGGGGCACTAAATGGGGATCCTCAGTAGTTTTCCATCCTTGATTCCAATTCATTGATAGTTCAACTTTCTTAATCTGGTTTAGGAAAATGATACCTTGGTCGTTGAGAAAATCCATTATCTCCCTAGGAAGGGCATATCCCTCACTGCATCCCACCCATGGATCCATTCCTACACTAATATTTTATACAATCCCAACATGCCAAGAAAGTCCATATTCAATAATACCAAAAGAGTCTACAGTAACCTTCTAGTTTACTGATTCACTTAAGGTTTTATTATCTATCCTATGCATCTATTCTTCAATAGGGATCAAGTCAATATATTTCTTTTTCATCACTGCAATCCACAGATTATCCATTGATAATAATCGCCACCCAAATTTTGTTGCCAAAGATGTTGTAAAATAAGGAAGAATCTTTATTCCCCAACCTCCCCAAACCTTTGGGCGAGCTATTTTGTCCCAAGTTACCCATTGAATTACTTCATCCTCGTTCAAGCCAACCCATAAAAAGTGGCCACACAATTTGATAATTTGGGAAAGAATGCCTTTTCAAACCTAATTGAGAGCAATCCAATAGTCTGGAATATTAAATGGAACTAATTTGATTAATACCAGTCTACCAGCTCTCGAAAGCCACTCAAAACTCTAATGTTTATGTATTTCAATTTTTGCCATGAACCAATTCTAGTCATGTTTCCTATAGGTATTTGGCTTGAGATGGAACCCAAAATATTTAAAGTTATTCATCATGGGATTTTCTTCAAAGGGGAGGATCGAGAGTATCCTATTGATATTAGCCATTGAAAAACCTTCATGAACTATTGAGGATTTCTGAGCATTCATACACATCCTGGTAGCTTTGAGAAACAAATCAAGAGAAAGTTTTAATTATTGTATATCGCCCCTAGTTTCATCACTAAATAAAAGTATGTCATCAACAAACAAGAGGTGGGTGATATACAAATTTATTGCTACTTGTATTCCCTTTAACTCTTCTCTTCGATTAACATCAAGAATCAATTGGCTTAACCCTTCTTCTATAAGAAAAAAGAGTAGTGGGGATAGAGGGCACCCCTGTTTAAGCCCTCTCTGACTGTGCAAAAAAGGGGATGCTGCACCATTGATAAGAACAAAAAAGCTCAAATTATATATGCATTGCATGACCTAGTTGATGAAGCCAATACCAGAGCCCAAGTGAGTCAACAAAAGGCACAAATATAACGAGATAATTCTTTCATAGGCCTTTGAGAGATCAATTTTAACTATTAGACCTTTTCTTTTGCTCCTCTTGACACTATCCATAGATTCCTAAGCTACCCCTATGCCTTCATGGGTTTGTCTTCCATTAAGAAAACCAAATTATTCCATGAAAATATTTATAGAGAGAATTGGTTTCAGGCGGATAGTAATGACTTTGGCAATGATTTTATAGATATAGTTACAGAGAGATATAGGCCTGAAATATTCGAAATTTGAAGGGTCATCAGATTAAGGGATTAAAACCAAAAGTGTAGATTTGAAGGGTTCATAGACATAACCTCTAAGCATAGATTACTCCACCACACTAGTAAGCTCTTACCTAATTAGATCTAAGAAGTTTTTTAAGAATTCAGTCATTCATCCATCTGGCCCTTGACTCTTGTCTTTCTACATAGATTTAATTACCCCTTCGACTTCAAATTTTGAGACAGGATTGATAAGAATATCATTCTCTTCCTCCTTCGTGTTTCTAGGGAAATGTTAAGCCACCTGAATGACTTATGCAATTGAAGCTTCTTCCGAGGCTCTAAAAAAATATTTGAAGTGAGTTCTTCCTAGAGTCACCAGCGCATCAAAATATTTTTCTATTCCCCCATCTGCCTGTTTCATTTCCTAGATAGTATTTATATTTCTCCTTCCCTTTGCATAATTTTGAAAAAATTCTAAGTTCTCATGCCTAGCAGCTATCCAAATTTCTCTACTTCTAAGCCTCCATTATTCTTCAATGTCATTAAGTATATTTATTCTTACGGATTCCAACTATTTAATCCTCTCTTTTTTCTCCTCTACCTCATATCCATCCCCCTCCAGACTTTCCATGGTTTCAAGAGTTTCATCAATACGTTTTAGCTCAACTTCATCCCTAATATTGTTTTCTTTAGCCCAATTAATCTATTCATGTTTCATTCTTTTAAGGTTTTCCATAAAATTCTTCACTAAAGAGGAATCCCGATTACTGTCCAGAGGCCTCTAGGTGGCTCTGACTAAACGTTGTGATTAAGATATTTAAGCTAAACAGGGTTAACGTTAAAGGGTGATCTAGGCTTCCTACTAGTCCCTTTCAGCTCCATGAGGATGGGGAAGTGGTCTTAATTCCCTCCTGATCCAACCCACTACCTAAAAAGGGGATTTGATTAACAAGGTCCTCCTTCAATAGGAAACGATCAAATCCCTTAGCCACCCTAACATCACCCACACACCTGCTTCTCCATGTAGGTCTAGATTTCATTATGTTTACATCAATAATATTTTCCATTTAGAGTGTATTAAAAAAGAAATTAGCCAGGGGATCAGCTTGGGCCAAAGGACACCAAGTCTCAGACATTCCCAGCGAAAAGTTGAAATCTCCCCCCCCCCCCACCACCAAATTGGGGGTTTTCATGAAATATTTAGAGAATAGGTTGTTCCAAAAAGAAGCTTTGTTCTAACATGACCCATAAATGCCGATGAGGGATAACTCCAAGCATAATTATGAAGAATAAACCTCAACCCCAAAAACCAAGTCTGATCCCTAGGAGTTTAACAACTTAATACTATTGTCTTTGAAACCAAGTATCGGGCCCCCAAAACTTCCTTTTGCATCAGAAGTCACAAAATACCAACCCGACAACAATTTACTAAGAGAATTCAACACATTCTCCCCATTCCCAAGGGTTTCTTGAAGCATAATAATGCTAGGACAATAAGTTTTGAATAAAAATTTCAAATCTACCTTCTTTCAGGTGATAGAAAACCCTCTAGAATTGAAGGAAATAAAGATCATTTAATAAGCACCAAAGAGGGTTGCGCTGCTCTAAGAACCCCTTAGAAGGGTAATTGTTTTCCAATGGAAATATCCAATTTTTCTTTTAAGTGAACCTTAGATAAGTTTGACTTCCTACCTTGAGTCTTATGAGACATTGAGGACTCCTGGATGCTCCCCAACCCTCCTACAGACTCTAAAGGATGGTCCCTCTTTTCTCGAGGATGCATGTTATAATGGGGTTTATCTGAGGAATACGAAGGGAGGGAAGAACTCTTAGTGCTAGACAGGGAGGACATAGATAAATCAATAGCCGGAATAGAGGTGATGATACTATCCAGAGCGGAATATACACTACTGTTATGAGGAGCTTCAGATAGGAAAGGAGTGGAGGGACCAGGCCTAGGGATAACATTTAATAATGATTGCAGAGAAATAAATAAAGAGGAGAGGGGATGAGAAAAATTACCCTTCCACTGGGGTGTTGGACTGATGAATTCAACCTCATCTTGAGCCTCCCAATTTTGATCAAGCTCTAGCAAAATTTGGATCCGAGGCCTCACATTCTGTTCTTGTTGACCCTCCATTGACACTGGAACCCCACCCTACTGATCCTCAATCTCCATTGTTTATGCATTGGCCTCTTGATTGGACTGTGCCTGACATTCTGACCCTGGCTCACCCCTTTTCCTTCTTCTCCTTATGAATCCCAAGGGAAAATCTTCCGCCAGATGCCCATGTTTATGGCATCGATGGCATCAGAAGGGAAATTGTTGGTAATCAATAATCTAGGAGAAGTATATCCTTGAAGTTGAAGCTAAATTATTTTTGCCAAACCCTCCCTTGGATCTAGCCTTACCAGAAATCGGGCCACATTCCTATTCCTTGTCTCCAAAAACGACATGTCAACTTCAAGGAAAAATCCCAAGTTGTTGCCTATGGCTTTGAAGACGTCCTCCATCCAGAGGTATGGAGGCAAATATAGAAGCCGAACCTAGACAGGTAACTCTTCTAATTTTTTTCTCTGTGCATCAAAGATGGGGGTCCATTTCTTAAATATGATTGGCGCTATCCCGAAGCACTAGCTGCACTCCAACACCCATTCCAAAGTCTCTCCCTTGTTGAATCTAACCATGAACCATCCCCTTTCCAAAGTGATCACTTCTACCTAAATATCCAGAGCCCCACACCATGCCTTAACAATCTATTCTAATATATACTTTGTTGAGTAGTGTCTTCCTTTTGCTCTTCCAACCAGAATTAGTTCAAAATCTTCCATAATCTTAGCTATCTGTATGTCGACCCCAAGAACCATATTTGGGCATTACTCTTTTTCCTAATTACTTTCCCCTTCTTTCTCTTCGAGATGGTAGTCTAGACATTCTCAACTGTTAGTGCTTTAGGCTTCTCCTGTCGGGCATGGTTCTATTCCTCAGGAAGTGACCCTAACCTCTCCTTCACTGACACATTTTAAAAGAAAAATCCCCAAGGTCTATAGGTTGCCCCTCTGCTTCTGGACTAATATTCTATGTTTTCTCTCCCCCCCCCCCCCCCCCCCCCCAACCATAGAGCCAAAACCCTACACTTGTTCATTCTAAAAACCCTAAAAATATGTCAAGGGACGAGAATATTGTTCCCTCACAATGTCCATAGAAAAATGGTGTACTGCTCCTTCCTTCAAAGCCCGATTTTCTTGATGAAAACCCTCCCCTTTTGCATCTTCCTAACTGAGAAGCGGAAAGGGTTCGGGTGTCTTGTTTGTCATCTGACTCAATGCTAGTTTGCATGCAAAGGTTTTGTTCAACCTTTGGCTTGTGCCCATATCATTTGGTAGTGTATCCTTTAACAGAAAGGAATTAAGTCCCTCATTCCCCTTAAGGTCGTTGCTTTTGGCTATGTCTTCCAACCCTCTTGAATAAATGAAAGAATCTAGAAACATCGAGGGAGTTTTTGAACTTACCAGGAGCTCCACCAACGCCTCTACGGCCTGATCCACAAATTTCACTACAATCGCCTAACCTTCTTGAGGACTGATGTCAGAACCCCAACAAACTGGCTTTGTATAGCAATATTTTCCTTCTTCGAGAAACCCTAAACCACCTTCAAATTTCCAATCTAGCATTGTTACTCCCATTTTTCTAGATGGGGATCTAGCTGAAAATTTTACCTTGTCTAACTTTTTCCAAGTTGGCCCCATACCCCAAACAAATAGGATGTCTTCCGGCCCAGGCTCTAGGTCGATACAATCCCTTGGGTTGACCATTTACTCTGTCTATGGGAGAAAGTAAAAGATGTAACTACCCCTATTGCTGATCTCCTCGTAAGGGCGTGTGCTGCTGAGGGTATCCAAGAAAAAGAAAATAGTAAAACCTCCTTGTTTGCAAGGTTTAATCTTCTTCGGTTGCAGTAGGTCTCGATTCCCAAAGATTACCCAAATGCTGCCAAGTAGGGGCCATGTGTTGACCAAGCCTTGTTGTCGAACACCATCTGTGCACCTACTATTGGCACCCTTCATCGATCCCAATGTAGACCCCATCTGAAGCCCTAAACTCCATTTTCTCCTCTACCAACGACATGCCCCGTATAGTATTCATGTTGAGAAAATTTATAGATCTATATACATATCATACATTTGGTGTCTAGAAAATCCATTTCAATATATAACAACCAAGTTGATATAATATTATTTTACTTAAAATGGAAATTTAACTATCTATATTGTGAACAACGTTGAAATACTTTTATGTTGTTAATAAATGTCACGTGTTAGTTTGATATAAAACATGGAAAGAGTCACACACATGATTCATATTGGATCGTAAAAAGTTTAACAAATTGTATATATATATATATATATATATATATATATATATATATATATATATATATATATATATATATCATGTTATGACTATTAAGCTCTTTTGGATAACCTCAAAAGGAATAAATTTGAATAAAACTTATTTGTAGTTTACATCTTGACATCTTTTAAAATCAATGTAATATAAATACATTGATTGTGCACTAAAAGACACTTTCTACAAGGCAATATGCCAGCTAAAATTGTTATTTTGTAAAATTTTACTTCTTGAATGTTCTTAATTTAAGGTCTTAAGATAAAGAATTGATTGAAATACTTGGATAGGCATGTAAATTTAGGAAAGTGCACAAAATTATAGAAAAATATCATTAATCGTTTAAATTAACATACATTGAATTCACTAAAATACGTTTTATACAAATTCGATATTAAATTGAAGTACATGATATATTTTAGTTCATTTTAAGTATCAAAGTGACTTGCAACATAGTGAGATTGTACTTATTTCCTTAGTCTATGAAACTAGAATTCGAAATTTTTATTTTGTAAAATTTTACTTCTTGAATGTTCTTAATTGAAGGTCTTAAGATAAGGAATTGATTGAAATACTAAGATATGCAAGTAAATTTAGGAAGATGCATAAAATTATAGAAACATATAATTAATTATTTGAATTAACATACATTGATTGCACTAAAAGACACTTTCTACAAATTCAATATTAAATTGATGTACATGATATATTTTAGTTCATTTTAAGTATCAAAGTGACTTGCATCATAGTAAGTTTTTACTTATTTCCTTAGTCTATTAAACTAGAATTCAAAGATGTTATTTTGTAAAATTTTACTTCTTGAATGTTCTTAATTGAAGGTCTTAAATTAAGGAATTGATTGAAATATTTGGATAGCCAACTACATTTAGGAAAGCTCATAAAATTATATAAAATTATCTAAAAACATATCATTAATTATTTTTGGGTATATTAAATTCCAATACATATGAATTATATCATGTTATGACTAAGCTCCTGTAGATGACCTCAAAATAAATAAAATTTAATAACACTTATTTGTTGAATTTAATAGTGACTTGCATCATAGTCTAGAAGATTGTACTTATTTTCATAGTTTATTTCCTGAGAAGTCACAATTTTTATATTTTTAGTTATGTATGATAATAAACTGTCCATATGAAAATACAAAGTGTGTACATCACATCTCAATGTTCCCTATGAAATGGGCTTGAAAATATAAAAACTATCTATGATCCACTCTATAAATTATTGTTTCTAGAACTCTCATGTGTGTTCCGATGCGCAGAGTGAGAATCCATAATCTAATAATGCAATATAATACATTCAAATTCAAATTAATTAAAACATTATTTGTACAAAATAAACAATCTGGAAACAAATGATTCTAAGCTGTGTATTTAAATAGTCCCCTACATGTGACTTAGTTGAGTGTAAATGGAAGTTAGGTGGGATGGGGCCCTAATCAATCTGGGTTTGGTGCTCCCCTTCCTTTGTATCAATGCCTCCATACCCAAAATCCCACTTATGTGTCCACATAACTGCAACATCAACACCCCTTTGCATTTGGGCTTGTGTACACAATGGTAAAGACAAATGATAATTAGTCTATGAATTAAGTTACATGTATAGTTAAAAAAAGAAAATGTTGAAATCTTACGAATAATTTTTTTTACCTCAACTCTTATTCCATGTGTTTGTACATAGTGACTCTCCTCCACATGAGTGTTATGAGGTGGAGGATACTGAGCCATGTAAACATGCACTAGAGGAGGCCATTCTAGCTGGCCAACTTCCCCCTCAGATGATCTCAGAAGCTCATCTATGTAGTTGGGTTATGAATGCATGTTATCATGAACTTATTAATATAAATGCAATCTGATACGAACTTATTAATATAATTATTGTATAATTTTATGATAAGAATCAAAAGTTCTATATATATGTACCTGGTTTGTGTCACGTGGGTTGTGCACCCTCTAAGTGACATAGATGGTATAACGACACGTACATGCATATGAGAAAGTTGGTCATGCCTTAGGCTCTCGAGATATGAATCATCATGTAATACAACTGGTGGGCCATGAAGCAATGAAGGTGGTCTGCTCATCTCTCCACACAATGCGAAATGTGCAATGGAAAATGTCCTCTACATGCTATCTGCTATGGTATTCCTAGTCTTAGTGCCAATCTGTGACAACTACTCTATCTCCATCTACAATACCACACTCCAGTATGGTCGTGGCAACAATGTCAGAGGTCGTGCTACATGCAGAAGGTTCCTATGAGCCTCGACAAGTTCATAACTATGTCCCAAGTCAGGTCCATAAAAATTAGATCCGATGTTGGTGTAATTATGTCTCATATGTAGCATAAACACTACATATATATTCTTTGCAAAGTAAAAGGGTACCTGGTCATGGTGGGGGAACTAGCCCCAAGCTCTAATGAATCAATCATAAGAAAAAGTGGTCACATCAGCATTCTTAAAATATGTTAGCAGAATTAGACCAGCATGTCTAGCATGGCAGTCTGGAGGGATGTCAAATAACTCCCCACGAACATAAATGTTCTTGGTTGCATCTTTCATTTCCTTCCAAGTATGTGGGCCTATAACCTCCAACCTTTGGAATATAGGAGGTGGCATTTTGGGCCTACCCCTTGGTATATCTCGATCAACCTGTTGATGTTATCCAACATCAAAGAAAAACACAACCTAGTAGGAAAACTAGCATAGATTTTATCCAGCTCTTGTGTGATTCATGTCTACTGGGTCCTAACATCCTCAACTATGATATTGGCTATAACATTGTTCCACCAAGGAATCAACATTGCACTTTGATCCTCATATTTTCCTTGCTAAGGGTTTGCAAATAATAAACATAATTTAATATATATTTAAAGAATTAGAATCATAATAACATATACATTAAATTCAAACACATCACGTAAAGTCAATTTAAAAATTAAAGACAATTTCAAGACATAAACACATAAAGTTTAAAGAGGATTTAAAATGCAAGATGTGTACCTACAATAGGTGAAGAAGGTCCATTATCCATAGTAATATTATCAATAGAGACAAAAAATTGCCTCTGAAACTTCGACTGGTGTTGAAGGGAGGATTTAAGAGTGGAACACATACTCTAGTATGAATACGTGATCTAGCATGACCATGTATAATAGATCCCCCAACACTCTGACAGGTTGCGGTTAGGGGGCGTATGGGAGATGGCTTTGCAAATTACATATAATACATATAAATTAATCCAAGAAAAAAATGTTGACATAGAAAGAATTTTGACAAGGAAACCATTTATAAACTCTAGGCTGAAATCCTAAACTAAATAGTCTCGTTTTTTATAAATTATCAACCAAAGTATTGAGTTCTATGTAAGCACAATTGAAAAATGTGATCAAATCTAACTTACACTTTTTCTCATTTATAAATAATGCATTTTATTCATAAAGAAAAAATATGTAAAAAATTGAAATAAACCTATTTGAAAAACTAATAAAACTTCATGCGAACCAGATACTTCATAAAACAAGTCCTTATAATGTTTGACTTTGACACATGACATGTACCAGTAAAAGCACATGAAAGCAATGTTTTTGGTACAACACACTATATAATGAAACAATATTGTACAAATTAGAAAAGAGTCAAAATGCTTATATATATTCACTTTAAATGCACTTTTCATCATGGATTTAATGTAAGCATCAATGATGCATTGTTGAAACTTTAACTTATATATGTGTATTTGTGTATGTGTGTGTGTGTTATAGTTATGCTATGTTGTGTTATATAGTTAAATAAAAATCTAGGAAGTGTAAGTTACTAAATCATTACTCAACTAATAAATTTAACAAGGGTGGGAACTAAGAGACATATACTTTTCATATCATTATATTAAATAATTATACAAATATGAGCAATGGAAATTTTAAGGAACATTAAAATTTATAGATCAACTAGAGTTTTAAAAATTTGTTGAGCATTACCCATATTATGTTATTATCAAAAACACATTATGTTAAATGTTTTATATATGTGTGACAGATGTTATAGTTACAACTATGTTATATATAATTATATAGTTATGTTACATGCTATATTATGCTATATAATTATATATAGTTATATTGTACATATATAATAGTTATAGTTATATTATACTTACAACATTATATATATATATATATATATAGATAGATAGATATATAGATAGAGGTTACTAAATTTAATTAAATAAAAAAATCGTTTTGGACTTTTTATTTAGTTAATATTTTAAATAAGTACAATTAAGTTTTTAAAACAAATTACTATATTATTATTACAAACTATTTAAAATATATATTTATTTAAAATTAAAATAAAAAATAAAATAAAATTTTGTATTCGATTTAGGAACCATATTCATTATGTCAATCTAAAGCTGTTAATTTATTTATTTATTGGTTATAGCTTAATCATTTTTTGATTTGAAATTTTTTGGGCATATTTCTTGTCAAATTTGTTCGAAATTTAAAATGCATTTTTAACAACAAAAAATTGAAAATTTATTTCACTAAAATCTTAAAAAAACTTTAAAACCTAAAATAATTAAAAAATAGTTTTTACTATTGAAATATTAATAATAAACATGTTACCACTGTAGATAACTTATACAATAAAAATAAAAATAAATAATAATAATAATAATAATAATAATTATTATTATTATTATAATTATAGTTTTTTGGGTCGTTTTCAAGGGTTTTTTTGGTGGTTTTCTAGGTTGTTTTTTGTGTTTTTAAAGGGTTTTCTTGATGGTTTTTTGTGGTTTTCATGATTATTTTTTGTAGTTTTTGTATGGTAGTTTTTTTTTTCAAATTAATTTATTTTATTTTACAAAAATAAATAAATAAAAGAGACAAAAATGATAGGAAACCTACCTTGGTATGAGCCTCTGGGTCATTGGTGGTGTTGATGGGTAGCTGGATTGAGTTCCTCCATCTCATTCTAGCTTAGAAATCTTCCATGGATCTCCTTTCTTTCTCATAGTCTGAGCAAAATGACTTACGCAAGTCGTGGCTAGGGATTTTAATAAGAAATAATGCTTGATCAAGCCAAAGTGCTCAATGGAGCCATAACTCTCGATCGAGCCTCTAACTCAGGCTAGAAAATGGCTCAATTGAGGGTTTGCTTAAACACTCGATCAAACTAATTTTAAGTGCCTACACAACTCGATCGACCACTTACAATTGCTTGATTGAACATCATTTTTTCACCAAAATGCGGCCTTGCTTTGCCAAAAAGTGTAACCCAACTCCATGCACTCACCCTGAAATAGCATAAGGGACGAAAATTCTTGAAACAAATGGTCTCTGAGGCTTCGACACTCGGGTAGTGGGTTCCTCATCAACATGATGGCCTAGAGAGGGGTTATTGGATTTGGGACATGGGTTACCCTAGGGTTTGGCAATGGGGGACGACAACCCTGAACTAGTCAAAGTATCATGAGGTAAGGCACTCACTAGATCGTAACGACTAGTTGAGTAAGTACCATCAATTAGGCGAGCTAACCTTTGTGCATATTGATGATGATGTTGATGTAGGTCAAGGGTATTGACATAGATAAAGATGTTATCGATGAGATTTACCTTTATTTTTAGAAATATCATGTATATAGAATTAGAGATACTATTAGGAATAATGGTCGAGTGAATAGACATTTTCATGTTTTATGTACTCCGACTAGAATTAGGGATGTTTTCCTTGTGTCAAGTACATTGAATAGAATTAGGAAAATGGTTTTATAGGCTGAGTTGTAGCCTCCCAACATCCTACTTGGATCTCTGAGAGAGTTTCTTGGATCACTGGGAGATATACTAGGATCTCTATTTAGAGAGAGTTTCTCAAATCTTTGAGAGAGTTGCTTAGATCTCTAAGACAGATGCTTTGATATTTTTTAGAGAGAGAAGGTTTTGGAATTTGGCCTAGGTTGAGGTCATTTAGAGTTTCACCTGGGATATGTGCACTAGTCTTGTAATGGTGAATGAGCACTAATCTAGATACCATTAGCTTGATGTGATGACTAGATCATGGGGATTAGTTGCTATTGATGTTCTACCATAGGTACTGAGTGGATTCCATGATTTTTATAGGTCAAGAGGGTTGACCTGGATGATTGTGATGTTGGTAATTGTGATATAAATGTTGATGTTGATCTAATCTTGATTCGTCCTTAGAGAACCATTTCAACTTGTTAAAAACTTGATAGACATTATGGATACCTCTCTAGCTAAGAGGGAGTGTTGAAGAATGTAAATATATGGTCAGAGCTCATAATCCTCGATGTACTTATACTATGTAAAAGCACGAAATAAAATTAAATTTTAAAGTAGAAGAAAGAAAATTAAAAGAAGGGAAATCAACAAAACCACCTAAAATTTATATCCTTGAAAATAACGCATACTCATCTAAATAACATATTTACCATTACTTACTACCCACCATAATTCAATAAAGTATTTGCATAGAAGACAAAATATGAACAAGAGGTAAATAAAAATATTAGGTTTTAAACATTTGTGATCTTTACTTTCCTTTCATGGTTATTGATTGAATTTTTGAAGTGTGATTTCTTGATGAAGATAAAAAACTATTATATATATTCACAAGTAATTGCCATAGTTCAGAAATAATGTACTTATATCAATTGTATTGAAAAGTCAACAACTCCATTGTACTTCAATGTTATAAAAATGGTCCATCTTAATTACAGATCTCCCAAGTGCCAAAAGGAATCAATTCTCTCTACTTGCAAATTTTTTTTTGAACATGAAGCTTGAGAAGAGGTTTGCACCTAGAGAGATTTGGTTCCTCTTATTTCTTAATAAATGATGCAAGGGATTCAAAAATAGGCTTATGGGTGAGCCATAACCACGGGTGGAAGATGATGACAAATATGAACAACTGAAAAATAGGTATAGGTAAAAGGTATTTGTGACACAAATAATGGTTGGTGAACCATGTACGAGAAGGAGATTCCTAGAGAACTGAAAGATACAACGACTGTCAACCCATGTGCTTTGGTGGATGGATACTCTTTTAGATGGACTTCAACTTATGTTTATGTTTGTAGGTATAAAACCAACATTGGAGAAGAATACTAAAGATCAACTAAAGATGAAGACAAATGACAACATGGGAAAGACAAACAGGGACCAATTTAATACTCAATAAAAGGGGGCAAAGGAATTACTAATAAATAATATCATGAGGAAATATGATAGTGTAGACTTATTCTAAGTTTACGTAGGGATGATAACTGTAGAGAATTGAATGAATATAGCAATGATATTGTTGATAAAAATAATGGAGAGATTGTGGAGAGATCATAGGAGATAGTTAGGGAATTTGTTGAAGGAATAATGGAACTAATTTTCCATTTATGATGTATTTGTTATGGAATCTTCATCCTAGATAACGAGACAATTTATATTCTAAATGTAATATAGTGTGCATGATTGATCAACAGAGATTTCCCCTATGTGGGAATTATAGAACAAGTTTTCTTTCCTTACTTCTTCTGTGAGTGTTTTTTGGGTGTATATTTTTCACTTCAATTATATGATGGTAGAGATTGAATTGCAGGAATTTTGTTCGTGAATCAAAGTGGTATTGGAGTAGATGAGGAGTTGCGTAGAAATTCTATGGTCAATCCGTGGTCAAAGCTTGATGCACTGGTCATGATTTGATGAGAATAGTTGGAGGGTCTACCTTGAATATAGAGGAGGAGATCTTCAACCATTGTCTGAAGAAATTTTTTGAGAAGGCAACGCTACTAGAACTATTGAGATCAAAGATCCATGAGGTTATGTGCAGATATAATTTACCGGTTTAAGCTGAGTTGAAAATCATGGTGAAGGTGTTCCTAATCGTTATCTGTAACATTATTCAGAGAATGTAATGGTTGATTGAGAGCTAATAGGGACATGAATCATCAACTATGTGTTGAGTTGAGAGGGAAAGAATATTCACACATGAAATCTTTTCTTGGAATTTGCATGGATTTTCTGCAACTTTGGAAGACTGCTACAATGTGAAGATGGAAGCAAGAAAAGTGATATTTCCAAGCCATGGAGCATCCAAGTTGGTGCTACATGGAACCTATGTAACAGAATTGTGCACAAAATGTTGGCATTACGATACAGGTGTTTTCCTTGATGGAAACTCACTCAGATGAAAGATTGAACAGTATAGCATGACAATAACAACGAATTGCAAATCAGACTACAAAGAATGAAGAAAGAGAGGTATACACAGGTTCATCTTGACCAAGCTACGTATACATGTAGGTTCATTGAGCACAAGTAGCGTATATGTACACATGCACTTTCACAGAAGGAAAAGCGTGTATGTCTTGGAAAACTAAGTTTTTGGTTCAAGTTTTTTGGTCCAAGGTATTTTGATCCAAGGTATTTGGTTCGCGGTATTGACCCTAGGTATTTGGTCCGAGGTATTGTCCCTAGGTATTTGGTCCAAGGTATTGGTCCTAAGTGGTTTTGGTCCATGGTATTGAGAAAGGCCTAAAAATATATAAGGAGGAGAAGATCATTAGGCCAAGGAGGCAAGTATCGAATATCTGATGAAGTGTGAGATATTTTATGCAGGTTATTGGATTATGGTGATGTGCTTGATCTGAACCAAGGATGAACCTTAGCGGTTGATGAGGGATAAGATCTAGAGATGGATCGGGATGTTAAGGCTTGAAATGAATTATCATTATGTGGTTTGATCATGTATAGTTTAGATTTGAATACTGACGCATGTGTTATTCTCTAAATATTATGATCTGGGTAACTGAAGTCCGAAATAGCTATAGAATTATGAATTAATATTTGCAGATGTGTACACTGGTTGGCTTTGATAATAGCGTGTATACATGCCGGTTCAACACATGGAAGTAGCATATACCTTATGAAGTATGTTTCAGTTGTTTTTGTTTGATGTTACAGAGTTCTAAGTTCTGCTTTGGGTTCTAGTGGCAGTATTCTGAATGATCAGATTGATTGTGATTTGCTACAGTGAAGATGGGTTGTCAAAGTGATTAATTGATTCAGTTGTGGTTGATTCAGAAAGTGATTTGTTGATGCAAATGTATTTGATGATTGTATTGCAGTTATGATGTTGTTGATGGATCCATTCTGAAAATTTATGAAACGTGGTCCTTGGAGGAAGAAAGAAGGTCATAGCCTTCTGTAGGTCGCTTCCTATGTACTAGTAAACATATCGACTAGTACAAGAGCTAGGGTGTTGCAGCTCCTTTCTAGTAGAAGCTGGAGAATGAGAGAAGATTGTAACCTTCTGCAGGTAGAAGCCTGCATACTAGTATGAGTCTGCACCAGTACAAGATTGTAAACAGATTTTCTTATTATTAAAAGAAGATAGAGACGACCGCAACAGGTGCTTTTTACCCACATTGGGTTTCCACCTTATATCTTGGTGTTCATGTGTGTTGCTTATGTGTGATGCTTTATTTTGCTTTTATTGCATTGTCTAATAAATCTCTGATATACTGGTTAAAGTTTAATGCATGATAAATTGGCTAAAGCAAAAGTTCTCTGCATATACGCTGGTTGCTTTAAGTACAGTCGCGTGTATGCACTGGTTCACTTAGTTGAAGTAGCATATATAAATATGTTTGGGAAATAAAATTATTGATTTGATAATACTGATTCAACCCCCTCTCAGTATTATTTCCAACAATTGGTATCAGAGCAGGTCCTTCGGAGGAAGCTTGATCACTTGAAGGGAGATCCATCATCATGAGTAATCAAGAAAGCGTCGGATCCATCAGACCACCAATCTTTGATGGGAGAAACTTTTTTTATTGGAAAATAAGAACCACAACCTATCTACAATCACTTGGAACGGATGTCTGGGAAATTGTGGAAGGAGGATATACAATTCCAACAGCAATCCCTACAGATACAACAGGTAAAAAGAAATATGAAACGAATGCCAAGGCTGTTAATACTTTATTGGGAAGTATGTCACAATCAGAGTTTGTCAAAGTCATGCAGCTCAAATCAGCCAAATAAATATGGGACAAAATTGTTTTGAGCTACGAAGGAGACTCTCAGGTAAAACGTGTTAAGCTTCAAAATCTCAGAATTCAGTATGAAACTCTTAACATGCACAATGATGAAAGTATAGCTAATTACTTCTTACGTATAGATGAGGTTTTTAATTGTATGAAGAATCTAGGTGAAGATATAAAGGAAGTTACCTTCGTTGAGAATGTTTTGAGATCCTTGTCTACTAAATTTGAATCAAAAGTGTCTGCCATAGAAGAAAAACAAGATTTGCATACTATCACTATGACACAGCTGCACAGAATCTTAACTGCCCTTAAGTTGAGAAAAGGAGGTCCATCAAATATGAGAGAAGCCACATTTAAAGCTTCAGCAAAAGGAAAGGAAGAAAACAATGAATCAAGACATATTTCAGAAGAAGAAGATGAGGTAAACTTTGTCAAGAAGCTTCAACGGGGTTCCGGAAGATTTAGAGGTAAGCTGCCCTTCAAATGTTTTGCCTGTGGAAGAGTCAGTCATTATGCTGCCAATGTCCTCATAAAGATAAATATGAAAAAGGGAAGGAATATGAAAAATGGAATAGAAAACAGGTTGCAAATAAAAAGAGTTACTATACTCATGAAGATAGCGATGATTTATCAAATAGTGATGAAGATGAAAATAGTAATGACTATAGACTTCTAATGGCTTATGATGATGATAATTTTTGGGATGCTTTAGAAGAGGATGACCTTCATGAAGAAATCTGTAAACTCAAAATCTGTTTAGAAGAAAAGAATATGATTATAGATACCTTGAAATACCAACTTGCTGAAAAAGAAAAACACAATGAAAAACTAGAATGTGAAATTGTGGATCTAAGAAAGGATCTTGAGAAAACGAAATCTCTCAATCTTAGATTTGTTAAAGGATCAGAAACCTTAAATGAAATTGTCAAAGTACAGTGCTCTCCTATGATAAAGACAGGTCTTGGATATACTGAAGAATCATCTCAATCATAGAAGCCATCAACCTCCACTAAAAGCTATCTTGATACAACAAAGGCCAGTGAACAGTATGACAGTCGTCAGCAAAGGCATAAAGCAGATCACCAGGTAAATCAGACTCAATTTACCCCAAGGATGAATAGAAGCCACAAGCAACCTCAGGTAAATCATACTCAGTTTGCTCCAAAGATGAATATCAATAGAAACTATAATCACCAGGTCAATAGATTCGATAATCACAGGAACTTCTTTAATGGGCAATGTTTTTCATGTCATAATTTTGGACACAAAGCTGCTCAATGTGTTTCTTACAAGACCATCATGACTAGAGAAGCACAAATTCAAAGGAATGTAACAGGGGTCAAGAAAAGTTCCTATAATGACTTTTCTCTTCTTGAAAATGAAATAGAATGCTCAATTTGTAACATCTTTGGTCATGAAGAATCTGGATGCAGGAGAAAATTTCAGCAAATGTCTCAAAAGGAGCAAAATCCAGTAAACCCCAAGATATGGAGAAGGAAATAATCTCAAACAAAAATATGTGGTATAGTTTTATATGCAGAAGGACAAGAAAATAAGTGGTACATCGACAGTGGATGCTCAAAACACATGACAGGTGACAAAGAAAAACTTCAATCATATATTGCCTTAGAAAAGGAGAAGAATGTCTCATTTGGAAATGACACTCCTGCAGTCATAAAAGGTAAAGGCTTTGTTCTCTTGAAAGAAAAGGTTAAAGTTGGAAATGTTATGTATGTAGATGGTTTAAAGCATAACCTGTTGAGTGTCAATCAAATGTGTGATCAAGCAAATGAAGTAGTGTTTCGATCAAACAGATGTGTTTTTCGTGAGATTGATACAGGAGAGACCATGATCAAAGGTACAAGAACTTCAAACAACTTATACATACTCAAGGGAGGACAACAACAGTGCTATCTAAGCAAAAATGATGAAAATTTCTTGTGGCATAGAAGTTCGGGACATCTAAGATTTTCACAAATAAAAAAAGTATGTAGATTCAAGGTTGTTCGTGATCTTCCAGATATCAACATCCCTAAAAATACAATATGCAAACCATGTCAATTCGGTAAGAAAACCATAGCTCACTTCATTTAAAAAGAAGGGTCAACTAGTAAGCCTCTTGAACTTGTCCATACTGATTTATGTGGACCATCAAGGAAAGAGTCACCACGTGGAAAAGAATACTTTATTTTGTTCATTGATGATTTTTCTAGAATGTGTTGGATAGGTCGTCTAAAGCATAAAGATGAAAAAGTTCCAAGCCTTCAAAGCTTTGGTTGAAAATGAATCAGATCGAAAAATCAAATGTCTCAGATTTGATCAAGGAGGGGAATTTACCTCGGATGAATTCTTTGACTTTTGTGAACAACATGGAATAAAAAGGCAATTCTCCACCGCAAGGACTCCTCAGCAAAATGGAGTGGTAGAAAGAATGAACAGAACTATTCAACAAATGGCTTGAGCTATGCTAGATGAATCTAGAACTCCTCAACCTTCTAGGGTGAAGTTGCATTCACCGCCATAACTATTCTCAACCAAGCAAATGTTCGGGTAAACAACACTCAAACTCCACATGAACTTTGGTATGGTAAGACTCCTACTGTAAAATTCTTTAAAGTTTTTGGAAGAAAATTTTATATCAAAAGGATTGATGAAAAACTTCGTAAGTTTGAGCCCAGAGAAGATGAAGGTATTCTTCTTGGTTAATCTTCTCGAAGTAAAAGATATAAATGTTATAATAAAATACTTGGAAAAATTGTTGAAAGTATTGATATCGTAGTTGATGAAGCATGTAAAAATCCAAAACAGATAAAAACATAAGATTATGACAATGAAGAAGATGGGGATTATTTTCCCACATCAGATCACAATGATATTGAAGAAGAAAACAATGAAGCACTAGAAGAAGAGGTAACAGTAGAAGAAAAGATTCCATCTAGGTATGTTCAGAAAAATCATCTAGAAACTCAAATTTTAGGGGAAAAAGAGGTAGGTGTACAAACAAGAAGAACTATTATAGAAATCTCAAGCCCTCTAAAATTACTATCCTCCACCGAACCTCAAAATGTAAATGAAGCATGCAAAGATGAATGTTGGGTCAAGGCAATGAATGAAGAACTTGAGCAAATTGAAAAGAATAATACTTGCAAATTAGTTCCCAGACCTAATGATAAAAATATTATAGGAACTAAATGAATATTAAAAAACAAGCTGAATGAAAATGGAGAAGTCATTAGAAAAAAGGCCAGACTTGTTTGTAAAGGGTATGCTCAACAAGAAGGTATAGATTTTGAAGAAACTTTTGCACCTATTGCTAGACTTGAAGCCATAAGGATGTTTCTTGCTCTTTCTAGCTTTCAGAAATTCAAAGTATACCAAATGGATGTTAAATCTACTTTCCTTAACAGAGATTTAGAAGAAGAAGTTTATATTGAACAACCAGAAGGATTCATTCTTGGAAATGATACAAAACTTGTATGAAGACTCAAAAATGCTTTCTATGGTTTGAAACAGGCTCCAAGGGCCTGGTATTACCTCCTTGACAAATATCTACACCAACAGGGTTTTTCAAAAGGGTCAGCAGATAGCAATCTATATACAAAGATTGACACTGATAAATTGCTAATTATTGTTGCTTATGTTGATGATATCATCTTTGGTAGCAATGAAGAATCCATGAGTCAGAATTTTGGTTCAGTAATGCAGCAAGAATTTGAAATGTCCTTGGTTGGTGAACTTACCTATTTTCTTGGTCTACAAGTTCAAAAAAATAAAGATGGTATTTTTTTTCCACAAACCAAATATCTCAAACAGATCTTGAAAAGGTACAACATGGAAGATTCTAAACCTGTATGTACCCAAATGGTAACAAGATGTAGTCTCATCTCAAATGATGAATCAACAGCAGTACATCAACCCACTTATAGATCCATGATTGGCAGACTTCTTTATCTAACAGGTACCGGACCTAACATCATGCATGCAGTAGGAATAGTTGGAAGATTCTAAGAAAATCCAAAGGAATCACACCTTTAGGCAGTCAAAATAATTTTCAAATATCTTCAAGGAACACAGAACTTTAGTTTATGGTATCCTAGAGATACAGATCTTACTCTTCATGAATATATAGATGCAGATTGGGCAGGAAGTGTTGATGATAGAAAAGGAACTAGTGGTGGTGCATTCTATATGGGTTCCAGGTTAGTGTCTTGGTTCAACAAGAAACAAAGTTCTATTGCGTTATCTACAGCTGAAGCATAATATGTGGCTGCTGCATCTTGCTGCACACAACCACTTTGGATGATGCAAACCTTGCAAGACATTCAGATCACATGTACTCCACCCATCTCCATTCTATGTGATAATACAAGTGCCATCACTATTTCAAAGAATCCAGTCATGCACTCCAAGACCAAGCACATACCCATTAAATACCATTTTCCACGTGAACAAGTGCTTGAACAAAAGGTCAAATTGGAGTATGTTCCCTCCAAAGAACAGGTTGCTGATATATTCACTAAACCATTGCCCAAAGAGACATTTGAATATCTCAGACAAAAGTTGGGAATAGTTGCTGCATCATCCTACTGTTAAATCCAATTCTTTAGAGAAAGGTTATTATATATGGGTTTCATGAAGTATAGTCGCGTACACACATGGGTTTTTGTGGGTCAAGTAGCATATATGTATTTCAGAAAAGAAAAATAGTGGGGCAGGCTTTGATATGGGTGCTCTGACAGATATTGATGATTAATGTCTATATGCTCTGTTCATTCATTTTATTTGACTGACAAATATGCCTTGATCATTTACCTGTTAACAATGCACAGGTAGCACAGGTTCAGGGGGAGCATTAGCCTTCATGTACATTCAACATTGTTGGCATTATGGTTGCCGAGTCCAGCTATGACTTCAGATAAAAGTATAGGGTGTGATATGTCTTGAATGAGTCCTCTTGGACAAATAATGTAATTTGTATCCCCACTTTATAGGGGATGGATGCTGTAATATTTCTTGTTTTTGTCATGTATAAACAATTGGTATATCTCCACTTGGTTGGGTGGATGAGTCAAATTTGGTATATCCCCACTAGGTTGGGAGATGGATGCATGTATGAGTTATTGGTGATAGGAAGGTCATCCTCACATAGTTGAGTTATAGAGTCATGTTATTCTCTTAGAAAATATTTTTTTGCAGACTCTGCTTATGCTCAGGAAGAGCATGGACGGCTTCAGTGCATCTCAGCATGTACAAAAGGGGAGCTCAATCAGAGAATTTAGCATGTACTCAGGGGAGCATAACCAGCATAATGTATGTCGAAGGGAGAAATTATCTTGGTCCACCCTTTGCCCTTGATGTCAAAGGGGGAGAGTGACTTGGTGTTGTTGTTGCCATCAATTCCAAAGGTGGAGATTATTGGAATTATGATACATGTGTTGTCCTTGATGGCAACTCACTCAGATGAAATATCACAGTACAACATGACAACAACAAAGAATTACAAATCAGACTACAAAGAATGAAGAAAGAGAGGTATACGTAGGTTCACCTTGACCAAGCTGCGTATACACATAGGTTCATTGAACACAAGTAGCGTATACATACACATGCACTTTCACATAAGGAAAAGCATGTATATCTTGGAAAACTAAGTTTTTGGTCTGAGGTATTTGGTCCAAGGTATTTGGTCCGAGGTATTGACCCTAGGTATTTGGTCCAAGGTATTGGTCCTAAGTGGTTTTGGTCCATGGTATTGAGAAATGCCTAAAACTTTATAAGGAGGAGAAGATCATTAAGCCAAGGGGGCAAGTATCGAATATCTGATGAAGTGTGAGATATAGTATGCAGGTTATTGGCTTATGGTGTTGTGCTTGATCTGAACCAAGGATGAACCTTAGTGGTTGATGAGGAATAAGATCTAATGATGGATCAGTATCTTAAGGCTTGAAATGAATCATCATTATGTGGTTTGATCATGTATAGTCTAGATCTAAATACTAACACATGCATTATTCTGTAAATATTATGATCTAGGTATAACTGAAGTCCGGAATAGCTGCAGAATTATATATTAATATTTGCAGATGTGTACACTGGTTGGCTTTGATAAAATCATGTATACATGCCAATTCGACACATGGAAGTAGCATATACATTATGAAGTATGTTTTAGTTGTTTCTGTTTGTTGTTGCAGAGTTCTGAGTTTTACTTTGGGTTCTGGTGACTATATTCTGGTGACAGTATTCTGAATGATCAGATTGATTAGGATTTGCTACAGTGACGATGGGTTGTCAAAGTGATTGATTGATTCAATTGTGGTTGATTCAGAAAGTGATTTGTTGATGCAGATGTATTTGATGATTGTATTGCAGTTATGATGTTGTTGATGGATGCAGTCTGAAAATTTATGAAACGTGGTCCTTCGAGGAAGAAAGAAGGTCGTAGCCTTCTGTAGGTCTCTGCTTACGTACTAGTAAACATATCGGCTAGTACAAGAGCTAAGGGTTTGTAGTTCCCTTCTAGTATAAGCTGGAGAATGAGAGAAGGTTGTAACCTTTTGCAGGTAGAAGCATACGTATTGGTATGAGTTTGCACCAATACAAGATTGTAAATAGATTTTCTTATTGTTAAAAGAAGACAGAGACAACAGTAGCAGGTGCTTTTTACCCACATTGCATTTCCACCTTATATCTTGGTGTTCATGTGTGTTGCTTATGTGTGATGCTTTATTCTGCTTTTACTGCACTGTCTAATAAATCTTTGATATACTGGTTAAAGTTCAATGCATGATAAATTGGCTAAATCAAAAGTTCTTTGCATATACGTTGGTTGCTTTAAGTACAGTCACGTGTACACGCTGGTTCACTTAGCTGAAGTAGCATATATAAATCTATTTGGGAAATAAAATTATTGATATGATAATACTGATTCACACCCCTCTCAGTATTATTTCCAACACAAAAGAAATGTGATAAGACGTTGTTGTTAATATCTGAGCTACGTGGATGTATAGAGTTGTGCATGTGACTGAACATTGATGTTGGAGTTGCATTGATTATAATCTCATTATTGGTTATGTTGATAAATGGTTGGCGAGTAAGAAATTTTATAGATTGTTGGGAGGGGATGCAAGTCCTTGTGTTGTTGAAGCTCGAATAGACATGAGAAACTTACATATGGAAAAACTTGTAGCATGGAGTGTAGTCTATGCAACATCTGGAGGAGGAATGTGGAGTATCAAGGCATGTGCAAATTAGTATCAAATATTGGAGTGTATAATTGTGAGGTTCAGACGATTATAGACTCGTAGGGAACTCCACAGCCCTGTATGTTGATAACAAATTATATATAAACAATAATAGAAGAAATCTTATATTGCTCCCTAAACATTGAACATGATCGTTCAAGTCCATTTCCATAAGACATCGTAAAAATAACCATAGATCTAAAGAAGGAGGAGCTCTATAATCTTTTAGTGTTGTTTGAAAAATTCTCTAAACTTTCATTTAAAAATTCTATATCTGCTTCATACTCCACTTCAACGCATCCCAAATCCCAACAATCCAATTCTCAACTGTCACTGTCATAGATTGTGTCATTGAAATATGTCATTAGAACAAATACCATTCACAATTCTCTTGGTTGGTCCTCACCCTTCAGAAATGATCTTGATTCTTGTGACAACAGCATTAGACCTATCCCCTCTCAGCTACTGACCATATTGAATAATCCTCCTTTGTTGAGTGTAGGAGTGAATATTCTTAACATAGCTGTGATTTTTTATCTTTTGAATAGAACGAGGATCACAACATGTCAACCAAAAACGTGGTTACTACATCAGTTGTGACCTCCAATTCTGAATGCAACTCAAACTCTCAAGTTGAATACCCCTCTCACATAACTGACTAGATCGAAGAATCCTACTCTGGTGATTGTAGGAGCAAATCGTCTCGGCACATGGAACAGGACGAGGATCATAGCAGATCAAATAAAAATCAAAACAAGATTTCTATTGATTGGATTATGCCTGTGAAAAAAACTTGACACACATATTTGCAGACAACTAGTAGAGAAGAGCTTGATGTGAGGTGCTATTTTGATGGCAGCTCCATGTTAACTATTTAATTTCGTATGGTCTCTATCTAAACTATATTAGTGTCAATGGTGACATGCACATGAACTTTCTAGAGCATATATGGAAGTTATTTGACAACTACATTAACTTGCAAACTACATCTGATTTATGTGTGAAATACATAGGCAAGTACATTGGAATTCACGTTGAAGCATGAACATGTTGTGTGAGTGAAGCCAAGTGAATCAAGGTTTGTCATCAATATGCAAGCCCTAGATAACATTATGGATGTTGTGGATGGTGAATATGGGAAAGCAAATTAAGGAAAACCAACAGAATCATCATATCATACCCTAAAAAAGGAAAGGAAAACACAAAAAGGAAAGGAAAAGAGATATACCTATAGGAAAATAAGTCAAGTCGCATATCTCTCTTGTCTCCAATTTGTAATAGGAACAATATAGAAACAAATTTATCGCCTATATCAATTGATGTGGATATTCATACTTTATAATATTATCCTGCTTTGGGAAGCATAAAACACATATATGGGAAGCATAAAAAACATATATGTGTTTTATGCTTCCCAGACTCCCATATATTAGACCTTAGAGTGTCGAACTGTGAGGTTCAAGTGATTATAGACCTGCGGGGAACTCCAATAGAGGTAGTCATGCATTAGAAATTCATCCACAAAGAGAGTTACCATACTAAAAAAGTTGATCACAATTCTTGCATGTTGTTGAAAGAAAGTATAGGAGAAGAGCATGCATTAACAACCAAAGCAGGATTCTAGATATGAGGATCTACAAACACTTTTTTTGGTAAAATGGAGACCATGCCAAAGTTCAGATATTTGAGCATTTAACCTTAAGAATTCTACACCATGAAGAATAGACTTTATATGAAAAAAGGATGGTGTATTATCTTGTTTTATTCATGAAAGTTTGCATAATTTTGCAAAATTATCATAATCAAATTCAAAGTTAAGTTAAAAGTCAAAAATTTGTTTTGAAAGTATGAAGTGAGTCTAAAGTTTAGAGAATGGATTTGAAATCCATATGGAAAATGAGAGTACAAATTAAAATATCCTTGTGTCATGTAATGACAGTTAAAGTCCAAGTTGAAATTGGAAGTCATAAAGGAACCATTGAGTATACAAAAGGTTCAATGGTAAAGTCATTGGAAGTTTTGGATATATAGTTGATTCATGAAGAAGACATTTATGCATTGTACAGAAAATGGTGCATGATCGGTCCTACCTAACACCCTATGTTAATGAAGCCTATTAAAGCATAGTCTTAGTAATTGACAAAGTTGAGTCTAAAAGATATATTGAGTAAAGAATGGATGCATTATTAGTATTGCCCGACATCCAAGATGTAAGTTATGGTCATGTCATTGCATGAATATTATTGAAGTTGTGGATGTTAAATTTAGTCATGAAATGTAAAGTCTAGTTCTTTTAGTGGCATTAAGTTTGACCAACTAGTGTCATATGTTGAGTCTATGTTGGAACTGGTCATTCCAATATTAGAAAACATTTGCAGATACCAGATAAATGAATACATTATGGAGAGATAAAGCACATGATAATTGAATACCAATGAAGAAGAAACTATAAGTGAATGTTATAAGTGTTTTGTTGGAGGGAAGCGTTCTTCCTACAAAATTCTGTGTAAGTATCTCAAGTATGAAAACTAAAGACATATGTAGAAAGAGGAAGACTGGTGAAGACTTCAAAGAAAGGATATGTGGCAAAAACCCTTATAGCAGAACAAATTCCAGTTGTGGTTGGGTAGAAGTTGTTGAGACAAATCCACAAATATGGTTAGAGTTGTCGAAGGGAAAGAGTAGGTGAAGCTCTTGAGAAGAAGTGATAAGGTGAAAAAGTATACAACTATGACCACCAAAGAGCAGAGAAAGTTTAGAAGGTTCCATCAGAAGGAACCAAGAATACCAAAAGGTCAAGTTTAGCAAGAGAAGCTTGGTGAGGAATTGTGTAACAAGGTGAAACAAACTTGTTACTACAAAGACTATTTGCAGCTCACAGTCAGCATGGAGAAGCTCATAAGATAAAAAGGGAGAGGTGACTATAGAAAATTAGAAAAAGGGTTCATAAGGAAGCCATAGTGAAGTGAAGAAAAGACAAAGACTCCATGACAAAAGAAAATGACAAACATAGTTGAAGAAGATGGAATTCTACAAAAGGAGCATGAGGAAAACTGGCAAGGACAAAGATGTAAAGAAGGTTAAAGGAGGAAATGACAAAAAAAATGCACAACCAAGCAACATAGGAGAAGCAACATGGTGGACAAAAGAAAAGAAAAGAAGGTATAAATAAAGTTTTGTGTGTGATAATAAATCCATGAAGAAACATCCATAATAGTTGAATGGTCCTTAGTGGATAATATTTTGATGGTCTTGTGTTGAAAGTTAAGAAATTGTACCTAAGTCATATGCGATGTAAGCCTATTTGGAAAGAGAAAGTACCCCCTTAGAGGTTGTAGTGAGTTTAAAACTGTTTTGTAAAGGTTAGTGTTTTGCCAAAAACCACTTGTTGTCATGTGTTGTAGGTCATTCAATAAAGTGTCAATTTGAGGATGTTAGGAGTGGCCATTCGGTCAAAGGAAAATTGAGGAAAGAGTTTGCAAGAGTTTAGGAACACATGGTCAGGAAACCATGAATGTTTTGTTCCTCGGGAGTCTGATGCAACGGAATCAACAATAGGCTTACGGGTGAGCCATAAACATGGATGAAACTTGATGACAAAGATGAGAAGGGGGAAAATGGGTACATGTAAAATGTATTTGTGACACAAAGAATGGTTGATGAACCATGTACGAGAAGGAGATTCCTAGAGTTCAGGTGGATATAGCGGCTGGCAACCCATATACTTCGATGGATGGATACTCTTTTATATGGAATTCAGCTTATGATTTTGTTTGCAGGTATAAAAGCAAAAGTGGAGAAGAATACTAAAGATCAACCAAAGATGAAGACAAAGGACAACAAGGAAAAGACAAAATGGGACCAATTTAATAATCAATAAAAGGGGGCAAAAGAATTATTCCTATTTTGTAATGTTTAATAAATAATATCATGAGGAAATATGATAGTGTAGACTTATTCTAAGTCTACGTAGGGATGATAAATGGAGAGAATTGAATGAATATAAGGATGAGAATTTCAAGAAAACCATGGAGAGATTGTGGAGACATAATAGGAGATAGTTAGGGAATTTGTTGAGGGGATAATGGAAATAAATTTCCATTTATGATGTATTTATTATGGTGTCTTCATCCTATATAATGAGACCATTTGTATGCTAAATGTAATATAGTGTGCATGATTGATCAACATATATTTCCTTTACAGGGGAATTATAGAACAAATTTTCTAGTTTTGCTTCTTATGTGAGTGTTTTTTGGGTGTATATTTTCTGCTACGATTATATGATGGTCGAGATTGAATTGCAAGCAATTTGCATCTACATCAATAAATCTGGAGCTAAGATGGATCTACGTTACTTCTTTAAAACATTGTTTATATTATATATAAATTTGACATCTCTCTCTCTATAAATATTCTTATATTTTAATTTTATTACAACCTTCATAATACATATAGCTACATACATATGCATATGACATTTTTCCTTGACATGTTATATATATATATATATGTCTTCGAAAAAGAGTTTATTTTAAGTATTAAGTTTTTATATGATTATTAATTAAATATAAACATGAATATATTATGGTTACGAATATGAATCATCTACGTGTAATTTTTTTTTAATGTGATATGTATATGCACATTATTATTACTATTATTATCAATATGAAGAATTATTCTGTAATTTTACCGATAAAAATAATTTGCAATATAACAAATTGAATTTTTAATTATTGCTTTATTAATTTTTAGTTTTAATTACTTTATTATGTTAACATTATGGTTTTTTAATTGTAGTTTTTGTTACAACACTTCACTACATGTTCCCCATACTAGGTTGTAAAGTGCCCCTCCATAGAAAAATGGAGTAGAAGGATTTACTTGAAGGTGCTCATTGCATTCCTCCATTATCTTTTGTGATGTACACATTTAATTTGAATGGTTTGATGTTTTGAATTTGAATTTATATTATATATGCATAATATTAATAGATATGGGGTAATTTGAATATTTGAATTGAAGCGACATTAAGTTTTTTTTTCTCACATATTGATTCACCATGTCTCCCTTGTACTAGGGTGATGTAATCATAAAAAAAAAAAAATAAACATCAAATTGGTGTTTGAAACCCTTTTGTTTATGGGAGAGGAGATTCACTTTCCTATAATGATTTGATTGCTTACTAGACTTACTTCCACATAGTGATTTGACTCCTAATGTTTATAGAGGTTTACTTACTCTACCTCTTCTTGATTTGAACTTGTAATCTCTTAAAAGAAACACATACCCTTAGTCATTAATCTAACTCAATATAAACAAAATCATTAAGGCTCATCATATCACTTGTAAAAATTAAACCCAAATAAAAAATATTGTAACATATTCTTCTGAAAATAAATGTTAACCAAAAATAATTGGAAGATTTGCCATTTTTTTCCTCTGTGGGGTTTTGGAAAAGAAGGCGAAGGCATTTTGACATATTCTTTCGTTTTGGGGGTGGGGTCCCGTCTCCTCTCCTTCGGAAAAGGAGGGGCTGTACATGCAAATTTGAACATGCTCTAAGGCAAGGAGGGAAGTATTGTATATGGACTATGCGTCGAAGGCAATTGTTGCCGAATCACATTATAATATATTTTTTTTCTCATGTGGGATATATCCCATGACAACGAACATAAAATTGCAGATTAACTTTGCATGGTGAACGCAGGTTCCCGGGACAAGGATTTGGCACAGTTTGAGTTTCATATGAAGACACATGATCTATTTTATCTATCCACAGTTTTCTGACGGCTTTGACACTCACGAAATGGACAAAGAAAAAATTTGAAATAGTTCTACAATCATTCACAAATGCAGTTGGTTTCGTTATCACCATTTCTTGCTGATATCAATGCTCAATCCAGTCATGAACACCACAAATGGGTAGACTTCAGTCTTCCTCTTATGGTGGGATGCAAAGTTTTCCTTCATCCCATAATGAGAGATCGCCAAAAGCTGTTTTTTTTTTGTTTTTTTTATGTGGAGACATCACGTAGAATAAAACCCATGTAGTTTTCAACGGAGGACATGACTGGTTACGGACCCAGGTCATCCGACATTTAATGGGAGGAGGGGGTCCGCTATAGGTGGTTTGATGGAAACAACTTTTTACACGTGGCAACGTTATATGAATTGCGCAACCCCTTGGCAAAACCACTTACCACAGCGCCCCACTCCCCCGTCCGCCCTCGGCAATCCAATTCTGGTTTTAGTGACAGTACAGTGGTTAATTCTTCCAAACAAAGTGGCAGATGGCAGTGGGTTTCTTATGTGGTTCGGATGCAGAGCATTTCATCTTTTTCAATAGGAACGACAACACTAATCATTTTTTTTGTACTGTTGACAACTGTTTGGAAAAGAACAACAATGGCTACTAAACCTCGATATCAAAGCATAATTTTTGAGATGAGGGTCCAAGGATGCCAGAGAATTTAGAGAATTTTCCACTTTTGAAGACGTTTATTGATGGTTAAATTCAAATTCAAAGGGCTACACTTTTGTTGTCCCTAAAGATCATGAAATTGCAGGATAGAATTACGCTTTCAATCCAAAAATGGCGATGAATTTATAGTGGCATCGCATTCATTTTCAAGCAATTGAAGGATAGATTTGTTCCGCTTGGGTAATCTCTTCTTCTAGTTATTGCAGCATACCGTCCATGCTTCTCAAACTCTATAACGATTACCTGAGGTTTTGTAATCAAATGTAAATGCAGTTAAGCAGGAATTAAATATATGTGCTCATTTTTTTTACAAAAAAGGCAAATAGACAGTGAATTCCAATTGGAAAATGTTGTAGAGAGAGGATTATAAACTCGGACACGGCCAGGAATTTTCAATTCAACAAAGCAATGTAATAAGGAAAGCTACAATCACGGAGTCATACAGGACTATTGACGAAAGAATATTAAATATCGGTAAAAAAAATTAAATTTTCGAGAGCAGAATCTACAGCAACAACAACATTTATATTAGATAAAGAAAGGAGACTCATTGTTACAAATATGCGAGATTTGTTGGGAATTTATAAAAATTCCATAAGAGACGGTAAAAATAAATGCTCTGTTTTAACACTGTTTTTTTTTAAACCTCAGAAAACTGAAAATCGTTTGCTGGAAACGGTGTTTCAGCAATGCTGAAACACCAGTTTCAGAGGTGTTTCAGCAATACAAAAAAAAATATTTTCTGAAAACTGAATTTCAGCAGTGCATAACAAAAGAGAAATTGTATTCACTTACAATACTTCTTCTAACAGAGGGATTTCTACAAGACTACTTTAAAGACAATTCAAAACTTAAAAAAAAACTTCACGCTGTAAACAGAAATTATATTACCGTGTCTGCACTGTTGTACATTACAGAAAACAAAATACTCTGTCTCCTATGAAAAATCAACAGACTGTTTTTCACTGTTGTGTCTGCACTTTGCACTGCTGTGTCTGCACTCCTATGCATCTACAAAACACTCTGTTTCTGTTCAGAACGCTGCTGTAACACTCTGTTTCTTCCTTGAAAACATTTTACACTGCTGTGTGTAAATTTCATTCATACATTCACGTTATTGCGTACATAAAAAAAAACTTCTGCACTGTTGTGCATTACAAAGAGAGCTCTGTCTCTGTTCAAAAATTTTTACACACACTGCTGTGTTTTCATTACATTTTTCAGATTAAAAAAAAAACAACTGAACATCACATTTTTCTTTTTGCCGTAAAAACAAAACTATACCTGTGAATTAAAAAAAAAAAATTAAAAATCCTACTTACATTTACGAACTACAGCAATAAATTACCATCATTCCGTGAGTGACCACCATTCCGTAATAAATTGTTGTGTAATGGCCGATTCAGGAAAGGACTGGAGCTGCAGCTGTTTAATGGCAGATTCATCAATGCAGAGGTATGGAAGTTGATTCAACAGTACAGGGGTATGGCAAAGGACTGGCCCTGCAGTTGAAAATAATATTTCAACACTCCCCTTTAGTTTCAACTGCTAGGTTATCAGTCATACCCAAACATTTCCTAAAAAATTCAAAACTTTTCTGTTCCAAAGGCTTGGTTAGAATGTCTGCAACCTGCTCCTAAGTTTTTCAATGTACTAAGACAATTTCTCCATTATTTACCAACTTTCTGATATAATGAAACCTTGTGTCAATGTGTTTCGTTCTCTTATGAAACACAGAATTTTTTGATAATGCAATAGCAGAACTGTTGTCACAATAAATCACAGTTCCTTTTACCTGCTCTTTGCCTAAGCTCCTTAACATCCTTCTCATCCAAACTGCTTGACATGCTGCTGCTGTAGCTGCCACATACTCTGCCTCTGCTGTAGACAATATCACAATTTGTTGTTTCTTGGAAGCCCATGAAATGGATCCTGAACTCATGTGAAAAAATAACCGGAAGTGCTTTTCCAATCATCTACACTTCCAGCCCAATCGCTGTCTGTGTATCCAACTAAATCTGAACATTCTAAGACAGTATATAAAATCCCAAACCTTTCAGTACCTTTAACATACCTCAGAATCCTTTTTGTTGCCTGCCAATGTGCTTCCTTTGGTCTCTCCATGAATCTGGAAATTAGACTAGCAACATACATTATGTCTGGCCTAGTTGCAGTCAAATACATGAGGCTGCCAACTATGCTCTTGTACAACCTAGGATCAAAATCCTTGCTGCTGTCCTCTTTGCTGAGTTTTAATTCCATTACTGTGGGAGTGATTACTACCTTGTACTCTTGCATATTAAATTTGCCCAACACTTCATTTACATATTTTGCTTGTGAGATGAAAATTCCATTTTCATTTTGATCTAGTTCTATTCCTAAGAAGTATCTCAACAAACCCATGTCAGTCATCTCAAATTATTCTTTCATGACTAATTTAAAGTTTTCAATGAGGTAGTCATCATTACCTGTAAAAATCACATCATCAACATACAACACTACAATTAAAATCTTACCATCATTTTCTTTGATGTAGATGGTGGGTTCTCCTTCACATTTTTCAAATCTATTCTCCAATAGATAGGAATCTATCCTATTGTACCATGCTCTTGGCGCTTGCTTCAGCCCATAAAGAGCTTTCTTCAATCTGCACACTTCGTGCTCTTCACCTTTCTTCTCATAGCCTAGAGGTTGTTCAATGTAAACCTCTTCCATTAACACTCTATTTAGGAATGCTGACTTCACATCCATTTGGTAAACTTTCCACTTGTTTTGTGTTGCTATGGACAACACTGCTCTCACGGTTTCCATTCTAGCAACCGGTGCGAAAGTTTCGTCATAATCTCTCCCATACTGTTGTTTGTATCCTTTGACAACCAGCCTTGCCTTGTGTCTTTCTATTTTGCCTTCAGCATTACTCTCGGTCTTGTAAACCCATTTAACTCCAATGACTTCTTTACCTTTTGGTAGGTCAACTAAATCTCATGTTTTGTTTCTTTCTATGGCATTAATCTCCTCATCCATAGCTTCTATCCATTTCCTATCCTTAATTGCATCTTCGAAATGAATAGGGTCTTCAACATGACAATATAAAGCAAATAAAGAATTCATACCTTCATTTGTTGCTTCTTGTTCATAAATTTCATTTAAATTTCTGAACTTCTTACCTCTTTCATTTGGTGTATAAGTGCTTGAAGAAGAACTTGAATTTCCTCCTTGTGGTGTGCTTGGAGAAGCACTTTCATTTCTTCTCAAGGGTGTCTCTTGCTGTTCTGTTGTTGGCGCTGCTGTTTGGGGATGTGTTTCAGCCAACTCCTCATCATCATCATCATGTGGCAAACAGTTTTTAACATTAACTGTTTTCTCTATGTTTCTATCCCAAGCTTCCTCCTCAATAAATTGAATATCTTTGCTCACAAAAAACTTCTTGGTGGATGGAACATACAACCTGTAAGTTTTGGATTCCTCACTGTATCCAATGAAAATACATTTCTCCCCTTTGCTGTCCAACTTCCTCCTTAGCTGATCCGGAATGTGTGCATAGGCCACACATCCAAAAATTTTCATGTGGGTGACTCCTTGCTTTCTTCCACTCTATGCTTCTTCTAGCACTTTGTTCATCACTGCTTTTGTAGGAAACCTATTCAAAATATATACTGCACAGTGTACAACTTCAGCCCAATAATCATTTGGCAAATGCTTTGCCTTCAACATGCTCCTCGCCAAATCCATGATTGTTCTGTTTTTCCTTTCAGCAACTCCATTTTGCTGCGGGGTATAACTGGCTGTAAATTGCTTGTGAATTCCATTTTCTCTGCAAAACCGCAGGAATTCTTTGGAGATATACTCACCTCCTATGTCTGTTCTCAAAACTTTGATGCGCAGCCCACTCTGATTTTCTACAAGTGCTTTGAAATTTTGAAAATTTTCAAACACTTCGGTTTTATTCTTCAGGAAATAAACCCAAGATTTCTGGTAAATTCATCAATAAATGTTAGAAAATATTCACTGCCTGCAAGTGATGGAGCTTGCATCGGTCCACATAAATCTGAGTGTACAATTTCTAAGGGTGTCTTTGCCCTTATGCTTTTCCTGGTTGGAAAACTTTCTCTGTGTTGTTTCCCCAATATGCAGCCTTCACAAAGGCTGTCCGGTTTCTCTATCAATGGTAATCCTCTTACCATTCCTTTTCTACTTAATAAATTAAGACCTCCAAAGTTGAGATGTTCAACTCTCAAATGCCACAACCAATTTTCATCCTTTGGTACGCTTTGGAAAGCCTCGTGTCACTGCTGCAATTTCTTCTTTATTTTTCAAATCTGCTCTTATTCTAAGAGGGAACATTATGTTCCTTGTCATCTTCACTTCAGCAATGCATCGCTTGCTGGGTGCTCTGTCCATGATGATGCATACATCATTCTCAAAGAAAACATTATACCCCTTATGGACAAGTTGTCCAATACTCAAGAGGTTACACCTCATTCCAGGAACATAATAGACATCTGCTATGGTTTTTTTTCTCCTTTCTTTGTAAATATTTTAACTTCTCATTTTCCTATAACAGAGATTTTACTATCAGTCCCAAGTGTGACTCGTGATTTCACACTTTGATCTAAAGCAGAAAACATGGCTAAGTTTCCTGTCATATGGTTACTACAACCAGAATCTAGAAACCATATATTTTCACTGTTTGTTTTAGCCATATTACAAGCTAACAATACATTATCTTGGTTGATATTTTCTCTAGTAATATTTGCATTAGATCTATTGTTCATATCATGCTGTTTCTTCCTACATTCACTGGCATAGTGCCCATACTTTTTACAATAATAACATTGGACATTGAATTCTCATACCTTTGTCCTTGAGCATGATGTTGTCCACTTTGTTGGTTGCTGCCATGGCCTTGGTTTTGATTTGGATTGCTGCCTATTCCTTGAGCATTTGCTGGGTTGTTCATTCCACCTCTGTTTTGACTTCTACCTCTTCCTCTCTTGTTTTCTCTGCCTTGACCTCTCCCTCTTCAAAAGGACATCTGGGTCTTGAAGGCTTGCTCTAGAGATGAGTTTTCATTTCTACTCAACCTCTGCTCATGTGTTATCAGTGATACATTAAGTTCATCAACTGAAAAATTTGAGAGTTCCTTTGTCTCTTCTATGGTGGTGTTAATCAAATCAAACTTTGAGGTAGGACCCTCAATATTTTCTCCACAATCCTCCTTTCTTCAAGAGTTTCTCCATGAGACCTTATCTGTGTGATCAATCCAATTGCTTGTGTGAAGAATGAGTTAATATTGTTTGACTCCTTCATGCGGCGGTTCTCAAAATCTTTCCTCAGCAACTGTAGTTTTGATGTCTTCACTCTCTTGAGAGTTTGCCATGCTTCTTTGGATGTCTTGGCTGCTGTTATCCTTGGAAAAACACTCTCATGCACTTCTTGATATAAGAATACAAGGGCTTTTGAATCCTTCTTCTTATTGCTCTTCAACAACTCTTTTTCTGCCTGAGTTAATCCATTAAACTCTTCTTCATTTGCTAGCTCTTCAAATCCATATTCAACAAATTCCCATAAATCTTGTGAGGCAAATACAGCCTTCATGGTTATGGCCCAATAGTCATAGTTTTTCCCATTGAACTGTGGGAGCTGGGTATTAAACATACACACGCTGGTGCTGGCCATTCTTTCAATACTTGACTGTAAAAAAAATTTCACTGACTGTCTTCACTCTGCTGGTGAAGTTGCTACAGCAATAAACCATTCCTTCAGCTTCTTCGACACTTCAAAGAGCCTGAACTAGCTCTGATACCATGTTGGGAATTTATAAAAATTCCATAACAGATAATAAAAAAAAAATTCTCTCTTTTAACACTCTGTTTTTTTTTTTAAACTCAGAAAACTGAAAATCGTTTGCTGGAAATGGTACAAAAAAAAATGTTTTCTGAAAACTGAATTTCAACAGTGCACAACAAAACGGAAATTGTATTCATTTACAATACTTCCTCTAACAGAGAGATTTCTACAACACTACTTTAAAAACAGTTCAAAACTTAAAAAAAAACTTTACGCTGTAAACATAAATTACATTACTGTGTCTACACGGCTGTACATTATAGAAAACAAAATACTCTGTCTCCTCTGAAAAATCAACAGGCTATTTTTCATTGCTGTGTCTGCACTTTGCACTGCTGTGTCTACACTCCTATGCATCTACAAAACACTCTGTTTCTATTCAGAACGCTGATGTAACACTCTTTTTCTTCCTTGAAAACATTTTACATTGCTGTGTGTAAATTTCATTCATACATTCACGTCGCTGCGTACATAAAAAAAAAAAATCTGCACTGTTGTGCATTACAAAGAGAGCTCTGTCTCTGTTCAAAAAAATTTACACACACTGCTGTGTTTTCATTACATTTTTCAGATTAAAAAAAAAAACAACTGAACATCACATTTTTCTTTTTGCCGTAAAAACAAAACTATACCTGTGAATTAAAAAAAAAAAAAATTAAAAATCCTACCTACATTTACCAACTACAGCAATAAATTACCATCATTCCGTGAGTGACCACCATTCCGTAATAAATTGCTTTGTAATGGCTGATTCAGGAAAGCACTGGAGCTGCGGCTGTTTAATAGCAAATTCATCAATGCAGAGGTATGGCAGTTGATTCAACAGTACAGGGGTATGGCAAAGGACTGGCCCTGCAGTTGAAAATAATATTTCAACAAGATTGAAGAGCAGCTCTCTTTCCAGTGATGGCATAGCAGTGGACTTGTTAGTAAATCATGAACATTGAGAGCATTTGGTGATTATAATCTCAAAACACAGGGTACTATGTGTTCTTGGAACATGGATAGTAAAAACTTGCTTATATTTTGCATATTGATGTTGCAAAGAGGCTTCAGAGTATAACCCATGAACAAAGCTTCTGGTGGATGTGCTGAATCAAGTGAATTTTCTTGTTGCGCATTTCAATGATCCAATGATATTAAATACAACTCTAAGAGATGTTCTTCTATAATTCATATCTGTATTAGTACAATACAAAGAATACACGGTTTCCTTTGAAAGCAATCAAGTAGCAGTGAAAAGGATTTCTGTTGCATTACTCTCCTCTGATAATAGGTTGTGGATTCCAGTAACAAATTTTCTGTGGTGGCTTTGTAAGGGTTCTGGATTTGGAATTTCAAAACTTGGAGAATCTTGTTCTAGTTCCTTTCAGGATTTGTGGAAAGAGTGCTACTTCGATGAAAAGTTATTTACATCTATCCTTAATTGGTTGTTTACCACCCTGAATCAGACTGCTATTGAGTTTTCTGTTTCATTTAAGGAGACGTGAAAACATTTCCAAGTCCCAGATTTGTAGCAAATAAATGCACCATTATTCTTGAGCTTACTTGTAATTTTACAAGTGTTCTTGAGTTTTTCACTTGTGAAATGTCACAATTATTTCTTTGTGGGCCTGAAAAAATTATGATCGAAGGAAGAATGCTGCAATATTCAAACATTGTGAAGTTGAATTTACAACAAAAGAATAAGAAAGAGAAAATAATGTTGCAATTCAAAGAAGATATTTTCCTCTTTCCTTAATATGGGTTGTAGTTCATCTTACTGAATTTTGGGGTACTAGAGTTATACATACAGAACTGGTCACAGGATTGCTTGTAATTTTTACATATTTTGTTACCAATCTTCCAGTATTCCATTAGATGATAGCACTCATAGATAAATTCCTATTTGGCATGTCAAGAAGATAGAGTAGGTGGCGTTATTTTCATAGAACAACTTTATGAAGATATTCTTCGGAAGGTTCTAAAGGAATCGAATAGGATGTTTTGGACTTAGAAGCACAAGCTTTTCTTTCAAATTGCCCGGATGGCCTATACAAGGAAGATAGCATTGTTGACCTAAAAAAATAATACAATTGTATCTCTGAAGCATTACCTGACCTGAATTAACTCTAACGTGTCTCTTAACCCGGATTCTTTCTTTGGGAAAGACATTGGTAGCTCATACATAGTGAAGTTTGCAGGTTTTCCTAAATTTGATCACAAGGTTGTTCTAGAATCACATGATAATATGAGAAAAATGGTCAAAGGGGTTATTTCTAGTGCATCCAAGAATATAGGTGACAAAAGATCAAAAATCAAATCCAAATCTCATATTTCAAGCAATTTTTGTAAGCAATCAGATCCAGAGTTGTAAAGATTTCGTCTGGCAATTTTGAACCATTAAAGACAGGTGGCATGTATCAAGATTTGTTTCCAATATAGTAATTATTTCCATATTCTTAGGAGTGGAATAGCAAGCAGATTCGACCTCATTTAAAGGAGAGTTGACAAAATTTGAGAGATTAATCTCAACAAACGCAGATTTTAAGTCATAGGTTTAATAATAAGTGAACTATTCAGATTAGCTTAAGTAATAGGTTTAATAATCAACCTATTCAGATTTTCGAGGATCAGTTCAAGAACAAGAGATTTTGTGGATTAAAGTCAAAGGATAAATGTTGTGAAAAATAATTGGCGAAACACTTAGTAATCACATATTTTTATATTTTTATCCAATTTTTTTAGTCTTGAATTTCATTCCAGATTTTGTGGCAAAGAATAATGCTTCTACTAAAGTATATATCCCTAATGTCCATAATTATGGATGAAAGTTAATATGTTGAAGATCGCTTTAAATTTAAATTTACAGTTGGTAGTATATCATAGAAGGTCAAATCCCAAATTTAAAAGATGCAGATGACATTTCAAAGAAACAAGTGGCAATTAAAGATGTGTTTTTCCGATTTAAAGAGAATGAAGAAATATTTCTTTTTATATTTTTAGACGGAGAATTAATCATGCAACCTGATCATTCAAGGAATCTTGCTGCTATTTCCAGATTTAATTTTATGATTTTTATTGATTTTATTTCTTGAAAAAAATTAGCAGTTTGTTTTTGTAAAGCTTACCAGGGTTATTTTTTGAAATGAATAGGGATCGGAATTTGAGTTTAGAAAGAGCTTCATACTTTTGTAAAACCTGATATTACAGAGTTTTAATTGAATACTTTTTGGCTTCAATTTATTGACAAAATTTGTGTATTTGTGAATGTTTTTAGTGATCTCATAATATGTTTTTGCATATGCATATAGTTGAGGTAGTGTAGAACATTGGGAAGTGCTACACTGAATATAACTCCCTCACGTCCCTATTGCAATGTTAATTTCTATACTGAGTAAAATATTGAACCGCTTGTTTAATTGGTCACTAGAAATCATTAGTCTATTTAATTGGTCACCCAGAAATCATTAGATTGTTACTTCTATGTTATACTTGAATGCATTTTTGTTTAATATAGAGGTTCTTTTATATGTTTCAATTCTAGCTAGGTGATTAGGTATTTGGGGGATACTTATTATCAAATTTTCCTTCTATTCCTCTATCAAAACCTTCGTAGCTATGTTTCTTTGTCATAGCTAAACGCTTTCACTCTGATAAGGCCTTTCCATAGGGTTTTATTTGTTAAGTAGGTATTTATGAGTCATCAACAAACACTTATACGAGAAACCCTAGATCTGACCATTATGCTTCATAGGTTGTTGTTCAGTGACACTGAACAACATTAAAAACCTCATAATACATGAAGTAGGCCCCTCTGGTTTGAGGGCCTACTTGGACCTAAAGTCGATTGAGTTGGTTTCTTCGCACAACTTCACAGCCACAAACTGCCTTCGAGAAACATATACATCAAGGAAGAAAACAACTATCCCTCATAGCTACCTCTATATATATATATATATACACATTGGTTGAGAGAAATAAATAATATTTTTACTATGTAAATTCAATTCATCCAAACTAATATAGTACATAATTGATCTTAAGTACTTATACATTTAAAAAAATAATCATTTTATGTATAAACATTAAATAATTTTAAAATATATAAAATTTAAAATGAAATAATAAATTATATTCAAATTAAAAGTTATTATATATAAATGTATAATTATATTTGCATTATAACTAAATATTAAATGTTTTTAATTTTTTATTAAATTAGTTACTGTATTGAAAGGTATTATACAATTTAATATGCAAAGAAGTGTTCCCACTAGTAAATACAATAAAATATTGTAAAAATAAATAAAAAAATTAATTAAATAACAAAATGCGTTTCAAACTAAATCTATTAAATTTAAAGATAAATCATTTGATTCTTTCTATTTTTAATAAATTCAAGTTTAACATATTCACATATATAATATATTAATATATTAAAATTATTTTTAAAAATAAAATTATATATTTAATAATTAAAATTAAAAAATAAAGTTAAAGCATGAAACATTTTTACCATTTAGAGAATCGTTGATAGGACATATTTCTCATTGGGTTATATGATATAATGTTTGATAATAAGAATGTATGATCTATTATTATTATATAAAAAATTAAAATTGGGGGATTTGTAGATATTGAAAATCTTTTCAAGTGAAGATATGTTGTAGCTGCTACAATCACCTTCCAAAATTTTGTCTATGCTTTATTTTGGAGCATTTCTTCTATCCACAAGATCCTTTTTTTTACTGTCATTAAGTATTCATGGTATGTTAAATACTTATCTTTTTATGTTGTGCTTGTGACCCTTTGTTTTGACCTTGATTTGAACTTTTACAGCCACAAGCAAACTTCTGACTTGATGTTGCAGCATTGTTGAGCTTGCCCTCAAAAAATGTGCACTCTTGGAAGGCGTGCCAGCCTAAGGATCAAAATTGCAGAATCCAAATAGGCAAGCGAACCTTGAGCTTGAGAACTGTACAATTCTGGATGGTTGCTCAACATTGATGATGGAGACTGCACAAGGCATCCCTTCAGCTCATAAATTGTGCGATGCACTGAGCAATAAGTCCCCTATCCTCGAGAATTGCACAATCATTCTTGGTAGTGTGCATGCAAGTTTCCTGAAAAAGCAAAAAAAAAGAAAAAAAAAACATACCTAGAAAACAGGGATTCACTAATTAGTTTCCTGAAGGTGGCAAACTTACTATTTTTGGAACTTAATCTACCAAGTGCCGCTTTTTCCTTGATTTTAAACATGCGCGTCATAAACCTTAATCAATCTAGATCTATATAATGGACGCCCCTATAGCTCATTTGCACATTCAATCTTGGGGCTCTAGAATTCCCAAGGAGATCAAGGAGTCTTCAGTTTGTGTCACTTTTTTGGGTGAGTTTTGCTTTTGTCATCTTTTGTCACTTTTTCCATCGCTTTTTGTTGTTTGATTCCTATGAGTGTTGTTTTGATTGTTTCTTTTCATGGTTGCTAGTGTTTTAATGTATATTAAGTTGTATAATTGTTGGCTCAGTCCATCGTTCTCCTTTCACAACTGTCACATTAGTTTTCTTGTTTATGCCCGTTAGTTGTCATCGTTGCAGCGACTCTCCATGCATGTTTGTTTTTCCTTTTGCATGTTGATATTCTACACTTGTTTTGTACTGATTTATCCATACTGATTTAGATCCGGACTTCAAATTGCATCATCACTTAGATCTGCTTGTTTCCCACACTCTCACCAGGCAGATATGCCCTTTCCTTCGCCAGTTTTCACCTTGTCTAGCTGGGAATTCCGCAAGTACGAGGCTCAAGCTTTTAGATTGGCCTCTAGGACTGCGCAATGTGAAGTATATGATGACCTAACTACACATTGCACAGTTCCAGGGCTCAGGCTTGTCCCCTTGGACACTGAGACTACGCAATGCACATTATCTCCCATAGTCTGCCTAGGTTGGACTGCACATTGCAAAGTCTCTAGCCTCAAGAAATATCATTGGATGTTGAGACTGTGAAATGCGCAGTTCCCATAGCGAGTCCCCTCTCTTTACCGTAGGAATTCTGCAATCCTCCTCATCAATTCACTAGAGTGTTACTTGATCTTGCTTTGAAAGTTGATTTGCTGAAGCTAACTTATGTCTACCATGAGTGCTTTTTCCTCCCATGGGTATTCCAGGTGTTCATCACTTCTCTTCATCAGTCACTTTTATCATGGCAACCAAGAGAACTGATTCAAAGGATACCACAGAGAGAAGCACTTGGAGAAAATTGAGAGGACACCAGTTTACTTGCCAGTATACTCAACCACTCAACTGTTTGTAGAAAAAGAATCAGATATGACATGGCGAAGGTGAATGAAATTTTCTCAGCAAGAACCTTCAAAGCAGATTTGGAAGACTGGCAGGTGTATGTCAATGTCCAAAAGTCAGAGTTACACAGGGTTGCATGTAGGTACCCAACATTCCCATGTGCAGATATTATTAGCTTGATAATGTCTCACACAGGTCCAAAGACTATGGCTCTTAGAAGTACCAGTGGACATAAGCTTGCTTCTTTTCTAGCTCCAGATTATCATCTTGAGTACCATTTTCCTCAACCAAAATTTCTCATCGATTCCTACTTCTTGTTGAAAATGTGACAAGAAAATCCTAATTATTTTGTCCTTGAATTAAATTAGGAATTAACTTGTAATTCCACATCTCATGACAACTTTTAATAGTTATATAACTTAATTTGACTTAGTAATCTCAATTAAATTCAAGGTTAGGGTCTAACTAGAGTCATGTAGAGTGTCTCCTACAATTAGGAGCACTAGTTGAGTTTATTTTGAGTTGTAATTATTTGATTAAGTCTAACTGAGTTAACGTCAGTTAAACGAATTCCAAATCATGGAGGAATTAGTGGGAGATAAGATACAGTGGGGTGTAACCAACAACAGTGGGGTGTAACCAACAACGATGGGGTGTAACTTACTGCAGTGGGGTGTAACTTACTTTGGTGGGGTGTAACTTGTGGTAGTGTGGTATAACCTACAGTGATACATAAACTGAAGATTCACTCATAATTAACTCATGCATGTCAGATCAGAGAAAAACCTAGTTGAGATTAGAGTTCAAGGATAATGTAATATCAGTTGTATAATCATCATAATTGTATAGGTGGTGCATGCAATCCGAGGAAGGCCTATGAGGATTGCACAATTCACAATTGTGTAATTTCCCGATTAAATATAGGCTAATTCCCAAGTGATCAAGGCAAGGAAATAGGAGCTTGGCAAGAAGCACAAATGGCTAAGTATTGGATTGACCTTGTCTCCAAAGCAGTGAGATAGATAAAGATAGTGTAGAGGTTGCTTAGGCTTGAGAAAATCATTGTAATCTTCTCATATTTTCTGATTAATGCAATATACAGACAATAAGGGTTTTTAGCTATGGCTTTCCCCAGAAAATGATTGTGTTATGTGTGATTGAATTCTTTCTCTTATACACTTCGTGACTTCATCGATTGTTTATTATTTCTGCTGATGAGTAGAGTAGATTCGATTCTATTGTTTATCATATTACAATATGTATTTGAATCTACAAGAAATTTCTACATGGTATCAGAGCTAAAATCACTATAGAAGAGGAGAATACGAGTTTTTCTTTTGCAGGAGAAATCGAATTTGTAGAATCATACTTCAGAGCCAGCAGGATGTCATTCTATAGATTGAGACTCGAATATGCCCTTGAGGGTAGTCCGAACTATATTTCTTGGAAGGACATAATGGAGGTAGTGTTGGAAGACAACAGGATTAAGGAATTCATAGAAAAAGATATTCCTAAGTTAGATGATGCTCAAGATCTAGAAGAGTGGAGAAAGTGTGTGGCAAAGGAGAGAAGGGTTATCCTAGAAGGAGTTCAGGATCATATTGTCTCGAACCTACACTGTAAGGAGACTCCATTTTCAATGTGGAAGGCACTAACAGACTTGTTTCAAAACAACAGTGACCACATGAAGCTGGCACTAAAGGACAAACTCAAAGAGATCAAGATGGAGAAGGTACCAAAGTACTTGATCAAGTTCACCCAATGTCGGGATGAGCTTGGAAGTGTTAGTGTTACAGTTGTTGAAGATAATATGGTGAGCCTAGCACTTCTAGCCTTCCTAAGAGTTGGCATAGTGAGCGAGACTCAGTTAATGGGAGGGAGAAGATACCAAAATGGGAGTGGTTGTGATCCAACTTGGTACAAGAAGAGATTCGAAAGAACAACAAAGATGGATCCTCATCCAAGCATGATGATGAGGAGAAATGTGACTTGGTTGTAAATGAGAAGAAAGGGAAGGGGAATTCATCCCATTCCAAATTAGATTCGAGTAAGGGTCATAAGAAGAAGGACTCGTCGAAGATTAAATTTAACACTGTCACGAGCTGTGACACTATGCCACAATGTGTCCGCACAAGAATGTCAGTAAGAGGCTCTCATGAGGAGTGATAAGTGAAGCTCTTGCTTCACAATTCAAGCTGGATTTCACTCTCATTTCTTGCATGGTGACATTGGTGATGGGTAGTGTGTGGTACCTAGATAGTGGAGCCTCATTCCATATGACCGAAAACAAAGAGTTATTAGTGACTTACAAGAGAAGGACCTCCAGATGCACATCGATATGGGAGATGATGGGAGGTATAACACGGTCGAAATCGGTACTGTTACTTTTAAGAGGGATTTTGGTTCTCCTCTCACATTAAAATAGGTCATGTATGTTCCAGGTTTCAAGAAAAAATTGGTTTCAATTTCCCTATTGGAGGACCGTGGCTACAATGTGATTTTTATCAAGGGAAAGGCTTTCCTTCGTCACATAGCCTCAAGATAGGTGAAGCGGATCAGGGTTTGAGTGAAGAAGCTCTACAAATTGGATGTAAAATATTGTGTTGCTTTGAGCACAAAAGCAGAGAAGGTGAAACCCTGATACATCAGTGAGTTATGGCATAGAATATTGGATCACTTGCACCATGGATCTTTGAATATCATGCAGCACATTTCTACAGGAGTTCCCAAGGGTACAGTAGAGCAGAGAGACACATGCAAAGGGTGTACAATGGGGAAGTACACCAAATCTTCCTTTCATGGTCAAGACAATCGAGCGCTACCAATCCTTGATATAGTTCACTTAGATGTGTGTGGACCATTCTCAATAACCTCCACAGCCAAGCGCAAGTCTTATGTAATATTTGTTGATGTTTTTTCTTGTAAGCACAGGATTTTCTTCATGCAAAAGAAATATTAGAGATACGCTAAATTTTTTGAATTTAAAACACTTGTTGAGAAAGACACTGGCAAGAAAGTTAAAGCTCTCAAAAGCGATAACGATGGAGAACATGTGTCGAATAAATTCAAGAAATTATGTGCATCAGAAGGCATTCGCCGAGAGTTAATAACACTTCATAACACACAATAGAATGGGGTGGTTGAAAGTAAGAACATAAGTATTGTGGAAGATGCACTGGCGATGCTACATGATCAGAGCTTATCGTTGCACTTGTGAGCTGAAGCATGCAACACCGTTGTTTATTTGCAGAACATAAGTCCTCATTGAATTCTCGGAATGAGTACACCAGAAGAAGATTTTTCAAGTAAGAAACTAGATGTGCCACACTTTAGGATCTTTGGTCCATCAGTCTACTCTCATGTTACCAAGGGTGCAAGGAAAAAGCTAGAGCCAACAAGTAAGTTGGGCATATTTATGGGGTACACTGATACACCTCACAACTATTGGGTGTACCTACCATCCAACAAGATGACAATGGTTCATAGAGATATAAAGTTCAATGAAGAGAATGTCATGAGATGTTCCCTTGAGAAGGAGCTTCAGTTACGTGCAGTCGAGGATATTTTAGCTCCAAAGGAGGAACCTAAAGAGTAGGCACATGCAGAGGAGCAGAGAGTGGAAGCACCCACTCATGTAGAGACTTCAAGAGATGGAAGAAAGTGCACCAGAGAGACTGATAGATTGATGCATGATGCTAGAGAGAATGTGGGAGCACCCACATCATAGCGCAAGAAGAGGAGGTCACCAGATCAATACACTGGCTACATGGCTTTGATGAGTGAGAGTGTAAAGGTTGAGCCATCCTCATTCGAGGAAGCAGTGCAACAACCAATATGGTTTGATGTTATGGTTGAGGAGTATAACTCCATTATCAAAAATAATGTCTGGGTAGTGGTCCCAAGACCAACAGACAAGTGAGTGGTGAGTTCTAGATGGCTTTACAAGATAAAGCAAGTAGTAGATGGGAGTCTGGAGAAACACAAGGATAAATTTGTGGCCAAAGGATTCTGTCTGGTCGAGGGAATTGATTATGATGAGTTTTTTTCTCCAGTACAAAGGTACTATTTAATAAGATCTATTCTAGCATTGTTAGCACATATGGGATCGAAGATACATCAGATGGAGGTGAATATAACATTCCTCAAACATGATTGAGGAGGAGGTGTATATTGAACATCCAGAAGGATTTGAGACCTTCAATAGAGAGTCACATGTGTGAAGACTCAAGCGAGCATTGTATGGAATAAAACAAGCACCTCATACTTGGTACACTAGGACTGAAAATTATTTCACCGGGGATCCAAGGGATTAGTAAAGTGCTCAAAAGTGCTCGAAACCTGTACCAGAGCATGGATCTCGATAACCTAAATCCAACGTAATTTGAATTGCTCAAAACCGATATTGTATGCTCCTAACATCACGTTCTGATCATTTTCGCAAATAGGGAAAAATCTACAAATTGGTTGCAGGGCCACTAACTGGGAAGTCCATATAATGATTGGGAAAGGTGACTGGGAAGGTTGACTATACAATTTGGGCCAATGGTAGGTTGACAAGTGTCCTATTTTTATTAGTTTGAATTTGGGAAATTTCGATTGGTGGTGGATTTTGTTAGGTGGACGAATGGCGGGATGACACATGGCCCTATCATGGGCTGCCACGTAGCACCCCATGGTTCTCTAAAATTTTGGTTACAAGAAAAATACCTCTAGCGGATTCGGACACACAACCTATGGTCTAGCAGTGAGGCACCTTACCACCATGCCACTATGTGTTACTTAAAAGTATTAGTGGCACATTTATATTTCAATGCTATGCAGTTAATGTTTGGGGGACGGGGTCGGGGCTAAGCCCTGGCCCTTGAAACCGTAGGCAGGGAGCCGGGGGCTCGTGCCTAGCCCCGTCCCATGATTCCGTCACCAATAATTACAAGTCACAGGACCACAACCATAACTCGGAGCACGCAATAGTTGTTAGGGGTAGAACTTGGGGACCAACCCTAGATCACATGGCACTCCATATAACTACATCTTAGGCAAAGTTCTAAATGGTTGCGGGCCAGAGTTTTAGGACTAGCTCACAGTCACCACACTTACCATTTTGTTGAAAAGTGTGCAACAAGAAATGCTTGTTGAGAATGCAACGAGATTATGGAGCTTAGTGAAAAGAGTCACCTTCACTAAGTGGGCCCACAGGCAAATTATGGGGCAAGTTCTATTTTTGATCCCAGCAGGGATGATCACAGTATGGGTGATCACAGTGTGGGTGACCATAGTATGAGTGATCACAGTGTGGGTGACCACAGTGTGGGTGATCACAGTGTGAGTGATCACAGTGTGGGTGATCAAAGTCTATTTTTAGACTGGCTGTCAAAAATAGAAAAGTCAAATATTATTGTCTCATAATAATATTTGGACTATAAACTTGATCTTATTCTCTTGGAGCACTTCAGGATGAGCTACGGATGTGGTACATGCAGATCCCAGAGGGAAATACGTGGTTACCTATGGGATGACTAATATTTGCATGCAGGACTTCAGTTAGAACTCAAGTGAGTTGAGTTTAGTGGACTGGAGGTGCAGTTGATGGAGTTGTGTTCAGTTTAGCTTTGTTAAACTAGTTGTATTTAGTCTAACTGATCAATAGACTAGAGATGAGTTGGGTGAATTAGTTATTAATTAATTCACAAGTTATTAACTCATAATGCAACTATAGAATACATCAGTTAACTTAGTTGCATGTCAGTGCATGTTCAGTTCAGCAGGAACAGGTGTTAGAGGATCAGATTGCTATCAGTTGTGACTATAGCTGTGCATGATGATTTGCACAATCAGAGGGATTGAGTATGCCAATGAATTGGCCAATATCAAGAATTGTAGCCTATGCTCACGTCCAACAGAGTGTGAGTGATTATTTGTAGGTCAAATACAAGTTTGGTAAGCCATTCTCATCAATTCTTGAGCAGGTATTGAGCTGTGGAGGCAGGCAAGCAGTGGAATAGATTTGGAGATCAGATCTGAGCTGTATTGTGTGTAACAGGTGGCGCTGGTACTGGATTTCTTGTGATAAGCATTGTACTTTGTAATGTTACATGATTCAATCAATATAATATATAGATAGTTGGGGTTTTTAGCGAGATGCTTTCCCCGGGAAAATATTGTGTTAATGAGTTTGATTGATGCTTCTATGTGCGCCTGTGAATGTTTCTGCTTCTGTAAATTGATGATCAACATAGAGGAGGTTATGTATTATGCATGTTCCGCTTATAAGTGTATAATCAGGATAATCTCTGTGAATATGTGTCATATTATTCAAAATTTCTACATGGTACCGGAGCTAGATGATTTGTAGAAAAAGTTTCTACATGGTATCGGAGCTGCTTGATTTGTAGAAGAGATTTTTACAGGACATCACGCGAGGATTGATCATCGGATCTATTATTCAGAAAGTGTTTACATTTTATTTCTTCAGGCAGAGTCTGTAATCGGGCCAGGTAGCCTCTGGATTCATCCTTATTTTGGAAGGTGAGATATCCGGTGAATGCCGAGACAGTCGATCTCTGTACAAGAAATATTGTGTTCTCACGAATCTTAGATCCGAAGCGGTTGAGTTTTGAGCTAGTGGAATTCGTTTATTCAAAAGCAAGAGATAAAACTCACAAACATTCAGTGTGAGAATGGAGATAGTATGCCCCAGTATCTCACTAGGTTCACCCAATGCCAGGATGAGCTGGGAAGTGTGGGGGTGACTGTCGGATGAGGATGGTGAGTCTAGCACTCCTTGACCTTCCTAAGAGTTGGCATAGCTACCAAGACTCGGTGAATGGAAGGGAGAAATTGCCAGGATGGGAGAGACTTTGGTCGGATCTTGTGCAAGAGGAGATTAGACGGAGCACCAGAGACGGTTCTTCATCCATGCAGGATGAGGAGAACTGTGCCTTAGCGAGTAAGGCGAAGAAGTGGAAGGGGAAGGTTTCTCTTTCTGAATCCAGTTCTTCCAGTGGTGGGAAGAAGGTTGACAAATCGAAAGTGCGATGTTTTTGTTGTCATGAGATTGGTTCACGGGTCAGGAACCTGTATGCTCTTGAGGTTCAAGATGCATGCAAAGCCTTGAGCAGCGAGGCAACTGATGGAAACTTGGTGGTTGAGAGGGAGCGTATATTACCTCTCAACATGCAGAGCCAGAAGAAGTCTCAGACGATTGTGGAGGAGCCACGATTGGTGCAGCAACTTCAGGAGGTTGTGGAGGAGCCACAACAGGGGAAGCTGAGAGGAGATCAAGTAGAGACATCTACTCATCTAGAGACCTCCAGTAGGGGGAAACTTCGAGCCAGGTGGGCTGAGGGATCGCATGCAACCATACCTCCAGGTAGGAGGTGGGGTGATGTGGATTGATTGTCCCAAGGAGGAGGGGCAAGATCCTTGAGGTACCCAACCTCTTGGATGAGACCTTGCTACGAGAGCCCCAAATGTGTAGTAGTAGGAACTGACTGATTGGGTAGAGACAGATGCGGATGGAGCGGCAGAGAGAGCGACAGTGCAGGGAATCCCAGGACAGCGCATAGCTAGCAGGCTGCAGCAATGCGAGAGGCACAAGTGTTTTGCACAGTGCTAGGTGGCACAGAGAGGTGTGCAATGGTGTGAGATGCATGGAGATGTTGAAGTAGCATAGATGTCAGAGAGGGAGCACTTGTCAGCAGCAGGTAGAGCTTCAACATCAAAGGGTGTTTCTATCCTAACAGGGAGGTCAGTTGGGAGGTGCAGTGCAGATGCAATGCTGGGAGATAGAACCAGAAGCAGCACGGATGCAGTCAAAGATCAAAGTGACAGAGGCTAGAGCAGTCAGATACTGAAGAGCACAAAGATGCAGAGTTTTAGTCGATAGAGGCAATAGTAGTCAGAGACTTTGATGACAGAGCAAGTGGACCAGCCAGATGTGTTGCATGGAGAACATTCCAGAGTTACAGGATCGGGTTTGAGAGGAAGCCTTTCTTATTGAGAGGGAGTGTTGAAAAATGTGCAACAAGAAATGCTTGTTGAGAATGCAACAAGATGATGGAGCTTAGTTAAATGAGTCGCCTTCACTAAGTGGGCCCGCAGGCAAATTATGGCACAAGTTCTATTTTTTATCCCAGCAGGGATGATCACAGTATGGGTGATCACAGTGTGGGTGACCACAGTATGAGTGATCACAGTGTGGGTGACCGCAGTGTGAGTGATCACAGTGTGGGTGATCAAAGTCTATTTTTAGACTGACTGTCAAAAATAGAAAAGTCAAATATTATTGTCTCATAATAATATTTGGACTATAAACTTGATCTTATTCTCTTGGAGCACTTCAGGATGAGCTACGGATGTGGTACATGCAAATCCCAGAGGGAAATATGTGGTTACCTATGGGATGACTAATATTTGCATGCAGAACTTCAGTTAGAACTCAAGTGAGTTGAGTTTAGTGGACTGGAGGTGCAGTTGATGGAGTTGTGTTCAGTTTAGCTTTGTTAAACTAGTTGTATTTAGTCTAACTGATCAATAGACTAGAGATGATTTGGGTGAATTAGTTATTAATTAATTCACAAGTTATTAACTCATAATGCAACTATAGAATACATCAGTTAACTTAGTTGCATGTCAGTGCATGTTCAGTTCAGCAGGAACAGGCGTTAGAGGATAAGATTGCTATTAGTTGTGACTATAGCTATGCATGATGATTTGCACAATCAGAGGGATTGAGTATGCCAATGAATTGGCCAATATCAAGAATTGTAGCCTATGCTCACGTCCAATAGAGTGTGAGTGATTATTTGCAGGTCAAATATGAGTTTGGTGAGCCATTCTCATCAATTCTTGAGCATGTATTGAGCTGTGGAGGCAGGCAAGCAGTGGAATAGATTTGGAGATCAAATCTGAGATGTATTGTGTGTAACAGGTGGAGCTGGTACTGGATTGCTTGTGATAAGAATTGTACTTTGTAATGTTACATGATTCAATAAATATAATATACAGATAGTTGGGGTTTTTAGCAAGATTCTTTCCCCGGGAAAATGCTGTGTTAATGAGTTTGATTGATGCTTCTATGTGCGCCTGTGAATGTTTCTGCTTCTGTAAATTGATGATCAACGTAGAGGAGGTTATGTATTATGCATGTTCCGCTTATAAGTGTATAATCAGGATAATCTCTGTGAATATGTGTCATATTATTCAAAATTTCTACACATATAACCACAACAAAATGTTGGTGGAGTTTGGTATGCGGGTGCAAAGTTTTGGGGATAAGCTTGGGTCTTATGGAGCATTGGAAATGCTCACCGAGAATATGGGGGTTATGCCGATGGGGGTGGGTGGTTAGGCCCAGCCACAGACACATGGCCCCATGTAGCCATAACTTTTCGCCTACAGGCCTTACTGGACAATTAATCCAAGCGACAAAATGCACCAATTTCAGCACAAATATCACCAACACCAGGAAAAATTATCGTGTGATACGCCCTAGAAAGGAAAAATCCATAGGATGGTTAGTTGTCCAGTTCATTTTGTAGATGAGTTAGCATAGAAAACTTGGAGGGAGCATAACTTCTTCAGTTTTTTGCCAAATTGAGCCCAACAAAAGCCTAGCAAGGGGTTTTTGACTGTTTTGAAGCCATTGGAGATATAATATTTAAATTTTGAGCATTGTAAATCTATGTAAATAAAAATTTGAGCACTAAACGAAAGAGGCCCAACATTGGAAGCTGGACCAAGAGATGTAGCCCAGGAGAGGGGTGAACTCCTTTATCATTTTTGTTGTTATGTTATTTATGATATGGTATATTGTCTCTGTTATTGCTATTAACTAAGTTTAAAAATCATTATTTTATGTGTTTTGTAAATTGATCCATTACCCAAAATACATAAAATTTTACTTGCAATTTTTCCATCAGCTTCAAGTTTACATTACAAATGACTTTGGTATTAGAGCCCAAGGCCTCATGTTCTTTCAAGGAGAACATACACACCTCAAGCTTCACTAGTCATGGCACATGAAGAAGGTTTGAAGAGATGTTTGAGGATGAAAGAACTTTCAGAAAATATTTGTTTGAGATGTATGAAATGGTAAAAGTTCTTTATGAGGAGAGGAATTCAAGGTTGCAAGGAGAGAGTTCAAAGCCTCCAAAATGAGATGGAAGAAAAGGAGACGAACCTCCAAAAGGGAATGGAGGAAATGGTGACAAGCCACCACCTTCAACTCCATCCCCATCCTCATCTTTATCCTCATCTTATACTTCTTCCATCCTTTCACAAACACCTCCAAATTCTCCAAGACGACATGGTAAAACTCATTTGTTAAATCTTGACATAAATTTTGAATTTCCCATGTACAATGGAGAAGTAAATGCTAAGGAGTTAGATAATTGGATTCGTTAGATTGAAGTGTATTGCAATATATGATGAAGCAAGGATGATGAGACCAAAATTCAGCTTGCTTCTCTTAGGTTGGAAAGTGAAGCACTTATTTGGTGAGAGGCCAAAACTCAAGAGGACATGAAGAAACATGGTAAGTTTCTATGCTCTTGGAATTATTTTGTTGTTGAATAAGAAGACAATTTTATCCATTAGCATGCATGCAAAAAGCTATAATGGATTGGAAAAACTTTAGGAAATTTAAGGGTCAAAATATGCAAAGCTATACTCAAGAATTTAGGAAAAACCATTTGATTTTGGGTATAGATTTATCCTCTCAAGACACTCAACTCAAATTGATTGGAGGACTGCATAGTTATTTGAGACACACAATTCTCATGTTTAACCCTACAAAACTATATGAAGTTTGTGTATAGGAAATTCATTTAGAAGTAAGAGAGAAGAATGTTCCTCAAGAGGGCAACGAAAATCCATTCAAGAGTGGAGACAAAGGAAAAAGGAAGAAGAATGCTTTAGTCAAGAATGAGGGAGAAAAACTCACATGTAAACATTGTTCAAAACAAGTCCATGATGAAGACCAATGTTGGAAACTTCATCCAGAAATGAAACCCAACAATTTTAACAACAAAAGGAAACAAACGATTGTTGCAAATACACAACATGATTTAGGATCTGATTCTGGGGATGAAACAAAGATCACAACCATGGTATTTAAAGGTAAGGACTCTATTGCAAGTACTAGTTCTTCAAGTAGCCTCAATGAAACTCAACATGAAAAAGAAAGAATAGATCTTTTCCACATCAAATTCATTTCAAAACATACCAAGATAGATACATTGTTTGATAGTGGATCACAAACAAACCTTATTTCTGAAGACATTGTTAAGAAATTGAATTTGGAAACCACTCCTCATCGTAAACCTTATCCTTTAGGTTGGATATGTGACAATGAGAAATTGCATGTGACAAAAAGATGTAAATTGAGATTTTCCATCACTGAAAAATTTATAAATGAGGTAGAGCTTGATGTTATATTCCAGCTGACATTTGTGGTATTGTTTTGGGAATCCCATATCTATATGATAGAAAAGCCATCTTTCATCGCCATGAGAATAAATATCACTTATTTAAAGATGGGATTAAGTACATTTTTAGAGCATATAGAAAGAAGTTGAATATATCATTTGTGAATGCTGGACAAATGAAGAGGCTTGTTAATGCTAACAAGAACTTTGTACTCTTCATGATCGAAGAAAAAGAGAATGTTGAAAATGAAGTCTTCCAAGGATGTGATGCAAGGTTAAAATCTGATTTGTTTGAGATTGTTAACACCTATGATGAGATGTTTCAGGAACCCAAAGGATTGCCTCCTAAAAGAGGAATCCAACATGAGATCCAATTGTAGCAAGATTGTCCTCTTCCAAACATTGGCATGTATAGGATGTCAGTCATGCAAATTGAAGAAATCAAGAGACAAATCCAAGAGTTTCTTAATAAAGGGGTCATCAAACCAAGCACATCACCATGTAGGTCAAAATTTGTTTTAGTACAAAAGAAAGATGTTACATGGTGCATGTGTGTGGATTTCAGATCCTTGAACAAGATTACGGTAAAGAATCATTACCCTCTTCCTCAAATTGATGATTTACTTTATCAATTGAAATATGTTGTGTATTTCACTAAGTGGGACTTGAGAAGTGGCTATCATCAAATTATAATTGTTGAAGGAGACATATGGAAGGAAGCTTTAAAAAAAAGGGTTTGTTTGAATGGTTGGTTATGCCATTTGGGCTTTGTAATGCTCCTACATTCATGAGAGTTATGAATGATGTCTTAAGGAACTTTCTTGATGATTTTGTGATTGTCTACTTATATGACATAATTATTTTGAGTAAAACCCATGAAGAACATATCAAGCATGTTAGGCAAGTATTAGATGTCTTAAAGAAAGAGAAATTGTTTTAAAGATGTCTAAATGTGAATTTGGAAAGACCTCGTTAGCGTATTTGGGACATATCGTTAGAGGGGGTGAATTGAAGATAAATCCATCAGAGGTGAAATTCATTATATATTTTCCTAAGCCCAATAATGTAATTAAGGTTAGAAGTTTTTTGGGAACAACCAAATATTTGAGAAAATTTATTTCTAACTTTTCTTCAATTGCAACTCCATTACATGCCTTGAAAAGTGTGAAGTATGTTTTTTAGTGGGTAGGCAAGCAACAGAAAGCCTTCAATGCATTGAAGGAAAGAATTAGCACAAATCTAATTTTTACACTTCATGATTTAAGACAACCATTTGAGATACATATAGATTCAATTGACTATGCGATGGGAGCAGTCTTGATGCAACATGTTAAGCCCATATGTTACCATTGTGAAACTTTTAATGGTGCAATAGTTAGCTATCCTACATATGAAAAGGAATTGTATGCATTGGTGCAAAGTGTGAAAAAGTGGAAACACTATTTGATGTGAAAGGAAACTATCATTCACACTGATCATCAACAACTACAATACTTGCAATCCCAAACCAAGCTACAACAAGTGAGGCATTTCAGATGGATGGGTTTCTTGCAACAATTCCACTTTTTAGAAAGGTATCTATAACAAGGTTGTTAACATGCTTTCTGGGCCAATTATTAGGGCTTCAATTATTCTTAAGCATAATTATATCATGCATGAGAGCTATGTTGAACATTATGCTTTAGATGATGATTTTAAAGATGTATATGCAACTTTATGTCAAGGAAACTAAGTAGAGGAATTAGATTACCATGTTCATGATAAACGTTTGTATCATCTTGGCTAGATATGAATTCCACAGGGTGAAAGAGTCAACATAAAAAGGGAAGCACATACTTCTCTTATTGCTAGCCATTTCAGTGTAGGCAAGACGGTGACACAATTACAAAGGTATTATTTTTGGCCTCGAATGAATTAAAGTGTGTCACGATATGTAAGAGGATGTTCCTTATGTGCTACAAGTAAGCCTAGCAATATAAAGTTAGGATTGTATACTCCACTTCCAGTTCCCTCCCATCCTTGGGAAAGTGTTTCTATGGACTTTGTAGGAGTACTGCCTATGTCTAAAGAACATCATGATTATCTTTATGTTGTAGTGTATCATTTCAGAAATATGTGTATTTTGATGCCTTGTATGAAGTATGTTAAAACTAAAAAAACTTCACAAATGTTCTTTCAACATGTATGGGTAAATTTTGGGTTGCCCAAATCCATTATTTCTTATCAAGATTCTCGATTTGTCGGGAAATTTTGGTCAAGATTATGGGGACTCATGGACACCAATTTGAAAAAGAGCACAACATTCCATTCACAAACCGATGGTTAGACATAAGTGATGAAAAAGGGTAGTACATCTTATTCATGGTTATTGCAACAAACACCCTAAGTTTTGGGATGAACACTCACACTACATTCAACATGCTTATAATCGGGAAAAGTATTCATCGACTCAAACATCTCCATTTGAGGCATGCTTTTGATATTTACCAAAATATCCCATAGATTTTATCTTTGGGAAAGATGTTGCTATTGATGGTCATAGTGACATTGATAAGGCCAAGCAATTCATTGAGCAAGTTCAATTGGTGCATGAGATGGTTCAAGAATAGTTGGAAAATAGCCAAGGCAAGTACAATACAAGGCATGATAAGAATCTTGTTGACCACATTTTTTAGGTTGGAGATGAATTTTGGCTTTACATTAGTAAGGAGAGGATTAAAGGATAAGGCAAAAAAATGAAACCAATAAGGTATGGACCATTTAAGATTCTAGAAAATATTGGTAATAGTGCCTTTCAGTTGGATTTGCCTCCATATATGCAAATGTATGCAGTTGTTAATGTTGTGAATTTGAGATTATATTAACCTCCTTTGATTGATGATCAAGGATAACATGTTCATATTCCTTCAATAGAAGATTTCTCTCCTAAATTTCTTGAAGAATTGCAGTAGGACAATATCCTTGACAAAAAAATAAGAACTTCAAAATGAGGGAAGGTGGAGTACCTGTTGAGGCCCCGAAAATCGTTGTATCAACATTGGCGGATAACCACCCGGTCCGGACCTTAATACAGCTCCTTTTCCATTTGGAATGGTGGCTCTGACTGGGGATAATGGGACCAGTTTCCCAGCAATGAATAAACGGGATGAATGAATGATTGATTGACTAATCTAATGATAGGCGAATAACTTAATTTATCAGCAAAATAAAAAGAATTACTACTAATCCCGGGAACTATTGTACTTTGAAGTGTAGCGCTTGATGATCTATGTTTATTAACAGGCATGTAGATGACTCCATCTAATAAACATGGACATTTACTCATTCAAGGATTACTTTGCTTAAATAGTTAAACAAGGTGATTAATGCAATATTGCTACACTCATCATTTATATCATCAATACATATATGATCAAAAGAAAAGCATTACCATCAACATCCAATAGTGGAGGGAATAAAGAAATGTTGTTAAAACACATACATATATTCGATAATAGCAAAGGCGATCAAATAACAATTCATATAAAAAGAATGGATTCAAACATAGATAATAGTACCATATGAGCTGCGAGTCACTCTCCAATATCAATCGCTATTTGAAATTCCTCCTTTAACGCAGAAATACTTTCAAACAAAGACAGTAGTGCACATTTGCATAAAAGCTTCTTTGCCAAAATCAGAATGATTGGTCCAATTTTATAAAAGAATATGCCTGAAGTACAGTAGTGCAACTTCAGGTTTTAAGTCAAGTACAAAACTTTACGACCCTTTCTAAAAACATGAAAGGGTCTATAAATACTAAATTAAACTAACTATCTATGAAACTGAAATCCTACTTAATTGGTATCAAATGATCTTGAATATCTCCTTCTCAGCAACCTGGCAGTCGGTGGCATGAATCATCAAGTAGGTTGTTTGCCTTTAAACTTGAGCTGACTTATCGCAAGCATTGGCTCCACTTCGGGTGGACTGTTGAGGCGAGAGTTAAGATGGGCGGCATAGGTGGCATCCTGAATATAGGGGATAATATACCCGATTGCATCTGTAAGGCATTTGAGGGCGGCTCTTTGATTGTGTGGTTTTACCAAGAAGAACCAATAGGTGTCCCATGTTAAACTGTTAATTCCAGCAATTAATCTCCCCTTTTCCTCTAGATCTGGATAACATGACTGCTCCAATGTTTTCACCGCTGTCAATTTACCTAGAGTGCATTGGGAAATCATGTTTGACAAGTAGAGAGTATTATTAACCAATTCAACCAAATTACTTGTGGTTGATTTGCATCTTGAAATTGACCTCTTTGCTTTCAGTAACTAGGACTGCCATTCTGTAAACAATATTTCTTTATGTGACTCTAAAATTCTTGGTAAATTTGCCGCTTGTCCCTGATCGGTATCTTGCCAGTCAAGAAATTCAGTTAATGTTTCTTCAGCTTGATCCAATTCTGTTCTAGCCTTTTCTGTTTGTTTACTTATTGATGCCGTCAATTCGCATAGTGGTTCCGCCTAGGTGATTTGTTGACATAGAAGCCTGATTTGTGTTATTAATGCCTTATATATCTGTAATGCTTCTAATTTGAATTTGGCTATTTGTGGAACGCCCTTTGTCTTCTCAAGCTGTGCTGATAGTTGAGCAATCTGCTCATCTTTTGACTTCAACATTTGTTCATTTGCTGCCCTCAGTTGTGCCAAGGCTTCAGACAACTCTTTCTGCTTCTGGATTGCGCTGTGATCAATCCTCTATTTCTCTTCCTGCAATTGTTGAGTTAATTGATTATTTGTTTGTTGTTGTGTTAACAATTGCTGTTCTGCCTGCTTTTTGCTGTGCTTCTGTTAGCTGTGCTTGCAATAAAAATATTTCCTGGTCTTTCGTTTTTAATAAAAGACTCACCTCTGATGCCTTGTCTATTGTTGCTGCCGAATAGGCTCCAACATATTGTGATAGTTTTGTTGGGTCATCAGAGGGGTCAAATTCCTCCTTCCAAACCACATTGCCCGTGACCATTTGTTCTGGGAAAAGGGAAGGTTGATCAGTCCTTCTTCTCTTCCTCTGTCGTTTTACCACAACTTTGTGCCTTGGGCTATAGAAGACATCCAAGGGAGGAATTTCTTCTATCTGCAAAATAATTTGATCGGAGGGGTCATTTGGGATTATTTCTACTTCCTTTGAACTGGGTAGGCCACTGGTTCCACTTGGAACCTGTTGTGAAGTGGTTTCCTGTGTATCTGCTGCTTTCGAAGTTTCGGTGTCCTTTGAACATTCAAGACTACTGATAATTGAATCAAATTGCTGCCATTCCTGGAGCAATTTGGGATCAATTTGAGTATCCAGATTCACCTCTATGTTGCTCTGTTTCTGCTCTTTAGTTTGGGTTTCCTCTTACACTTTCTCCTGTTTTTTTGTTGTAACCGGCGGTTCCTTTGAATGTTGTTGTTCAGGCTCGCTTGGTCTTTTTGTTGGGGTTGTTGCTAACAGATCTAGAGGCAGAGTTTGCAACCTCTGTTCTCTAAGTCTGTTGAATTCAACTAACCCTTCATCTTTGTATTCCATTATGGCCAGTGATCTAACTTGATACATTGATTCAGCCGAGGAGAAAAGGTCATCAAATTTATCTTCTATATGATCAACCTTTGTCAATTTGGCCTGTTCAAGAGCATTATAGGCGACTTTGTTGGGATCAAATCGCCTGTTAGGGAGTATCACTAGAGTTAATGATTTCATCTTCGTAGCTTCTTTTTTCGCATGTTTAAAATCATGCAAAGTGTAGACACCACATCTCAGAGGAAAGGAGGGCCAGACCTGCTTCTTATTTTTCTTTAGAGTTTGTGTAACTCCCTCGGCAATAATCTGATAGGCTATCTCCCTTGCCAGCAGTTTGTCAAGTATGTACAAAGGAAGGACATGAGGTTCGGCTTGGCTGCCGAAAATTCTTACATAAGTAAATTTCTCCTCTCCGAACCATCTTCCTATTGATGTTAAATCAATCCCTGCTTGGTAAGAAATTTTGGGAGCAAGTTTATTAAAAATATAATAATGAATGGGTAACATGAAGTCGTTGCAGACTTGGTACAAATGGTGCTTATAGGAAGTCTTCCACAATTTCTGATGGTATATGTGAATAGGCGTGGGGTCTTGTGGAGTCCACCTCCAGCCGAGTACAGGAAACTCAGAATTAAAACACAGGGTATCTAGTATAGAAGCACTGTAGTAGAATGGGGGAATAATCTTTTCTGACACGGAAGTTTTAGTTCTAAAACTAAGAACTGTGGTTGCTAGCTTATCTGACAGTATGGTTGCCCAATCCATTATCTCACTATTACATGCCGCTTCCATCAAGGGAACCATTTCTATAGTGAAATTAGCGGAATCATGCAACCCCCACAATCTACACATCATTATCCCAGCATAACAATACAAAGAACATAGAGAATCAACAGAGTACTTACCGGAAGTTTCATGCTTGTGTTTCGCCGGATTTTGCCTCCATTCTCGAATGGGTTCGGATTCAGTTTCGTTCTCATTTCGGAATTTCTCCAGAAATGCCTTGTTGTATTTCTTCTCTGGCTCAGGCAAATGATACATTTGCCTCAAATCATGAGCCTTGAATGAGCCGAAGATTCTTCCATCTCTGGTGCAGAAAGTTCTGTCTGTGATTGGGATTTCCTCAATTTCCCACTTTACTACATCCGTATATGGGAGAATTTGTTCTCGAGCCGCTATCCGATGAAGGAAAGAGTCGGCCAGGTCTTTCAAAGTACCATTAGATTTTCTACTGGAACCCGTTGTAGCTTGTACTGCCGTCACCTTGGGTTCTTCGACTTCGATCAAATTATAGGTACTTTTCCAAGTGGTCTTGGCAAGTCCTGAACATGTAGTATCAGATATTAATCATTTCTTTTTATTTGCTGGATCAGCGACGGCTTGTCCTGTGGCTGGTGTAGTGGAAGCAACTGTGGTTTTCTTAGACTTCTTCCCCATTCTGCTTGAATCTATTACTTCGGAAGAATTCTGCACAGTAGTGGAAATAAGCGTAACACAGAGAATTGGTAGCGAAAACCAAATACGAGTGAGATATATTGATCAATGCATGATGAGGGATTAACTTAAAGTGGCCGTAGATACAATCTATGAGAAGATTTTTTAAGCTTACTATTTCATTAAATGGCCATTAAAACCTGCCAATCCTTTAAATGCTCATCATATCTCTTATCGGCCGCATGATTTGTTTAAGCGTGCCTTGGACGTTTTGGCGGTTGAGCGCAGGTGAATCACTGTTTGAAAGATAAGGCCTTAAATACGAATTAATTGTAATACCTCTGCTTTAACGGCTTTTTGAAGTTTGTGCTTTTGGCTTTATCGTAATCGGGTGTCGGGGAAAACTTAAATCTTTATATTGACACCTTTTGAAATCCCCGATCGCCGATAGCGATATCGCATCACATCGCATTGGGAGTATGGGCACTTTAAAATTCATGCATGGTATATCCTCGATCGCCGATAGCGATATCGCATCGCATCGGAGCGAAAGGGACGTGATCGCATCGCATCGGAGCGAAAAGCATTTAATCGCATCGCATCGGAGCGGGAGGCACTTTTGTTATGGGAACTTATTATTGCCGATATCTGATAGCCTACTGCATGTCATCGCATCGGAGAAAACCAATGGGCCTTTAAGTTATGCCTCCTTTGTCATTGCGATATGTGATCTTGCGATCGCTTTATCGCAATGATAAAAGATTAATTATTTATATTATAAGACCAAATAATTGGTTTGTCAAAAAGGTTTTTTATAATGCTTTCATTTTGTTTTTTGGACCTTTTTGAATAATACAAAGTTGATACCAATTAAAAACAAAAAGGGACCCATTTCATATTATAGTTTTATGAATAAAATGGTATGAAATGGGGGGTTGTTGTAGAGCACAACAATTGGCGATTCGCTGGAAGAAACAGTTATCTCTGAAAAGTATGGAAATACTTAAACTTTTTCAAAATAGAGTTCTCATCAAAGGGGAAAATTCTAATATAACTAGGTATATATGTATTCCGAGTAAAATGAAACTATCTTTGCTAATTTCTTCTCTTGTTTAAAATTAGATACATTCTAAGTTTTAAATTGGCCTCTATTGGTTGATAATGATAAAATAGAAAACCTTTCCAAATCAGCTTTTAGAATTGACTCCTTTGTCATAGGTAGAGCCTCTGCTGCCAGCAAACGTTCATAGTTTCGACAGGGATACCTTTTAACCATGCTATTGTCCATTATCCTGCTCATTTGAGAGTATGATTAACAGAATGAATTCCAAAACATGCTTTTCATATTTTGTATTTCTTTTCCACTTTTCTGATATTTTGTAAGATAAAAAGTCATTGTCCTGGTTTGATGGCCAGCTTAGTGACAATGCCATTCACTAGTAGTAATTTAACCGAACAAGCTAGCTCGTGATGAGACCCCTTGTCTTATAATTCTAAGCCATTATCCTGTTTTGGTATGCAGTAATGGTAATGTCGGTTAAACTATTTCCCTATGATCATGGTAAGCAGGTTTGTAATAAGACCTCTTATCTTTTATATCAAATATTTTAGAATTACACTCTGAGTAATCATAAGCCTTGGTGAGTGGGATGAACAATTTTCTCCTTAACAGTAAATGGATGACAAGGTAAGAGTTAAGGATGCTGAAATTGGATTAGTTTCTATTTTGATATTGATAACCTTTTTGTGACCAATTTATAAACATAAAATGATTTACAATATTTCTAAACTTTGGGAAGTGTTTACAAAAATTGAAGTGTAGTTTCAGAATGCAATTACACCTAATTTCCCATAATTATCCCTCTTGTTTAAGACTTCTATTACTTTAAAAGTAAATATCAACCCTACTTGTTTTGAGTAACTTTCAAGTACAGCAAAGGTCAATGGTAGATATCTCACAACTTTATTTTCTAATGATCCTACAAACTATAAAATTCTAAAAAAGGGGAGAAGGGGTTACCTTCTCAATTGAAGAATTTCTTTAAGATAAGGCCATTAACAGGGAGAGAATCTCTCAAACCTGATAAATCTTGTAATATGAAGGTCGAATGGCCTATCTTCTCACAGATTTGAAATGGCCCAAGCCACATCTTTTGGAACTTGGTGTGTTTTCCCTTGTCCTCATGGGCTTTGTTCCATTTTAGGACCAAATCACCGACTTGAAATTGTTTTGAACCGGATGAGACTAAATCAAAGGATGACTTGATGATTTGCTGATGTTTTGCATGAATAACCTTTGCTTTTTCTCTTTCCTCTTCTAATTTTAAAATTTGGTCATGTCTAAGTTGAATAGAAGAAGAAGGGCTTTCCTCAATAAACTACACTAGGGCTAGAGAAGGAAGAACAAGATTTGTTGGTAGTACTGCTTCTTTTCCATATACAAGGTTGAATGGGGAAGATCCTATGGAAGCCTTTTGCGTTATCCTATCAGCCCATAGTGCGAATATTAAGGATTTGTGCCATTTTTTATGATTCTGTTCGATGGTTCGCTTAATAATTTTAATCAGATTTTTATTTGTAGACTCTGCTAAACCATTACCCTGGGGATAGTAATTAGCAGAATATTTTAATTTAAATCCTCTTTTAATAGCGAAATCAAACATAGCATTACCTGAAAAGTAAGATGCATTATAAAAAACAAGAGCATTTGGGACACCAAACTTGGTAATGATGAATTGATCTATGAATTCAATGATTGCCTCAGAATTTGTTGTCTTCAAAGGAATTGCTTCAACCCATTTAGTAAAATAATCAGTAGCAGTAAGGATATACTTATGTTGTTTGGAAGAATGAGGAGTAATTTCCCCAATGATATCCAATCCCCATTGCTCAAATGGCTGTTCAATGTTGACTGGTTGCAAAGGGAAAGTTGGTTTTCTTTGCCTTCCACTAGAAGTTTGACAATTTCGGCATTTCCTTACATATTCATGAGCATCTCTAAACAGAGTGGGCCAGTAATATCCAGCATGAATGATTTTATGGGCTGTTGTATCAGCTCCAAAATGTCCTCTTGCTGGTCCATCATGTAATTCCTGCAAGACCTTTTGTGCTTCAAGTTTTTCTAGGCATCTTAATAAGATTGAATCATAATTTTGCCTAAAAAGCACATCATCAATAATTGTGAAATTTTTTGCTTTTAATCTAATGGCCCTTTTGTTTTTGTAAGACAGGTTAGGAGGTGCATACCCATTTTTCAAATAAAAGATTAAGTCAGCATATTGTGATTCCGAATCAGTAATACTTATCTGGTTGATTTCTTCGGTTTGATCTGTATCACCTGATTCTGGAATGTTGGATGCTCCTGCCAATAACCTGCAAAAACCTTGGCCTCTAACAATCTTTGCTGGTTTAATTTCTAAATCATATTCTTGAAGTGTTGTAACCCAGTTTGCCCTTTTTTCACCTAGTTCTCTTTGGATTAATAGTTGCCTTACTGCAGGGAAAGGAACTATAACTTTTGTGTGGGCTTTTAAAAGGAAGGGTTTGTAATGTTTGACAGCTTTATATACAGCAAAGGCTTGTTTTTCTACCTCAGAGTAATTCAATTCAACACCCTAAAGATTTGAACTATAGAATGAAATGGGTGCTTCCGAATTGTGATCATTAATCTGTGTGAGTACTGCTGCATAAGATAAATCGGATGCGATAGTATACAGTGTGAAATGCTTAGAAAAATTGGGGGTATTTAAGGCGGGGGCATTAATTATTGATTGTTTGATTAAATAAAACGCTTCCTTTTCTGCTGATCCCCACTTAAAGACTGAATTTTTCTTAATCATAGTTTGAAGTGGCAAAATGATTTGAGAAAAGTCTGGAACAAATCTTTTGACAAAATTGATTTGGCCTAAAAATGACTGCATGGATTTTTTATTATGAGGGAAAGGGATTTCAGAGATTTCTTTGATCCTATCGGGATCAATATAAATGACATCTTCAGAGACAATAAAGCCTAAGAGCTTTCCTTGGTCAAGAGTGAAGAAAGATTTTTTAGGGTTAAGTGAAATACCATATCTTTTGCAGCGTTGAAAGATTTGATTTAAATCATGCAAATGATTGGACTTCTCCTTAGAAAATACAGTAATATCGTCTAGGTAGACGACTACTGTTCTGTTAATCAACCCTTTAAAAGCTGTATCCATCACTCTTTGGAACATCACTCCTGCATTAATAAGTCCGAAAGGCATTTTCTGATACGCATATGTTCCCCATTTTGTTCTGAATGTGGTTTTGAGTTGGTCATCAGGATGGACCAAAACTTGGTTATATCCTGAGAACCCGTCTAGAAAGGACATTAACTCAGAGCCTGCTACTGATTGGAGTATCTGCTCCATAGTAGGTAACGGGAAATTATCTTTTAAGCTTGCCTTGTTCAAATTTCTAAAATCTATACAAATCCTAATGTCGCCATTTTTCTTTCTGACTGGCACCATATTGGAGACCCAGTTTGAGTGCCGAACGGGAAAAATAATCTTAGCTTTCAAGAGTTTATTAAGTTCAAATTTTATTTGACTCTCTAAGTTCGGATGTATTTTCCTCAACTTCTACTGAATTGGTTTCTGTTCGGGAAGCATTGGAATGGTATGCTGGATGATGGATGTATCATATGTCTTTAAATCATCATATTTCCAAGCAAAAACCTATTTATTTTTCCGTAACAGTCTAATGAATGCTTCCTTTTCTTCCAAGGGAAGTCCTAATCCTAAATTAATGTTTTGAGGAGTTTGCTCAGTGCCAAGGTTTATCAATTCAAACCTTAGGGTAGAACTTTGGAGCTTTGTATTAGTCACAGGTTTAAACCTGTCTTTAATATCATAAAGATCCTCAAGCTTCACCACAGGCTTAGGGATTGAATTCTCCTCGGGTTTACCTCTCATTTGATGGTCATGCTCGTTTTCCTCGATGATTTGATCATCATAGGAATTTTCAGAAGTTAAAAACTGTAAAATGTCTTCATCGTGGTTGAATACTCTCCAATTAGTTACATTGTCAGGAATTGATGGCCTAAAAAGCAATTCTACTGAAAATCTATCTAGGGTATAGTCTTCGGAAGGTAGGAGCTTGGAAGCAACATTGGCTAGCAGGTTGGCTGCCGAATTTTGAGACCTGGGAATAGAAGAAATATTGAATGCCGAAAAGTGGGAGGTGAGTTCCTATACCAGTGATTGATAATGTTTGAGATGGGTGGAAAGACAATGAATTGTATTCCTTACCTGTTTGATAATAATTTCAGAATCTCCAAACACTTTCAAATATTGGACCTTGAGGCGAATAGCTTTAAATAGTCCTTGGACTAAGGCTTCGTATTCTGCTATGTTATTTGTGCATTCAAATTCTAACCTACAGGACATCATTGTTTTTTCTCCTTGCGGGCTAATCAAAATACATCCTGCTCCTGAGCCCTCACTAGATTTGGACCCATCGAAATATAACGACCAAAATAAAGAAGTATTAACAATTTTATTTACAGTTTTCTCAGTATCATTGAAAAATCTTGACCTATCTGTTTGTGAATAATTTTCGATCTGAGATGTAAAATGGTTTACTGAGAAAGGGGATGGTTGGGCAGCGAAGTTGCCAAAGAATGAATCTGATGAATAATTCCCCAAAATGTTGTTATTAAATGTTATTGGTTGGTTTTCTTGTTCAAATTCAGTAACTGTATGGGTCATATGCTTTTCCCGATCGATTCTTATTTGATTTGGCTTACCCTTATAGGGAAGCCACATATGTGACCAATCAGTAGAAATATACCCATGTAGTTTTTCAGACCAATCCCTACTTAAGATCAAACCATAAAATTCAGGTATATCGGCGATTAAGATATCAATCCTTTGTACTATTCTGGGATCAGCAGATAACCTGATAGTTACGGAGTTGATCTCTCCCAAAACCTGTACTTTAGTCCTGTCCAACTGTACAATATGAATAGCAGACTTCTGGGGTTCAATGTTCAGTTTGGAACAAACTGAAGCTGGCATTATGTTAGAAGATGCCCCTGAGTCAATCAAGCAGTTGTGCAGGTTTCTATTGTAGATTTCATAGGTTAGAAGGAAAGGTGGAGTATGAGAATTTGATCTATCTCCTATTAGGACTGCATCAGTAGCTTCAACCATACCAGAAGGTGGTTGACCTGTATCGTTTGCAGCTTTAGCACTGGGAAGAGGTGAAGTAGGAACAACATTTAATTCTTTGAGAAGAAATTTTTGCTGATGTTTCAATTTACTAAGTTCAAACATGGTAATGTTTGCCTTAGTCTTTTTCATGTCATCAACAATATTGTAATCCATTGAATTAGACACTACCAGTGTCTTAGATGTTGATGGTATTGTTGAGGTTGAAGGTTGGTTTTGTGGAATTGTTACAGGTGGCTTCTTCGGGGGTACCTTTTCTTTTGTTGTAGCAGCACTTGCACTTCTTTTCTTCGAAGTTGTCTGAACAGGTTCGGAGGTACCTTTACTCCTGGTAGTGACAGGAAACGCTTCTTCTTCGTTTTCTGTATCGGAGTTAGGTAATATAAAATCCCACATTCCATGACATTCAACAACTTCCTCTTCTTCATCAGTTGGTGTAGTTGTTTCTTCTTCTCCTTCTTCAAGATCTGAATCTGCATTTGATATAACATTTGGTGGTTTTGATTCAGTTTTCTTATAATTTCTAAAGGGTCTTTTGGTTGAGGTTTCGGCTACTTAGTTTTTGATTTCAACCATTTCATTTGACATAGTCTTGAGGACCTTTTGAAGACCTTCCATGTCATATGGATCTTTAGGGGTTTTCTTCTTTGAATCATCTTTAAAAGAAACTTTTTTGGTTTTTTTATCTTCAAGAGCGGCTTTCTTCTCTAGAGCATTAATACGTTTCTCCACAGCAAGTGCTTCTTTCATCTTTTCAGCTAAAGTAGGTTTTCCAGCCCTTTCTACAAAAATAGCTATATTGGCAGGTAGGGTAGTTATATACCACTCACTTCGGATTTGCTCACTTGGTCTGGAGGCCGTTGGGATTTTATTCAAGAGTTTATTGAATCGTGCATTGAATTCTTTAATTGGTTCCCTATGCTCTATCCTAAGATTGGAGAGATCATTTATTAGTGTAGCCAAAGACCTATCATCACCATACTTAGTAAGAAACTGTTCTTGGCAAGTCGTCCAACTGGTAATGGAACCAGAAGGTAAAGAAAAATACCAGGATCCTGCTGATCCTTGCAAAGTATAAGGGAAAAGCCTAACGACAACATCTTGCTCTGTTACTCCCTTCAAGTTAACTGCCAACATGAAGTTATTAATATGTTCCTCAGCTTGTGTTCCATCATCTGGATTAAACTTGGGTAGCCATTTTTCAGGTGCATCAGGTAATGCATGCAATGGGGCAGGCATATTGACTGCACCAGGCCTGGTCCATGGATCTGCCATTGTAACCGCAGTAGTGGATGATATTACTGTTGAACTTACAGTAGTCTGGGAAGGAGTTAATATTAAGGATTGAGTAGTTTGGGATGCTGTAGTTGCTAATCCCTGATGAACAACAATGTGTGATGAGGGAGTGGATGGTTGACTTCGCACGGGGGAAGGTGAGATGGGGGATGTGGATGAAAGTTCTTCACTGTTAGATCCTTTAGTGTTTTTCTTCGCTTTTTTCCTTTTGGGTAAAGGGAACTCAGTAGGTTCAATACCGAGCTTTCCACTCCGAAGTCTGGTGAGAGGGTGAGGTAAATTGAACTGCGAAGTCGCACTGCTTTGCGATACCTCAGATTTCAGAAGCTCTGAAGTTTGTGGATAAGAGACTGAACGACAGGGGATTCAAGACTTAGCTGTTCTGGAGTATGATGGGTTTGAGCAGTGGTAGTTGATTCCTCTTCTTCTTGTTTGGATACTGGAGAACCAGCATGCAATTGGGAAGTACGAGGTGATGCGGAGGGCAAATTACTCTTAGAATGGCCTGCAGATTTGGGTTTGCTTGCCATTCACAGTTGAGGCCCTCCTTCTAGCGCCAAAAATGTTGAGGCCCCGAATATCGTTGTATCAACATTGGGGGATAACCACCCGATCCGAACCTTAATACAGCTCCTTTTCTGTTTGGAATGGTGGCTCCGACTGGGGATAATGGGACTAGTTTCCCAACAATGAATAAACAGGATGAATGAATGATTGATTGACTAATCTAATGATAGGCGAATAACTTAATTTATCAGCAATATAAAAAGAATTACTACTAATCCAGGGAACTATTGTACTTTGAAGTGTAGTGCTTGATGATCTATGTTTATTAACAGGCATGTAGATGACTCCATCTAATAAACATGGACATTTACTCATTCAAGGATTACTTTGCTTAAATAGTTAAACAAGGTGATTAACGCAATATTGCTACACTCATCATTTATATCATCAATACATATATGATCAAAAGAAAAGCATTACCATAAACATCCAATAGTGGAGGGAATAAAGAAATGCTGTTAAAACACATACATATATTCGATAATAGCAAAGGCGATCAAATAACAATTCATATAAAAAGAATGGATTCAGACATAGATAATAGTACCATATGAGCTGCGAGTCACTCTCCAATATCAATCGCTATTTGAAATTCCTCCTTTAACGCAGAAATACTTTCAAGCAAAGACAGTAGTGCACATTTGCATAAAAGCTTTTTTGCCAAAATCAGAATGATTGGTCCAGTTTTATAAAAGAATATGCCTGAAGTACAGTAGTGCAACTTCAGGTTTTAAGTCAAGTACAAAACTTTACGACCCTTTCTAAAAACATGAAAGGGTCTATAAATACTGAATTAAACTAACTATCTATGAAACTGAAATCCTACTTAATTGGTATCAAATGATCTTGAATATCTCCTTCTCAGCAACCTGGCAATCGGCGGCATGAATCATCAAGTAGGCTGTTTGCCTTTAAACTTGAGCTGACTTATCGCAAGCATTGGCTCCACTTTGGGCGGTTTGTTGAGGTGAGAGTTCAGCTGGGCGGCATAGGTGGCAACCTGAATATCGAGGATAATATACCGATTGCATCTGTAAGGCATTTGAGGGCGGCTCTTTGACTGTGTGGTTTTACCAAGAAGAACCAATAGGTGTCCCATGTTAAACTGTTAATTCCAGCAATTAATCTCCCCTTTTCCTCTAGATCTGGATAACATGACTGCTCCAATGTTTTCATCGCTATCAATTTACCTGGAGTGCATTGGGAAATCATGTTTGACAAGTAGAGAGTATTATTAACCAATTTAACCAAATTACTTGTGGTTGATTTGCATCTTGAAATTACCCTCTCTGCTTTCATTAACTGGGACTGCCATTCTGTAAACAATATTTCTTTATGTGAATCTAAAATTCTTGGTAAATTTGCCGCTTGTCCCTGATCGGTATCTTGCCAGTCAAGAAATTTAGTTAATGTTTCTTCAGCTTGATCTAATTCTGTTCTAGCCTTTTTTGTTTGTTTACTTATTGATGCCGTCAATTCGCATAGTGGTTCCGCCTGGGCGATTTGTTGACATAGAAGCTTGATTTATGTTATTAATGCCTTATTTATCTGTAATGCTTCTAATTTGAATTTGGCTATCTGTGGAACGCCCTTTGTCTTCTCAAGCTGTGCTGATAGTTGAGCAATATGCTCATCTTTTGACTTCAGCATTTGTTCATTTGCTGCCCTCAGTTGTGCCAAGGCTTCAGACAACTCTTTCTGCTTCTGGATTGCGCTGTGATCAATCCTCTATTTCTCTTCCCGAAATTGTTGAGTTAATTGATTATTTATTTGTTGTTGTGTTAACAATTGCTGTTCTGCCTGCTCCGCTTTTTGATGTGCTTCTGTTAGTTGTGCTTGCAATAAAAAGATTTCCTGGTCTTTCGTTTTTAATAAAAGGCTCACCTCTGATGCCTTGTCTATTGTTGCTGCCGAATAGGCTCCAGCAGATTGTGATAGTTTTGTTAGGTCATCAGAGGGGTCAAATTCCTCTTTCCAAACCACATTGCCCGTGACCGTTTGTTCTGGGAAAAGGGAAGGTTGATCAGTCCTTCTTCTCTTCCTCTATCGTTTTACCACAGCTTTGTGCCTTGGGCTATAGAAGACATCCAAGGGAGGAATTTCTTCAATCTGCAAAATAATTTGATCAGAGGGGTCCTTTGGGATTATTTCTACTTCCTTTGAACTCGGTAGGCCGCTGGTTCCACTAGGAACCTGTTGTGAAGTGGTTTCCTGTGTATCTGCTGCTTTCGAAGTTTCGGTGTCCTTTGAAAATTCAAGACTACTGATAATTGAATCAAATTGCTGCCATTCCTGGAGCAATTTGGGATCAATTTGAGTATCCACATTCACCTCTATGTTGCTCTGTTTCTGCTCTTTAGTCTGGGTTTCCTCTTGCACTTTCTCCTGTTTTTCTGTTGTAACCGGCGGTTCCTTTGAATGTTGTTGTTCAGGCTCGCTTGGTCTTGTTGCTGGGGTTGTTGCTAACAGATCTAGAGGCAGAGTTTGCAACCTCTGTTCTCTAAGTCTATTGAATTCAACTAACCCTTCATCTTTGTATTCCATTATGGCCAGCGATCTAACTTGATACATTGATTCAGCCGAGGAGAACAGGTCATCAAATTTATCTTCTATATGATCAAACTTTGTCAATTTGGCCTGTTCAAGAGCATTATAGGCGACTTTGTTGGGATCAAATCGCCTGTTAGGGAGAGTCGCTAGAGTTAATGATTTCATCTTTGTAGCTTCTTTTTCTGCATGTTTAAAATCATGCAAAGTGTAGACACCACATCTCAGAGGAAAGGAGGGCCAGACCTGCTTCTTATTTTTCTTTAGAGTTTGTGTAACTCCCTCGGCAATAATCTGATAGGCTATCTCCCTTGCCAGCAGTTTGTCAGGTATGTACAAAGGAAGGACATGAGGTTCGGCTTGGCTGCCGAAAATTCTTACATAAGTAAATTTCTCCTCTTCGAACCATCTTCCTATTGATGTTAAATCAATCCCTACTTGGTAAGAAATTTTGGGAGCAGGTTTATTAAAAATAGAATAATGAATGGGTAACATGAAGCCGTTGCAGACTTGGTACAAATGGTGCTTATAGGAAGTCTTCCACAATTTCTGATGGTATATGTGAATAGGCGTGGGGTCTTGTGGAGTCCACCTCCAGCCGAGTACAGGAAACTCAGAATTAAAACACAGGGTATCTAGTATATAAGCACTGTAGTAGAATGGGGGAATAATCCTTTCTGAGACGGAAGTTTTAGTTCTAAAACTAAGAACTGTGGTTGCTAGCTTATCTGACAGTATGGTTGCCCAATCCATTATCTCACTATTACATGCCGCTTCCATCAAGGGAACCATTTCTATAGTGAAATTAGCGGAATCATGCAACCCCCACAATCTACACATCATTATCCCAGCATAACAATACGGAGAACATAGAGAATCAACAGAGTACTTACCGGAAGTTTCATGCTTGTGTTTCGCCGGATTTTGCCTCCATTCCCGAATGGGTTCGGATTCAGTTTCGTTCTCATTTCGGAATTTCTCCAGAAATGCCTTGTTGTATTTCTTCTCTGGCTCAGGCAAATGATACATTTGCCTCAAATCATCAGCCTTGAATGAACCGAAGATTCTCCCATCTCTGGTGCAGAAAGTTCTGTCTGTGATTGGGATTTCCTCAATTGCCCACTTTACTACATCCGTATATGGGAGAATTTGTTCCCGAGCCGCTATCCGATGAAGGAAAGAGTCGGCCAGGTCTTTCGAAGTACCATCAGATTTTCTACTGGAACCCACTATAGCTTGTACTGCTGTCTCCTTGGGTTCTTCGGCTTCGATCAAATTATAGGTACTTTGCCAAGTGGTCTTGGCAAGTCCTGAACATGTAGTATCAGATATTAATCCTTTCTTTTTATTTGCTGGATCAGCAACGGCTTGTCCTGTGGCTGGTGTAGTGGAAGCGACTGTGGTTTTCTTAGACTTCTTCCCCATTCTGCTTGAATCTATTACCTCGGAAGAATTCTGCACAGTAGTGGAAATAAGCATAACACAGAGAATTGGTAGCGAAAACCAAATACGAGTGAGATATATTGATCAATGCATGATGAGGGATTAACTTAAAGTGGCCACAGATACAATCTATGAGAAGATTTTTTAAGCTTACTGTTTCATTAAATGGCCATTAAAACCTGCCAATCCTTTAAATGCTCATCATATCTCTTATTAGCTGCATGATTTGTTTAAGCGTGCCTTGGACGTTTTGGTGGTTGAGCGCAGGTGAATCACTGTTTGAAAGATAAGGCCTTAAATACGAATTAATCGTAATACCTCTGCTTTAACGACTTTTTGAAGTTTGCGCTTTTGGCTTTATCGCAATCGGGTGTCGGGGAAAACTTAAATCTTTATATTGACACCTTTTGAAATCCCCGATCACCGATAGCGATATCGCATCGCATCGCATTGGGAGTATGGGCACTTTAAAAAGCATGCATGGTATATCCTCGATCGCCGATAGCGATATCGCATCGCATCAGAGCGAAAGGGACGTGATCGCATCGCATCGGAGCGAAAAGAATTTAATCGCATCGCATCGGAGTGGGAGGCACTTTTGTTATGGGAACTTATTATTGCCGATATCCGATAGCCTACTGCATGTCATCGCATCGGAGAAAACCAATAGGCCTTTAAGTTATGCCTCCTTTGTCATTGTGATATGCGATCTTGCGATCACTTTATCGCAATGATAAAAGATTAATTATTTATATTATAAGGCCAAATAATTGGTTTGTCAAAAAGGTTTTTTATAATGCTTTCATTTTGTTTTTTGGACCTTTTTGAATAATACAAAGTTGATACCAATTAAAAACAAAAAGGGACCCATTTCATATTATAGTTTTATGAATAAAATGGTATGAAATGGGGGGTTGTTGTAGAGCACAACAGTACCTTCGTGTGGGACTCAAATGGACAAATCCAAGAGAATCCAAATGGATTGAGATTTGAAGGGTGATGGAACTGTACCCTCATCTGTTTAGTGATTAAAATTAGTGGTTTGGAGGTCCAAAATCTTCCAATGGGGAGGAGTGATCCAAGGGATCATTAAAGTGCTCAAAATTCAAAGTGTTAAAAAGTTCCCAAAACATGTACCAGAGCATAGATATCGACAACCTGAATCCAGCACAACTTGAATCGATCAAAACCGATATTGTGTTCTGATTGTTTTCCCAAATAGGAAAAAAATTGTATATTGGTTGTAGGACTATTGACTGGGCAGGTTGACGGTACAATTTGGGCCAATGGTATGCTGAAAAGTGTTCTACTCTAATTGGTTCAAATTTGGGTGATTTTGATTGGTGGTGGATTTTGTTAAGTGGAAAAATGGTGCGATGCCACATGGCCCAATCATGGGCTGTCACGTGGCACCCTAGGGTTCACTAAAATTTTGGTTATTGGCTAAACTGCCTTTGGTGGATTTGAGCACACAACCTATGGTCTAGCAGTGAGGTGCCTTACTTCCATGCCATTGGCTATTACTTAACAATATTTGTGGTTTGTTTATATTTCAATGGTATGCAATTAACATTTGGGGGATAGGGTCGAGGCTAAGCCCTGGCCCCTGCTCACCCCACACCCAGGAGATTGCAAGGAAGGAAGCTGAAGGCTCGGGCCTAGTCCTGACCCACGATTCTGGCACCAACAATTACAAGTCATGGGACTGCAACCATAACTCAAATTGCAAAATAGTTATGAGGGGTGGAACTTGGGAACTAGCCCCAAATCACATAACACTCCATGTAACCACATGCCAACACATAGTGATAAACAATTGTGGGTCAGAGTTTTAGGACTAGCCCATGGTCACTGTTGGGCGCAAAATTTGAGGATGTTTCACGCATCCTTTTCCCCATTTTCGGCCATTTTCCTGTATTGAACCTATAATTTCCCCAGTATAATTTCATTCCCTCCGATAAAGAAGAAACCTTTTTATTTGATGTATTATTGTGTTATTTTATGCTAAGTATTGAACGAAACAATTCTTTTATTGGGATGAATAACTGAGGTATCTTTGGAAGAGTTCATTTGAATGTTTTTCTTTTAGGTGTTAATATTGATAGCCATGGGTGAACAATTATTGTTGTTACATGGTGTGAGTTGTTGTTACTTATTGTTATGCCCTAGGTTTTCCATTTGCAGTTGTTACACCACGAAGTTGTTGTTACACTGCAAATTGTCAAGACTGTAGCCACCATTTTCAAAGACAATTGTTATGGGCTACATGAAGTAATTCCATGCAGATAGTTAAGAATATTTGAGCAATTACAATTGCGTCTAAACAAGATTGGTGTAACCATAACAAATATTTATTAAAATCAGTTCATAATAATTTCTATCTTTTTATTATTTTTGTTAGCTTAATCAACATGAGAATTGCAAATTCTCATGACAGATTCGTTTTCCTAATTTTGGGGCTTTGTAAAGACTTTATAAAAGAGCTTAGTCCCATGCGAAGGGGACGACGATGGAAAACATAGATAGGAACGCAATTTTGTACTCTTTAACTATTTTAATACAAGCATATATTTCGTGATGTTACTGCAATTTCTGTATTGAATTCTTAACTAGTTTTTGTTTTACTCATGCACCCTACTATGGAGGTAGGGCCCTCATCTTTAGCAGGGACCGCAGTGTTGATAGGATATTTGTTTTTATATTTTAGTGTATATTTATTATGACTATTTCACACATTTTATTGTGGAATAGGTACACTTATGTTTTTATATTTATTATGTGTTGTTACATAGGTTAATCAATTCTATGTTATTCAATTGTTGTTATATATTTAGCTTATAGTGTATGACACACCTATCCTTATTCTGAATTTCTTATGATGTGTGGATTCTTTCCTTGCCGAGTGTGTTTCATTCCTGCAGTGTGCCTTTTAATTCTTACAAGTGCATATTTCCATTATGCAAGAGTTCTTTAATTTCTGCAAGTGTGTTCAATGACATATTTTTTCTTTTACCTGACTGTTACATGTATCGGCATAAATAGTGCAGACACATTTGAAATAAAAAGACCTACCCTGGTTTTTAATAAACGATTGTGGTTTAGTTACTTTAGGAGTGATAAAACCTCACACACATTTTGGTGTCATTGCTAGGGAAGGCTATCAATACTACAATTATCCAACGCTTTCTTTTGAATTTCCTTTTGATCGAGTGTCTCTAATTTTACAGGTGTTGGGCGGTAATAATCTTCCAATGAAAACTAAAAGAGCTAAAACTAAGGATCAACACCTGGAATCATAAATGTTTTGGGGATATCCATAAAGAAGACTAAAGAAGCTACTGGATTCTAAAATCATACTTCCATTAATATACTCTGATTGGGTAGCCAATCTAGTTGTAGTGAGAAAAAAGAATGGTGAAATTAGATTATGTGTGGATTTTAGGAATTTGAATAAATACTCCTTGAAAGATAATTATCCATTGCTTAAGATGGATTAATTACTTCAGAATGTTTCAGGAGGCCAGAGAATTTCCATGTTAGATGGTTTTTCTGGATATAATCAGATTATGTTTAGTCGAGAGGATAGAGAAAAAGCCACATTTACAACTCCATGGGGCACATTCTTGTATGCCCGAATTCCTTTTGGGTTAACTAACACTAGAGCCACATTTCAAGGTGTTATGGACTTAGCATTTGTAGGTAAGACCAACAAATTTGTTATTATTTATTTAGATGATATAACTGTTTTTTCCAATTTTGATGAAAAGCATTTGAAGCATTTGAGAAAAGTTTTTGATAGGTGCAGGAAATTTGGGATTTCCCTTAATACCAAGAAGTCTTTGTTTTCACTCCAAGAAGGAGAATGGCTCAGCCAAATCATTTCTAAATAAGGAGTAGTCATTGATCCTAAAAGAGTCTCATAAATTCAGGCACTCATATTACCAAGGAAAAAAAGGAAGTTCAAGCTTTTCTTGGGAAAATTAAATTTTTAAGAAGATTTATCCCTAACTATGCAAAAAAACTTAAGGAAATAATTGATATGTTGAAAAAGCACCATGAAGTTAAATGGATTGTTCCTTCTAGGTATGCATTGATCATATTAAAAAGGACATTGCAGAAGCCCCTATCTTAGCCAATCTAGATTACTTTGAACCTTTTAGTGTCTTTTCTTTTGCTTTTGAAACTACCTTAGCTGTTGTTCTTTTACAAAAGAACAAAGATGGAGATGACCAACCCATTGCCTTTTTCAACAAGGTTATGAGAGATGTTTAGCTAAAGTATGACATCATTGAAAAACAAGCCTATTCTTTAGTTCAAGCTCTAAAATCCTTTAGAGTCTATCTCCTTCACTCTTCTATCATTGCCTATGTAACTAATAGTGTTGTCAAAATTGTTCTAACTTAGCCTGACACCGATGGAAGGAGAGGGAGATGGATAACTAAAATTTTATAGTATGATCTCATCATCAAGACTACCAAACTAGTAAAAGGTCAGGGCCTGGCCAAGCTCCTTGCTGAATCCAATTGCAAGATATTAGGAATAAATTATGTTTTTGACATCCCAGTTGAGAAGAATATACAAGAACCTTCTGCAACTCCCATACAGGAGAATCAAAAAGAACCTTCTGTATCAAATCAGACAATTTTGATTCACATTGATGACAATTTCTTGTTATCAGTTTGGTACTTTGACATTGTGAACTTTCTTAGAGAATTTGAATGTCCAAGTGAATTTAGTAGAAACCAATGTAAAACACTGAAGTTGAAGGTTGTAAAGTATTGTATTGTGAATGCAAATTTGTATTGGAAGGATCAACTTGACATCCTTTTACTTTTCCTAACAGAGAATGAAACATAAGGGATCATTGATGAATTTCATGAAGGAATTTGTCAAGAGCACTATGCTTGGAGGGCCATAGCATACAAGATCTTAAGTGCGGGGTTTTTTCGGCCTACTCTGTTTGCACAGGTGGGAGCAAAGGTTAGGAGCTGTACACAGTGTCAAATGTTTTCTGGAAAGAAAAGATTAACAACTCTTCCATTGGTTCCAGTCTTAGTGCAAGTACCATTCACTCAATGGGGATTGGATTTCATTGGTGAAATTGATCCTCCATCAAGCAGTCAACGTGGATGGATATTGATTGCTATAGACTAATTTACCAATTGGGTAGAAACCATTCCAATCAGAAATGAAACTGATACTATTGTTATCAAGTTTATTGAAGAATATATACTGTCTAGATTTGGATGCCCTTAAAAAATAGCGACAGATAATGCACAAGGTTTCAGTAGTACTAAGATGATTGAGCCCTGTCAAAAATATCAAATCTTGTTGCATCATTCTACACCATATTATCCATAGGGAAATGGACTAACAGAGTCCTCAAATAAAATTTTGGTTAAATTGATTAAGAAAACATTGGAAGATCATAAAAGGAGTTGGGATATTCATCCTATTTATGTACTTTGGGCCAACAGGATTTCACCCAAAAGATTAATAGGTAAATCCTCTTTTTAGCTTCTTTATGGAAAAGAAGTTATATTTACCATACATTTAGCTTTTCCTATTATGAAGTTTTTGCAATAGTCAATTGAAGAGCCTGATGACTTCTCTCAAAGAATAAATCAGATCATAGAACTGAATCAGGATAGAGATGAAGTACATTACAAGCTTAATAAATATCAAAGTAAAATGAAAATCTTGTTTAATCGGAAAGCTAGGGAAAGATATTTCAGGCAAGGTGATTTGGTACTAAGATGGATGCTAGGAGAGAAGACAAAGGCAAACATGGCAAGTTTGACAACCTTTGGTTGGAAACTTTTAGTATTGCTGAGGTCAAGGGTAATAACACTTTCATTCTACAAAATTTGGAGGGACAGTATTCCTCATTGCCTATCAATAGGAAGTACTTGAAGCACTATATTCAGTATTGAGAGGTTTCCAATCATTCACCATTGTATTATACCAGAGAGTTTTATTTTACACGTAGTTTGTATGTGTTTCAACAGAGACCCCATTAGCCTGAGGAGAAGGCACATGGATATGCAAGTTCTTTACATCTTGCAGGAGGAAGCAGTGCCCAATTGGAGTCGATGCTGTAAAATGCTTTATTTTTAATAAGTTAGTTTTTATTTTATAAAAGAGGGTATGAAAAAAAATAAAGAAAAATTAAAAATATGAAAAAATAGAAAATAAAAAGAGATGAAATAGAACCCCATCAAAAGAAAATCAAAAAAATTGGATAAGTGTGCTTGTTTAAATGCCACTTCATGATTAAATTACATTTGTAATAAATAAAGTTCTATGTGTAGCTTGTTTTTACGCCACAACCTTTTCTTCTAATATGAATAAAACTGTTTAATCTTGACCAGATCATTTAAATTCTTGTTCTAGATTAGAGAATAAGCTCAACCAAACAGTTTAATCTTGGTTGAACATTAGAAATTAGGATAGATTAGGACAAATAAAAGGCTTAATATACTAAAAAATTGGCTTAAGTTATATTATATTAGGTTGAAATTGGTGAAATAATTTAAATAGGGGCTGCTAGTCTAAGCGCGCCCAAAATAGATTAATCTTTATTTAGTGTTTAATTACCTCATTAAAAGGGTGATTAAATCTTTGTAAATAAATTTTTATATGTTTTTTTTCAAAGGTTTTATATGACAAGAATTTGTCCTCAATTGATAAACAACGAGCGAAATATGACAGTGATCTGCCTCCCCGCCCAGATCAATGGCGGGGAAGCCACTTCGCACCCCCTTGCCATGAAATGAGATAACAGTAGGGGGTGTAAAAAATGTTTTTGCCCATGTGGGCCCCCCATGTACGTGTCGCCTCCTCAGCACTTCATACCCCCCTCTCTCCATACCACTTACCATTACCCCTCCCCCATGAAATATGCCATCCACACATCCCGCGCTTCTCGATATTGCGCCAACAGTCACACCCCCCATGCAATCCGCCTCTAATCACTCCATGCCATGTGGCCTCAATCATTATTGGCTATCCATTCCCCTGTATCTATTACAACCATTAGTTGCCTCCTGTTTCTAATCTTGCCTATTGTTACTGCATTAAATTTCTAATTAGCCAATCTGCAACGACCTCTACTGTAATGGTAGCCTAATCCATTTATAAATATCCATCTGACCTATTACAATAGCTTTTCCTTAATAGTTTTCTTTCATTGTTTCCTACACTGTTCATCTTTTCACGGATTCTCTACGGACCCAATCATGCAGCTATAAGCATCCTCTTAGCCTACCTCTGCAACTTTTCTATAATTTTCCACCATTATAGTTATCTTATACCATGTCTCCAAAGAAGAAAGATAAGACTTATGCCAACTCTTCTACAACACAGGAAACCCCAAACGCCTCTAATTCCTTGGACGAGGACCATATCCCATTAGCTAATTAACACTTTAAAATTGTTGATACTGAATATGAATTCAACATGTTCGAATTGCACAACTGGTTGAAGAAGACATACTTTGATTCTGAGGATGAAATAAACTCATGGGAATCCAATCTACCTCTATATATGTTTCCCCAGACTTATTCCTTTCCTAATTTAGTTATCTGGTGCCAATCCAAGTATAGTCCTTTACAAAGAATAGTGGTAGCTTAGAATGGAGACATTTTGATAAATATCACTGCAGAAACCATTAACAAAATGCTTCTGATCCCAGAGAATGACTCCCTAAGCTTTTTCTCCACTGCAACCTTAATTTACCTCTACCACAAGTTGAACTTCCCTCAAAGAGCTCAAATTTTTGAGATATTTCTCCCTGAAGATGTTGAGCTCCCCAAAAAGAATCCTCCTTATCCAACATCTATGTTCCCTGAGAGAGCCAAGCACATCATTTCCCTAATTTCTTTCTTGTTAGGCTACCAATCACACCAATGGGTAGATGAAGCTATCCTAGGCTATCTATCAATATTTTCTAAAGAAAACAAGCATGCCTTCATGTATAACTACAGTCAATTTTTGGTTGAAGCTATGCATGAGAAATCGATGAACATTACTATTGAAGGAGTGTATAAATACTCCTTTGTCCTATTTCATATGTTTATTTTTCAGCAGGGAGACAGGTTGCGTATTGTTTTTCACAAGCAAGATTACCAACAAGAGAATCAAGCAGTTATTCACTAGACCTAATTGATTAGAAAGAACGCAACCAAGTTCAAATTTTCAAACTTCATAGATTGTTTCATTCACCCAGTTGCACAACTTCTCAGCAGTCAAAGTGAACCTAAGATCAACATAGGAATTAAAAGAATCCTGCACCTCAGTGATCAAGTCAGAACAGGAGATTGGTATCTTTACCAAAACTACACAGAGATCAGAGTATATGGCTGTGAATTGGCTCCATATAACTTGCCAAAATATGTTCCAATGAGAATTTTCTCTCTGGAATATATTACAAAAATGGTGAATATGGATGAGATTCATTTCATCTCAGGCAAGAGGAGATCACAATTCAAGATAAAGGAACAGGTAGGATCATTCATTTGTAAAACCAGATCAATAGGTTTAGAAGAAGATTCCATGCTAAAACATGTGGGTTTCCATCCCAGCTTCACCTGGTCTTATGACCCATTCAACATTATTTCAGACTTAAGGGTGGAATTGGAAACCACTCCTTATAATCATACATCTACACCATAGACTGAGAAGTTCAGAAATCAAGAACAGTAAGAAGAGAATACTCTTCAAGAAGCAGAAGAACAAGTTTTACCTCCTTCTACTCTTCATACTCCTACTTCTCAAACAAAGCATGACAATATGCCAAGGGAAGGATCATCAACATCAATAGTTGGAGAAAATAAATTCATCCACTATCAAAAGAAATCAAGGACTAAATCAAATGGCATTACTACTACTACTGCTACTCAGGCTCAGAAGGAGCCTATCATAATAAATTTGGATGATTCATAGGTTTCCATAGGGATAAAAGAACTTGTTATTACTACTCCTTCTTCTTCTAATTCACAAAATTTGTTAGAGATCACTCAATCTGTAGGACCAAGTGAAACAGAGGAGTCAAATGTCTTCACTAATTTCCTTGAAATTAAGCAGAAGAATGAATCTTTAAAAGCTAATGTTATGAAAAGCTTTGGAAGCAGACTTCTACTTCATAACACAGCTTGTTGACAACATTTGACAGCGAGAAGGGAAGAATGCAAATGGATTTTCTACGGGCTCAAGTACCATTTCCCAAAGGTTCTTCTAATTACAAGAAAATTGTATTTACTTTTGATGCTAATTAGATACATCCAATTGATCAAATGGACATGCATAGGCAGTATGGTGAGATGCCTTTCTCAACCATGACCAACACTGCTAGGGCATTGTCAAAGCTTAAACCTACTCTGTCAAATGTGCAGTCACAATTGAAGATTGAGAAAATATCATCTTTAGCAAAGGATAATAGGGTTAAGTCATTATAGAGCTATGCAATTAAGATTGGATCTAACCCTACTGATGTCAAAGATGTTGAAGATATTATCAGGAGGAAGAACAAAAATATTGCAGCATTGAGAAAGAAGCTGAAACTGCCTTCTATAGAGGACCCCTAGACCAAGGAGATAGAAGAAACTAAACAACACATGGAAGAAATGCTCAAATTGATAATTGAGAAAAATTTAGAGATAAAGATTATGGAGGAGAAGATTGAGAAATTTCTTAAGGAAAAAGAGCAATATAATCAATTAGCTATAGCTTCCATCACAACTATTCCTATTACAATGTCTAGAACAACAGGGGAATCTACATCAGCCACAACAAAATCTACATTGATAGCAAAGAATTTAAAAAAAATCTCACAAGAGCTCACTCACCAGAAGTAAGAGAATGAAAGGCTTCATAAGAAATTCTAGAATCTAGAAGCTCTCAATGTAACTACCAAGTCAGAGGGCTTCCCAACACCATACAACTCTTCAAATTTGTAGGGAGAGTCTCTATAGTCAACCATCTTGCTAGCTATTTGATATTTCTTCCTACAAGGAATAATATGTCAGGTAAACCAAATCACAATAAACCAATGTACCTTAGTATAGCTTGACGAGGATATTGGTCTACACGATTACCAAATCAGTGTGATAGATGTATAACATAATCATAATAGCATATCGACGTATGCAAGTAAATGTATCAACTCATAAACATCACTCTAACTAGGGTATATCAATATTGCATATCAATATTGCATGCTATGACCTCATGCATGACAACACCATTGCTCTATCGTACACATTGCCACATGCAACCAATAGTATGCATAAGAAATGCCAACCCAACTACCAATATGCATAACCACATGTAGTCAAACATAATCGATCAGTTCTTGTAATCAACCTACAAGACTAATGCATGTAATCAAAATATTAAAAAATGTAACCTAAAATAAAAGGATGTAAGTAGGTATCATGAAATCAACATGCAAGCAACATCTAATCCATACATAGTTAGTCACATACTCATTTCAAATATACTTCATGAAATAAATATCAAATTCTCCATGATAACCATACTACAACCCTAATCCATCATCAAACAAATGCAACAAGTATATAATTGTAAGAGACACACATGCAACTAACATGCATGCATGACCAACACACATTCAACCCATTCAGTCCGAGAGTTGAACCATGCTCTAATACCACGATGTAAAACCGTCCTCAAACATCTACCCAAGCAACCGGCCAACCGGGGTAAACATGCGGTGAGAGGCCACTATGATAAGATTCAACCTCCTTGGTGACTTAAGGAAATGGAATCAATGGAACATCACACACAATCATCCAATATCATCAACAAAGCCTTCAGGAAACAAGTGAGCCACTTAGAATGCCTATCCCTGCGTCCCACTCCTATTTGAGAAACTTAGGGCAAGGTAACGCTCCGTAGACACTGCCCAGGTGAGTTATAACACTCCCCAGACACTGGGAAGGTGCATTATAATGCTCCCCAAACACTGTGCAGGCAAGTTAGTCTCTAAACTAACACTCTATTTTTCTAGCATTCTAGGATTTGAGTCGCCTTTTTCAACCCAGAGCCCAAGACACTGCCCAGAATGGAATGATCACTTAAAATTGGTAAGAACACAAGGAAACAAGTATGCAAAATCAATAATATGAAGAATATCATAACCAAACCCCTACTAGCCATGACAAACATTTTGTCAAACATATCATCAACACGTAACCTACAGGTGCAAATAGCATAATTAAGTGTAGGGATCTCATACTTATCTGAGAATCGCTATGAACCATTGTTCCCTCATGCCATTTGTTGCATTATCATCCATTAATTCATAGACACATTATCCATTCATATAAAAGTAAAAACATGTTGAGAGCCATATATAGATGTTGTCATACAATGTGCATATAACTAGCATAATGGGAACATAAATACAATAAACATATCAGCCATCAAATCCATAAATACACTAGTACCTTTACACATCAAAAACAAAGGAATGGATTTCTGATTAATGAATGCAATGAACCTACCAAAGATGGGACTACCACATTCCACCTGACCGTAGAATGGCCAAGCCAAATATTTCTTCAGCCATTCATCCCAATGCCATATTCCAAGCATGAATGTGGGATCTCATAGAACACATCAATCAAAACTCATCCAAGGCTTCCAAAGTCCATCCACCTCAACCCATCAAACATTGATTCCACCTCACGGTCGTACATCACCAAAAACCATCATCAAATTGGTCTCCATCCAAGCCTTCTAGGGCTTCAAGAGCGATTGTCCAACCAAGGATTCTAGAACTAGTAATCCAACCCACAACTTATACAAGGCTTCCAGAGCGTTTGTCCAACCAAGGCTTCCAGGACTAGTAACTCAACCCACCAAGGGCTTCTAGAGCATTTGTCCAACCAGGGCTTCCAAGACTAGTAAATCAACCCAACCTGTTACAGGGCTTCCAGAATGTTTTTTCAATGACGGTTTACAGGACTAATAACTCAACCCAAGCTAAGGAAACATGAGAACAAACCAAACAAAGAAATGAAATTAAACCCACAATCACCATGGCTATCCAGGAAATGGCAAGGCTAGGCAATCCACTATCAATCCTGACAATCCTCCATGCCAATGACAAAACACAACCAAGAAACCACATGCATATGCCATGCATGCTTAAACTAGTGAAGAAATCATACATGCAACTTAGTACCTGCAAGAAAATATGATGTAGCTACTGATGTTGATGCTTTCATGCACTTCCTACTACTCTTCCTTTCCTTCTTGCTCCAACGATCCAAGTATGCCACTGATGAGCCCCAAAAATGGATAATTATTTGGGCTCATTCAACCTCCTAATTCGACTTAATCCACCATTCTCATTAGTTTATTGCATGTTTTTTATTATATTTATGCTAATAGAGTGAATTGGGTTAGTCATTATGCCAACAAGTCTAATGTGTGCTTTGTGTAGCCCTTTTGGTCAATTTGGAGACAAAGTCAATGGTTGGAATGAGCACTTGGCAAGCCAAATTCGTGGAGAGTATTTTTAGGAAGGTGTTCCCTTCATTTATGGGCCCTTACCTCGAATTCTCCACCATCGTCTCGGAGTTCAAGGGCCACCAAATTAATTAGCACAAGGGTAGCCAAGCAAGTCAAGTAGGACTGCTGTTAACTACAAGTTTTGGGCAGCCGAGCCCCTAAAGTTTAGGAGGACTGTTGGGGTCCTCAATTTGTATAAATAAGAAGGCGTAGGGCCTCATTTTGGTTAGCTGGTAGTTAGCCAATGGTTAGTCATTTTGTAGGCAGAAGTTAGCTAGTTTGTATTTCGATTTTGAGGCAATAGATTAGCTTTGCTTTCAGCTCATTTTCAAGTTCTCCTTGTGGGCAGTTTCGATGTAACTCTTCTTTTCTTGCTCAATAAAGATGAATCCAGCTTTGTACCAGCTCTAAATCTCTCTTAGGAGGCTGTAGCTCTTGGGGTTGGCCCATCTCAAGTGCCCAGTACCTCCTTTGTTTATATTTATGTGTTTTTACTGCATTCTTAGAATAAAATCTGCTATTTAGATTTAAATATTGTGTTGTTATTTAGGTTGCTTTCGATGATTAAAAAGGTTCTTCATGTTCAGATTTACTTGATAGGTTAATCACATGGAATATATTCAGAAAAATTCTACCAAGTACTTTGGATCTCACCTCCCCTTCAGTGGAATCATGAGCTGGGACCAATGTAACCTTGTTGTCCACAAAAACACATTCTTTTCTTCACCATGCAATTATTAGTGTTCGAATCTCATTTGGAGAACTTGATATCAGTTTTGGATGCATGTTTAGGTTTATGATTGCTTAGTTGCATAGTTGTTTCACATGGTTTCCTTGCAAATAAACTTCTGTTCATTTCCTTTTGCTGTTAGGTCAGATTAGAGTGAAGTAACTAGGTCATAGGTTTTATAAGTGTTTGTTTGTTTAGTTTGAAAAACAACTTGCAGAGTACCTGTTATCCTTCCTTACCTACCCATACTCCATCCAACCTACCTGCTTCACCCTTCACTTAGAACCCTTACCTTACATTTGCCTCATCCGCTTACTTTGACATGATTCTCATATTCTTGTGCAACATCGTTTCATCCCTCCTTGAACAGATCTCACCATCTACGCCACTCCTCAACTCCATCCTCCAAGTCTTGAACTTCCCTACACCCCTATTTCACCTCCATACTCATTCCTCCACCTTTTTCCCTCCATCCATGCTTCAAAACCCCATTTCTGAACATCCTGTAGAAAAATTACAGAACATCCTGTAGAACCCCTGTAGACTTCCTGTAGAAGCTCATAAACGCGGTTTCTTGGCAGCCAAACTTTGTGAAACTCTCTGGAAGGGTGTTAGGGACTCATTAGACCCTCTCTGAACCTTCCCGACCTCTTCCAAGCATTTCTCCTCCTTGATCCACCTCTGCACAGTCAAAAATAGTTAAAAGCACATGCATGATAATTCCAACAACTTAATCAAAAATACAAAAAGATGTTTTCTTCAGATAGAGGTAGTCTAGACACATGTATTTTACCTTCATAGAAGTAATGGCATCTCTTTTAGTAGTTTTCATGCTCTCTTTTGCATCAGTAGGACTAGCTGGTGGAATTAGGGTTTGCTAGGGTTTGCGTTTCTTTTTGGCTTTCAGTTTCTTTTTGCAATTAGATTAGCTTCCTTCGAGTTAGATTTCATCCATCAATTAAAAAGCTTCTTCTAAGAGCTCATAGAAGTTGGCTTAAGCTCCTAGTGGACTTGTGCCAGCTGACCAAGTGACAGTTGCCGCAAGATCTAGTACTTGTGCATACAGCACCATTGCTTCCAAGTTTGTTACGAACTACCGGGTTGATAAAATTAAAGAAGGGAGTTCTAGGAGTTATAGCATTATTGCTACAATACTGGAGCCCACCAGCCACACCCACCAAGAGTGCTCCAAGAAAACTCTAAAGAGTACAAGAGAGAGAGAGAGAGAATAATGAGAGAGCTCGAAAACTGAACTGACAAAAAGTTACCAACTGATCCTCAGAAGCCTTTTTATGACGAGGCCTCTATTTTCTTCATTTTCCATTATTTTCCTTCACTTTCCTCCTCACATGAAACCTGTGACCTTTCACCTCCTTTTTTTCCCTAATTTTCAATATTTTCATAAATAAATGTGCCAAAATACCATTTTAATGCCTTAGCCATTGCCTTTGCCAATTTTCTTAGCCATAAACAATCAATTTTCTTACCAAACATTCAACTTGGAATAAGTTTCCCAGTCATCCGTGGTTATTTTTTTAACATTTATTACATATAATTTTCACCAAGGCTGTTATAAAACCCTCCCCCTTGAGGGACACCGTCCTCGGTTATCAATCACACATATACCTCAACAATGTGCTAAAAGAAGACATACTTCTCATGGAGATTTATAACCCAACTCGATGCAGTATTTACAATGAAATATCTGCTCAATACGTAAAATCATGACACTAGGAGAACATACTGTATAGTGGAGCTTTATAACACAGCTCATTACAGTATTTACAATGAAAGTCCCACTCAAGCAAAACACATATGTCATCATATCATCATGATAACACAACCACATGACAGTATAATAACATAACAGCCATACCACTTGGTGGAGCTTTATATCACAGCTCGTTACAATATTTACATCCATACACAGATGTACAAATAACATCATCATCAAAACTATATATACCAAAACATATGCCAAATCATATACCAAACATATATCAAACATAAACTAACATCATATAGCATATATCAAAACATCATATAGCATGTATCAACCAACATAAAGCATATAGCGATCACCATAATGGATATACTAAACAACATAAAGAAAACACTAAACCATCATAAAGCATATATTAAGCCATCATAAGAAAATACTAAACCACCATAAAGAAACCACCAAACCACCATATCAAGATGATTTGCCTCAACTAGCAAACAAGGAAGGATACATGGCCCGCATCTGATCAGCCATATCCCATGTAGTTTCATCGAGCACAAAGTGCTTCCATTGCACCTTAACTTGCTCTATTTCTCAGTTCCGGAGCATGAGCGCCTTTTTCTGCAATATAAAATGAGGCTTCGGTTGCAATTCTCCATTTGGCTCCACTTGCAATGCAAAATAGTCAATCACATGATCAACATCCTTAAAATACTTCTTAAGAAAATATAGATGGAAAATATCATGGAATTTCACTGTCGGAGGTAGTGTAAGTCATTAGGCTACTCGCCCAATCCGCTCAATGATACTGAAGGTTCCACAAAATCATGGTGCCAGCTTCGCACATGAGCCAATCTACAAGGATAATTTCTTTGGTTTGATGCACAAGTACACCTATTCCCCAACCTGAAACTCCTTGAACAACCTGTTCCTATCAACATAACTCTTCTGCGTATCCTGTGTTTCCTTAATATTTTCTTGATCACCTACATCTCCTATCCCATGTCTACCAATATATCTTGTCCAATCAATACTCTGCTAACTGGATCACTCCAACTAATGGGAGTGTTACAACTCTACACATACAACGCCTCAAAGGGAATCGTCCTTAGTGACTCCTGATAACCATTTTTATATGAAAACTCAACCAAGCCCTCTCTTGCAAGCATCTGTACACACTACAAACTCTTTGTCTGGATCTATAATCTATAGCACTGGTGCATGTGTCAGTAGCTCCTTAAGCTACTCAAAGCCAATCTCACACTCTTCGGTTCATTCAAACTTTTTACCTTTACTCTGCAATGATGTGATAGGGTAAGAAATTTGTGAGAAGTTCCTTATGAACCTCCTATAATAGCCTTCCATACCCATGAAATATCTCACCTCATCCACATTCTTAGGAATACCTACTCCATAATGGCCCTTATCTTCTTTGTATCTCCTACAATACCTTCCTTGGAGACAACATGTCCCAAGTAGTGCACTTCAGTCTCAAAGAAACTATACTAGATGAGCTTAGCATACAACTGATGCTCTCTCAACAACCTCAATACTGCTGCTAAATGCTCACCATGTTCTTCCTCATTTTTAGAATATACCATTATATCATCATTGAACACAATAAAAAACTTATCCAAATATGGATGTGTTGAAGCCTCGAAAATCGTTGCTTCAACATGGGGGAAAACCACCCGATCCAGACCTTGGTTGGCAGCTCCTTTTCCATTTGGAGTAGTGGCTCCGACTGGGGATAATGGGACCAGTGTCCCAATCTATTTTATGATTGTTATAATGGGGTGATATGTGATATTTTGGAGTAATTTTTAAGTTAAAAGTAATCTAATTTAAACTAATAATCACATGCATTTTATCCTAATTTAAACACTATCTAATTATGACTATACCCGGGAATAAATTGAAGTATGTGATCTACAATAATGTCGAAAATCAATTGGCAATAAAGAACATTCAATTGCAATGAGAAAGAAATAATTTAACAATAATCGTTTCGTATAAAAAGTTATCCGAAATGATTGTGAAAGATATATCACATAAGAAATTATTCATTTATTCAACATAAAATATAGGCCATCATCATACAGAAGTGCAATAATGCTAACCAAGATTCAAACTTTCATACATAAACAACTTGAAGAGAAATTATTGCTTAATACATAATTTAAAGAGGATTACGAGATAAAAGTACCATTTATAATACGTCATACTCATGTGCTTCAGAAATATTGATCTACTTTCAATCCATACAACACCATCTAAAAGCACAAAAGTTCAATTTTAGTAGGAGATGTCAGATAAGATAAAAACAAATCTTGTTCCATTAATTCCACCAGAACTTCCTCAAAGGGGACAAAAGTGCATGTTTTGAAGAGTGTTTCTGATAAAATTTCTGGACCCCTCTCTAAATGCATGAGAGGGGTTTAAATACTAAACTATAAAGATAAACATAGATTATTACAAAAATAGTTGAGGAGGTTTAAACGACCTTCCTCAAATTATGAAAAATAAAACCAAAATAGAAATGAGCATGGTGACTAACTGTTCTGCATTTGATCCTTTAGATCGCAAATGTCCATCATGAGCTTGAGCTGTGTCGGTTGGCTGATTTCAGCTTTCAACTACCCAGTGAACACAATGTCGGTCAGTGATCGCACCATTTTCTCCGTAGAAGTGGTTAGGCATTGCAGGGTCATCCACTGGCTGTGATATTTCACTAAATGTCACCAATATACTTCCCAGTTTAACCTGGTCGTTTGCCTAATTTCTTCTGCTCTTTCTTCTGTTGCCTGTCTCCACTATAGTTCAAGATGTTTTACATTAGGAAGAAAACCTAGAATGGATTCTGCCACAAGGTTGGCGCTATGTAAATTTTCATTAATATTTTTTATAACACTATTTGCTGCTGTTGCCACATCTGTTGTTTCCTTTTCTACCTCTCTAAGCCAAGAATCCCAGTTTGCAAATAATATTTCTTTGTGTGACTCCTCCAGTTTAGGCAAGTCGGCTTTTCTCCCATCTTCTGAATTTAGCTAGGTGATGAAGTCGAAGACTTTTTTCAATATTCCATCATATTCAAGTCTCATTTCCATGAATTGAATTATCAATTTGTCACTTGTTTTGCAATAACTATTCCATTTCGAAATATTCTGGCATAATAGTTCTTTTTGGTGCATCAGCTGGGAGTTAAGGCCAAGCACTTCAATAATAAAATGATCAATTTTTTTATCATCTTTATGTAGATCAGTTATTCCTTATATTTTCACTTCCTTCTCTACTAAGCTGGTTTGATGTTTTATTTGCATCTACTCGAACTCTTATTCAAGCTTAGCTAACTGTGTCTCTGCTTGCTGGTCATATTTTTCTTGTTGTAATTGTTGCTCAAGCGACATAATTTTATCTTCTTTTTCTTTAAACAACATTTGCACCTTTGTTGCTTTGTCGATGGTTGCTGTAGCATAGGCACCTGCAAACCATGACAGTTTAGTAAGGTTGGCGGATGGGTCGATGGGTGAGTCTTTCCAGACAACATCCATTGGTTCATTATCAAGGGTAGTAACAGCAGTAGAATCCAACTTCCTTTTCTTCCTTTGTCTTTTAACAACTTCTTTTTTTTGGGCTATAAAATACATCTAGAGGGGGAATCTCCTCAATTCTCAAAACTATTTCAGAGGTGGGAGTAATAGGTATGTGCTCTACCTCTTGAGTATTTACAGTCTCCTCTGTTGTAATTTCTTGAGTTGTTTTTTGTTGTGGAGTTTGCAATTCTGTCATTTGTTCCTCTATATGGAGCCTTTTATTATAGTTGTCCCATTCTTCCTCTAAATCAATCATCAGGGCTTTTATTGGTTGTGTGGAGGTGGAATGGATTTCAACCTGTTTGCTAGCTAAAGTTTGCTCAACTTTCTTTTCTGTATATTGGGTTATATCTTTTTCCGACTCCCTGCTTCTGCTTTTCCCATTTTGTGATGACTACTCTGATTCCTTGGTATATTTCTCTTGGGATTCTTCTCCAAAATTAGTTTTAGAATTTTCTTTGGAATCTCCTTCTAGACTTAGACTAGGAGTAGGCTTCCTTATTCGTTCAATCAATAATTGGTCCAATGGGACCTTTGTTAGCCTCCTTTCTCTGAATGCATAAAAGGTTTCAAGATCTTCATAGTCAAAAAGTAATTGTTCCATATGCTTCACCTCTGCGAAGGTGTTCTTTTGGAAAAAGATGCCATCAAATGCATCTTCCTCATTACTAAATACTTTTATTTTTACCATGCTGGTAAAGTATTTGATAGTGCCAAATGGGTCATATTTCCTTCCTGGGAATTTGGGTAACTGCAGAGATAACATAATATTTGCTTCCTTGAATGCATGCCCCAAGTTATGTAATTCAAATGCTCCAAATTGTAAAGGGAATGTAGGCCAAATGGCCTTTTTCGCTTCCCTTAATGTTTTTCTCATCCCTCCCTCACTAGTTGTTTTATAGGCTATCTCTCTAGCCATCAGTTCGTCCGGAACATAGTATGTGAGGACATGGGGGGAGGTGATGCTTCTAAATACCCTGATATATGTAAATGTTTCCTCCCCAAACCATTTGGCCACTGGGAGGATATCTACCTCGGCTTCTTTGGAAAACATGGGAGCATCTAGGTTATAAAGCCGTTTGTGGATAGGGGGCATAACTCCATGACAAATTTTGTAAAATGTGGGTGAAACTGAGATTCCCACGTCTTTATGGTATATGTGAATGGGAAGCAGATTTTGGACCAAAACAAATTTCATCCATTACATAGGCGCTCATAAAAAATGGAGGGTAAACCCTCGAAGCAACACTTCTTTTCCTTGTATACTCCATTATTGTTCTTGCTAAATTATCAGAGAAATTTTTTGCCCAATTCATTATAGTTGTGCTTACCGTTGCATCTATTAATGGACACCACTTGGGGAAAATTTAGTGCTATTGGGTTTTCCAAATAGTCTACATAGCATGGCCACTACAAACCATGCGGGGGACAACTAGACGTAGTAGAGTACATACCATTCTTGTCTTTTTTTACTTTTCCCTCATTATTTGTCTAGGTCTAGGTGGAGTCTGTTGGGTCCTCATTCTCTTTGGAAAACTTCTCGACAAACTTCTTGTTGTAGATGACTTGTGGCTCTAGTAGGTGGTACATGAGCCGCAGGTTGTCTGGCGTAAAAGATCCCATAACCTCTTGGCTTCTGGTCTTGAATTCTCTATCTGAGATGTTGGCTTCATGAATAACCCATTTAACCATGTCTGTATAAGGGAGTATCTTCGGACATGCAGCTATGCGATGAAAAAAATGAGCATTTTGTCTCAAACATGGAGGCGTCTAAGGAATCACATCTGTCAACTGTAACCTTCGTTTCCAGAATCTTTGGTTGTTATTCTTCTAGTATATTATACATGGCTTCCCACGTAGAGTTTCCTCCCTCTCTGTTGCATGTAGTATCCGTAAATAGAGGAATCATTTCTGACTTCTAAGTGACAACTGCCTTACCTTTCTTCACCATTGCTCCCAATGATTTGCTCTGTGGATTTTCCCTAAAGGTTAAGAACAACAATTATGAGATACACAAAGATGATAATGAACACAAAATGGAATAATGTGGATAACTTGTAAAGGTGATAAAATTACTTTTATTCGAACACACGTAAGAAGATATCATGTCATGTTAAATGGATTTTCACACATAAATGCAGTTAACTCTTACTAAATGCCCACTAATGCTTCATTATCTCTTAGCTTTAATGTTCATAAATGTTTGCATCATAAATCTGGAAGAAATCTTCTAGGGTGGCGAGCCTTTGAATTGTGATAATGGCAATTTTGTGATTTACAAAGCAATATTGCAAATCGCAATATCGCATTATACCTTTTTTCTTTTCTTACCCTCCCTTGCATTTATGCGAGATGCGAGATGCAAGCCGCTCGTTTATTGTCTCAAAAATTAGGTATTTGTTAGGTTTTTCTATGTAAATACCCTTATTAATAAGCGACAGACCTAAATATTTGTTCGTAATATATTGAAGTAGTGGGTCCGAGTCTTGATCGCATTTCACAATATCAACCAATGATAAGTTTGTGGTGTTCTTTTAAATGCTGGAAATGTGATGCAATAAAGGTTACGATGCCATCGCAATTTTACATTTCTCTTGTTTTCATATAACCTTTTAAGGCGAGCTCTTCATAAATAATGATATGCGATGCGAGACTCGGTTTAGAAGAGAAAAACTTTAGGACCTAGTTTATGTAAAAAATATGATAGTTTTGAGATATAAAGCATAGAGTCCTCGTTTAATCATTTTTTACTAGATTTGGTGGTTAACAAGGTATTTTTATGATGCTTAATCACGCAATATGCGAGAAGGAAATCATTTACTAGTTCTTTTGAAAAGGGGGTTTGATTGATATCTTGCTTTATTCCAAAAGTAAGAGAAATGCCGAAATGCTAAGTTTATTTTTGGAGGGATTTTTTAAAGGGTCCCCATTTATTAATGTAATATTAACTACCACTATTAATAAATGGGGGGTTGTTGAATAGCACAAAAATTGGCAATTCACTTGGAAGAACCAATTATCTCTGAGAGTTTTTTGAAATTTATAAAACTTACAAAATAAATATAGTTTTGAAAAGAAAAACTACATGGAATATAAGGTAATTAATACTGCTCATTAATAATAAAACATCTACTTAACTATCATTCTTTTGATTATTCTTTTCTCATAACAAAGTCACTTTGTCTACATCAGTCATTACTTGGTTTCAAGGATAAAAACAAAGAGGCTCTCCTCAGATCAATTTTTGGTATACTCAATTTTCATAGGTAGAATCTCTGCTGCTAGCAAGCATTCATAGCCTCGACAGGGTTACCTTTTAAGCAGCAATGATTCAGTATCCCACCTAGGTCAGGATGCAATTTTAAAGATAAGCCCATTTGTATACTTATTTCTTTCTTTATTTTCTGAAGTAATTCATTCTTCCTCCAAATTTTCATCTTTTATCTCTTAAAGGACAATGTCTTGCTTTGGTGACCAAAATTGACAATGCCATTCACTTGATTTGTAACTTAACTGAACAAGTTGGCTCTTAATGAAACCCCTTGTATTTTGATTAATATAATATTAAGCCATTACCCTGTTTTGATATGCAGTATTGGTAATGTCAGTTAGTTATAATCTTATGATCATGGTAAGTTGGCTCTTGATGAGACCTCTTATCCTTTAAGTATGTTTTAGAATTACACTTTAAAAAATGAAAGTTGATTAGGTGGGGAGAATCATTGGCTCCTTAAGAGCTTCTGGATGATAATTGTAGAGTTTTAAAGATGCTTTTCTGTATAGAGTCTTTTCTTTGTTATTGATACTTTTCTTGATTGATGTAAAGGAAAGATTTCTTTCTAAAGCTAAGTTTCATCAAAGATCAGATAATTTTGGTAGAGAATAGATAGTTTTGAAGGAATAGAACTTAACTATATATTTCATATGTGAATATTACTTTCATAACAATCTTTACTTAGACAAGCAAAAATCCAAAATTAAAAAGATATTATCCTTTGTAAAGCCAAAAGTAAATGTTTTTCAACTTGTATTATTATTTCTAAAAAATAAACTAAGGGCAATAATATACAGTGAGCAGAAGAGATCATCTTCTATGGAAAGTATTTCTTTAAAATCTACCCATTAACAGGTAGAGATTCTCTCCTACCTGATAAATCTTTTAATAGAAAAGTTGATGGGCCTATTTGTTCCACAATCTGAAATGGGCCAAGCCACATTTGTTGGAACTTGGTATACTTACCTTTCTCTTCGTGGGATTTATCCCATTTCAATATTAGGTGTCTGAGTTGAAAAGATTTTGAACTTACAAAATTTGAATCAAAGGAAGCTTTGACTAACTATTGATGATGTGCATGTGTGATCATGGCCTTTTCTCTTTCCTCTTCAAGATAAAGGATTTGTAACTGTCTAACTTGCATAGATGAGGAAGGAGTTTCTCTAATGAATTGAACTAAGGCTAAAGAGGGAATAACTACATTTGTTGGTAAGACGACCTCTTTCCCATAGACAAAATTAAAAGGAGAAGTGCCAATGGAGACTTTTTGAGTTATTCGATCTGCCCATAGAGCAAGCATCAAAGACTTATGCCAGTTCTTCTGGCTTTGGTCAACAGTTTTTTTAATAATCCTAATGAGATTCTTGTTTGTGGATTCAGCTAACCCATTTCCTTTCGGATAATAATTAGTAGAGTACCTAAGCTTAAAACCTCTTTTAAGAGCAAACTCTATCATAGCATTGCCTGAAAAATAAGATGCATTATCAGGTATCAAGGCAGATGGCAGGCCAAATCTAGTAATGATAAATTGATCTATGAATTAAATAATGTTTTCAAAATTGGATACCTTAAGTGGAATTGCTTCCACCCATTTGGTGAAATAATCAATGGATGTAAGGATATATCTATGCTGCTTAGAAGAATGAGGAACAATCTCACCTATTATGTCCAATCCCCATTGCCCGAATGGTTGGTCAATGTTGACTGGATGTAATGGTAATGCGGGTTTCCCCTGTCTCCCAACAGTTGTCTGGAAAATTTTACATTTCCTTACATAATTGTGTGCATCTTTGAATAATGTTGGCCAGTAATAGCCGACATGTAGGATTTTATGTGTGGTAGTATCTCCTCCAAAGTGACCACCAGCTAGTCCATCATGAAGTTCCTGCAACACCTTCTCTGCCTCAAATTTTTCAAGACATCTAAGTAAAATAGAATCATAATTTATTCTAAACAGCACATCATTGACAATTTGATATTGTCTAGATTTTAATCTCAACGCCCTTTTCTTTGTGTAATTTAATTGCATTGGGGCATATCCCTTCCTCAAGTAAAATATGATATCAACATATCTTGACTCAGTGTCATTAAGGCTTACCTCATAGACTTGTATATCATCACCTAAATGCTATAATGCTGATAGATTTGATGCTCTTGCCAACATCCTGCAAAAACCTTGACCTTTTACAATTTTTGTTGGTTTGATTTCGATGTCATATTCTTACAGAACTGTAACCCAATTTTCTCTTTTCTCACCTACATCCCTTTGTATTAACAAATTTCTCACTGCTGAGAATGGTACTATTACCTTGGTGTGGGTTTTGAGGAGAAAAGGTCTGAAGTGTTTTATTGATTTGAAAACAACAAAAGCTTGTTTTTCAACGTCTGAGTAATTCAATTCAGGTCCCTGCAAATTGGAGCTAAAGAAAGAGATTGGGGCTTCAACTTTTTCTTCATTTACTTGTGTCAATATGGCTGCATATGATTTGTTGGAAGAGATTATATAAAATGAAATGATTTGAAAAATTCGGCATTGCTAAAGATGGGGCATTTATAATTGCTTGTTTGATCAAGTTAAAAGCCTCATGTTCTGAGTGTCCCCATTTAAACAGAGAATTTTTCTTTATCATGGATTGAAGAGGTAAAACAATTCTTGATAAGTCAAAGACAAATCTTTTAATGAAATTTATCTGACCTAGGAAAGATTGAATTGATTTTTTGTTATGCGGTAAAGGTATTTCAGAGATTTCTCTAATTATGTTAGGGTCAATATGAATCCCTTCTTTGGACACAATGAATCCAAAGAGCTTTCCTTCACTTAACATGAAAAAGACTTCTTGGGATTAAGAGAAATCCCATACCTTTGGCAACGTTCACATATTTGCTTTAAATCCTTTAGATGATTACGATGCTTTCTGGAATATACAATTATATCATCTAAGTAGATTACTACTGATTTTTTTACTAAACCTTTGAAGGCTATGTCCATGACTCTATGGAAAGTGGCACTAACATTAATCAGTCCAAATGGCATCTTTTGATGAGCATAAGTGCCCCATTTTCTCCTGAATGTAGTTTTCAACTGGTCATCTAGATATACTAAGATCTGATTATAACCTGAGAATCCATCTAGGAAAGACATTAGTTCTGAGCCTGCAACTAATTGCAATATTTGTTCAATAGGGGGCAATGGGAAATTGTCCTTTTGGAAAGATTTATTGAGGTTGCAGAAGTATATACATATATGAATATTGCTGTTCTTTTTTCTAACTGGGAAAAGATTGGAGACCCACTGGGAATGTCTGATAGGAAAAATAATCTTGGCTTTCAACAATTTATTCAATTTAGATTTAATCTGACTTTCTAAATTAGGATGGATCTTCCTTAATTTCTATTGAATAGGTCTTTCATCAGATGTCATGGGAATAGTATGTTGAATAATAGAGGTGTCATATGTCTTAAGATCTTCATAGTTCCATGCGAAGACATTCTTGTACCTCTTCAACAAACCTATAAAGGCTGATTTTTCATCTGACATAAGTCTGAGACCTAGATTAATATTTTGAGGCTTTAGGTCAGTCCCAAGATTAATCAATTCAAACCTCAGAGTTGAACTCTGAAGTTTTGAATTGGTGGGTCGTTTAAATCTATCTTTGAGGTCATATAAATCTTCCAACTTAACTACAAATTTTGGTATAACATTATTTATTGTTTCTTGTTTAAGTTGGTTATCATGCTGGTCTTCATCAACTATCTGGTCATCATAAGAGCTTTCTGAAGTTAGGAATCTTATGATATCTAGATCGTTATTAAAGACTCTCTAGTTGGTGATATTATCGGGAATAGAAGGCCTAAAAATAAATTCAACGGAAAATCGATGAGGGCTATAATCCTCTGGTGGAATAAGCTTGGAAGTGACATTAGATAGAAGATTGGCACTAGCATTTTGGAGTCTAGGAATAGGGGAAATATTAAATGTTGTAAAGTGAAAGGTCAGGTCTTGGACTAACGACTAATAGTGTTTCAAATGTCCTGACAAACAGAGTATAGTATTTCTCACATGTTTTATTACAATTTTTGAATATCCAAATACTTGGATGTGTTTGATATTAAGGCCAATTTCCTTATACAAACATTGAACTAGTGCTTCATATTCAGCAGTGTTGTTTGTGCAATCAAATTCAAGTCTACATGCTAACATAGTTTTTCCCCCCTCTGGGTTAACTAATATGCATCTTGCTCCTGCTCCATCATTGGATTTAGATCCATCAAAAAATAATTTCCAAAATAAAGAGCTAACTCTAGGTTTATCTACAAAGTTTACACATTTAGATGTGTCTGTTTGGTAAAAATTTTCGACTTGAGATACAATATATTTTTCTAAGAAATCTGAAGTGTGAGCATTGAAATTTCCTAGAAATGATTCTATTGAGTAGTTTCCGATGATATTGTTACTATACGTGACTGGTTCATTTTCTCCTTCTAGCTCTATTACTATGTACTTTTGATGTTTCTTGCGATCAACCCTTATTTGATTTGGCTTTCCATTATAGGGAAGCCACATGTGAGACCAGTCAGTTGCAAAATAACCATGAAATTTTTCTAACCAGACTCTACTAATGATTAAGCCATAGAACTCAGGAATATCAGCTACAAGTATGTCAATGACTTGACAAACTTTACGATTTGATGAAAGTTTGATGGGTACTTGGTGAAGTTCCCCAACAGCTTCGACTTGAGATCAATCTAACTGTACTATACGTACATCAGATTTTTTACGCTGAACATTCAACTTTGCACAAACTATTCTTGGTAAGATGTTAGATGAAGCTCCTGAATCAACTAAATAGTTGTGTAAATTCTTATTAAAGACTTCAAAAGTAAGGAGAAATGGAAGAGTATGAGATTTAGATCTTCCTCCAATTAGAGCGATGTTGGTTAGATCAATCTTGTTTAAAGAGGTGCTAGGGGGCGTTCGCATTTCTTGGGCAGCTTGTGAGATCACGGTGGCAGGAAGCGGCGCAATAGGTACTGCTTTGAGTTCCTTAAGGAGTAGCTTCTGTTGATGCTTCAATTTTCTAAGCTCATGAAAGGTGATGTTTGCCTTAGTTTTCTTCATATCATCAACAACATTATATTCCATTTCATCAGAAACTATCAGAGTTTTAGGTGAAGGTGAAGAATCCAATTGAGTAGGAGTAGTTTGAGTGGATTTTGGTGTAGATTTCTTACCTATTGTTTTGTCCTTGGGAGGTGGCATTGAAGCCTTCTGCTTCGAATTTGTTTGTGACAAATCAACATGGTTTTTACTTCGGGTAGCAACAGGCAATTCTTCTTGAGTTTCCTCATTGGGAAGTATAAAATCCCACATTCCTTGTAACTCTGCCACTTCTTCATCATCCGTTTGTTCTTCGTTTGTTGAAAACTCATCCTCCTCTCCATATGATTCGACATTTTTTATAGCATTTGGAGGTTTAGGATCAACAGGGGAATTCCTTTTAAATGGTCTAAAAGATTTCTTAGAGGAAATCTGTGCTATCTGTTTTTTGATATTAACCATTTTGTTAGACATGGTCTTGAGGACTTTCTATAACCCTTCAAGATCAAAAGGATATTTTGGTGGTTTCTTCTTGGAGTCATCCCTAAAAGTCACTTTCTTAGATTTTCGTTCTTCTAATGCGTTTTTCTTTTCTACAGCTAGAATGCATTTTTCCACAACTATTGCCTCTTTCATATTTTCTGCCAAAGTCGGTTTGGCAGCTCTATCAATGAAAATAGTTGTGTTTGAAGGTAGAGCAGAAATATACCACTCATTTTGGACCCCATCGCTAGGCTTAAACGTCGTTGGTATTTTATTCAATAATTTATTGAAACAAGACTTGAAGTCTTTAACGGGTTCATTCGGTTTGGCTTTCAAATTGGAGAGATCATTGATTAGGGTAGTTGTGGATCTATCATCTCCAAATTTAGTTAAAAACTGCTCTTGGAAAGCATCCCAACTGTTAATAGAACCTGATGGTAATGAGAAGTACCATGATCCTATTGCTCCCTGTAAAGTATATGGAAATAATCTTACAGCTGTGTCTTCTTCCACTACTTCATTCAAGTTAATGGACAACATGAAATTATTTATATGTTCCTCAACCAATAGGCCATTATCAGGATTGAATTTGGGTAACCATCTCTCTGGATGTGCTGGCAATTGATGTAAAGGCCTAACCATCCTAACAAATCCTGGGTTTGTCCATGGCCTTGGAGGATTCTATGCCATTGCTGGTATGTGAGTAGGAGAAGGTGTAGTAATGGTTGAAGGTGACTGGGTAGAGGAAGATGTAGTTCCTATACCTATGTGAATCACGATATGGAGTGGCGAGGCAGATGACTGATCTTGTGATGGTATAGATGGAATGAATGAAGATGAAGACTGAGCCGATGAAAGAACCTTGCTATGAGATTTAGATGTTGTTTTCTTAGATTTCTTACAGCTTGGCAAAGGGAATTCGAATAGAGGGATTCAAAGCTTTTCACTGTATTCTCTAGTTAACCATTGAGATGGGCTAAAATGAGAGGTAACACTATCTTGCGATAACTCAGATTCTTCTTCAGATAATGAAATCCCTTGTAATTTATGAATCAAAGACTGGACTTCAGGGGCTTCGGTAGAAGAAGGATAATCTGGCTTTTTTGGGATTTCAGCAGTGGGTTCTGTAATTTTCTTTGCAACTTCTCGCTTAGGATTAAGGGATTTGGAATGCTTTCGAGAAGTTGGAGGTGATGGTGATGGAGTTTTACTCATAGAATGGCCATTTGATTTGGATTTACTTGCCATTCAGAGTCAAGCCCTCCTTATAGCGTCAAAATCTTGAAGCCTCAAAAATCGTTGCTTCAACATGGGGAAAACGACCCAGTCTAGACCTTGTTTGGTAGCTCATTTTCTGTTTGGAGTAGTGGCTTCGACTGGGGATAATGGGACCATTGTCCCAAAATGTTTTATGATTGTGCTAATTGGGTGATATGTGATATTTTGGAGTAATGTTTAAGCTAAAAGTAATCTAATCTAAACTAATAATCACATGCATTTTATCCTAATTTAAACACTATCTAATTATGACTATACCCGAGAATAAATTAAAGTATATGATCTACAATAATGTCCAAAAGCAATTGGCAATAAAGATAATTTAATTGTAATGAGAAATGAAATCATTTAACAATAATTGTTTCATATAAAATGTTAGCCGAAATGATTGTGAAAGATATATTGCATAAGAAATTATTCATGTATTTAGCATAAAATATAGGCCATCATTATACAGAAGTGCAATAATGCTAACCAAGATTCGAACTTTCATACATAAACAACTTGAAGAGAATTAATGTTTAATACATAAGTTAAAGAGAGTTACGAGATAAAAGTACCATTTATAATACATCCTACTCATGTGCTTCAACAATATTGATCTACTTTCAATCCATCCAACACCATCAAAGAGTACAAAAGTGCAATTTCAGTAGAAGATGCCAGATAAGATAAAAATAATTCTTGTTCCATTAATTCCACCAGAACTTCCTCAAAGGGGACAAAATTGCATGTTTTGAAGATTTTTCTGATAAAATTTCTGGACCTCTCTGTAAATGCATGAGGGGTTTAAATACTAAACTATAAAACTAAAAATAGATTATTAAAAAAATAGTTAAGGAGGTTTAAGCGACCTTCCTCAAATTATGAAAAATAAAACCAAAATAGAAATGAGCATGGTAACTAATTGTTCTACATTTGATCCTTTAGATCACAAATATCTGTCATGGGCTTGAGCTATGTTGGTTGGCCAATTTCAGCTTTCAACTGTCCAATGAGCACGACGTCGGTCAATGCTAGCACCATTTTCTCCGTAGAAGTGGTTAGGCATCGCAGGGTCATCCACTGGCTGTGAGGTTTCACTAAATGTCACCAATATGCTTCCTAGCTTCACCTGATCATTTGCCTAATTTCTTCTGCTCTTTCTTCTGTTGCCTGTCTCCACTGTAGTTCAAGTTGTTTTACATTAGGAAGAAAATCTGGAACGGATTCTGCCACAAGGTTGGCGCTATGTAAATTTTCAATAATATTTTCGATAACAATGTTTTCTACTACTGCCGCGTCTGTTATTGCCTTTTCTGCCTCTCTAAGCCGAGAATTCAAGTTTGCAAATAAGATTTCTTTGTGTGACTCCTCCAGTTTAGGCAAGTCGGTTTTTCTCCCATCTTCTGAATTTTGCCAGGTGATGAAGTCGAAGACTCTTTTCAAGATTTCATCATATTCAAGTCTCATTTCCACAACTTGACTTGTCAATTTGTCACTTGCTTCGCAATAAGAATTCCATTGCAAAATCTTCTGGCATAATAGTGGTGCATCAGCTGGAAATTAAGGCCGAGCGCTTCAGTAATAAACTGATCAATTTTTGGATCACCTTTATATAGATCAATTATTCCTTTTATTTGTGGTTCCTTCTCTGCTAAGCTAGTTTGATGTTTTATTTACATCTACTCGAACTCCTCTTGCACCTTAGCTAACTGTGTCTCTTCTTGCTGGTCAAATTTTGCTTGTTGTAATTGTTGCTCTAGTGACATAATTTTATCTTCTTTTTATTTAAACAACATTTTCAACTTTGTTTCTTTGTCGATGGCTGTTGTAGCATAGGCACCTACAAACTGTGACAGTTTAGTAAGGTTGGCGGATGAGTTGATGGGTGAGTCTTTCTAGAGAACATCCATTAGTTCATTATCAAGGGTAGCAACAACAATAGAATCCAACTTCCTTTTCATCCTTTGTCTTTTAACAACTGCTTTGTATTGTGGGCTATAAACACATCTAGAGGGGGAATATCCTCAATTCTCAAAACTATTTTAGAGGTGGGAGTAATAAGGATGTGCTCTACCTCTTGAGTATTTACAGACTCCTCTGTTGTAATTCCTTGAATTGTTTTCTATTGCGGAGTTTGAAACTCTGTCGTTTGTTCCTCTATATGGAGCTTTTTATTAAAGTCGTCCCATTATTCATCTAAATCAATCACCAGGGGTTTTATTGGCTGTTGGGAGGTGGAATGGATTTCAGCCTATTTTCTAGCTAAAGTTTGCTTAACTGTCTTTTCTATAGATTGGGTTGTATCTTTTTCCGACTCCCTACTTCTACTTTTCCAATTTTGTGATGACTTCTCTGATTACTTGGTAGATTTATCTTGGAATTCTGCTCGAGAATCAGTTTTAGATTTTTCTTTGGAATCTCCTTCTAGACTTACACTAGGAGTAGGCTCCCTTATTGGTTCAAACAATAATTGGTCCAATGGGACCTTTGTTAGACTCTTTTCTCAGTACTCGTAAAAGGTTTCAAGATCTTCACGGTTAAAAAGTAATTGTGCCATATGCTTCACCTCTGTGAAGGTTTTCTTCTACAAAAAGATGTCATCAAATGCATATTCCTCATTACTGAATGCTTTTATTTTTACCATGGTGGTAAAGTCTTTGACAGTGTCGAATGGGTCATATTGCCTTCTTGAGAATTCAGGTAACTACAGAGATAACATAATATCTGCTTCCTTGAATGCATGTCCCAGGTCATGCAATTCAAATGCTCCACACTGTAAAGGGAATGTAGGCCAAATGGCTTTTTTTCGCTTCCTTTAATGTTTTACTCATCCCTCCCTCACTAGCTGTTTGATAGGCTATCTCTCTAGCCATCAGTTTGTCCAGAACATAGTATGGGAGGACAAGGGGGGAGGTAATGCTGCCAAATACCATGATATACGTAAATGTTTCCTCTCTAAACCATCTGGCCACTGGGAGGATATCTACATCAGCTTCTTCGGAAAACCTGGAGGCATGTCGGTTATAAAGTTGTTTGTAGATAGGGAGCATAAATCCATGACAAATTTTGTAAAAATGTGGTTGAAACTGAGATTCCCAAATGTCTTTATGGTATATGTGAATGGGAAGTGGATTTTGGACAGTCCACTTCCATCCCTTGAAAGGAAATTTCGAACCAAAACAAATTTCATCCATTATATAGGCACTCATAAAAAATGGAGGGTAAACCCTCGAAGCAACACTTCTTTTCCTTCTATACTCCATTATTGTTCTTGCTAAATTATCAGACAAAATTTGTGCCCAATTCATTATAGTTGCATCTATGGCTGCATCTATTAATGGCAACCACTTGGGGTAAATTTAGTGCTATCGGGTTTGCCAAATATTCTACATAGCATAGCCGCTGCAAAACTATGAGGGGTACAAATAGATGCAGTAGAGTACATACAGTTCTTGTATTTTTTTATTTTTCCCTCATTATTTGACCAGGTCTGGTTGCAGTCTGTTGGATCCTCATTCTCTTTGGAAAACTTCTCGACGAACTACATGTTGTAGATGACTTGTGGCTCTAGTAGGTGGTACATGAATCGCAGGTTGTCAGCGTAAAATATACCATAACCTCTTGGCTTTTTGTCTTGAATTAATTGTCTGAGATGTCAGTTTCATCAATAACCAATTTAACCATGTTTGTATAAGGGAGTATCTTCAGATGCACAGCTATGCGATGCAAAAATGAGCATGTTGTCTCAAACATGGAGCCATCTGAGGAATCACGTCTCTCAACTGTAACCTCCGTTTCAAGAATCCTTGGTTGTTCTTCTTCCAGTATATTATACATGGCTTTCCACATAGAGGTTCCTCGCTCTCTGATGCATGTAGTATCCGTAAATAGAGGAGTCATTTCTGACTTCTCAGAGACGACTGCCTTGCCTTTCTTCACCATTACTCCCAACGATTTGCTCTGTGGATTTTCCTTGAAAGTGAAGAACAACAGATATTGGATACACAATGATGACAATGAACGTAAAATGGAATAATGCGGATAACTTGTAAAGGTGATAAAAGGAGTTTTATTCGAACACATGTAAGAAGATATCATATCACATTAAATGGCTTTTCACACATAAATGCACTTAACTCTTACTAAATGCCCACTAATGCTTCATTATCTCTTAGCTTTAATGCTTATAAATATCTGCATCGTTAATCGGGAAGAAAGCTTTTAGGGTGGTGAGCCTTTGAGTTGTGATAATGGCGATTTTGCGATTTGCGAAGCAATATCGAAGATCGCAATATCGTATTATACCTTTTCATTTTTCTTACCCTCCCTTGTGTTTCTGCAAGATGCGAGATGCAAGCCGCTCGTTTATTGTCTCAAAACATAGTTATTTGTTAGGTTTTTCTATGTAAACACCCTTTTTAATAAGTGACAGACCTAAACATTTGTTTGTAATGTATTGAAGGAGTGGGTCCAGGTCTTGATCACATTTCGCAATACCAACCAATGATAAGTTTGCGGTGCTCTTTTGAATGCTCGAAATGCGATGCGATAAACATTACAGTGCCATCGCAATTTCGCATTTCGCTTGTTTTGAGATAACCTTTTAAGGTGGGCTCTTCATAAATAGTGATATGCGATGCGAGACTTTGTTTTTGAAGAGAAAAGCTTTAGGACCTAGTTTATGTAAAAAATATGATAGTTTCGAGGTAGAAAGTGTAGAGTCCTCTTTTAATCATTTTTTACTAGATTTTGTGGGTTAGCAAGGTTTTTTGATGATTCTTAATCATGCGATATGTGGGAAGGCAAACATTTAGTAGTTCTTTTTAAAAGGGGGTTTGATTGATATCTTGCTTTATTCCAAAAATAAGATAAATGCCTAAATACTAATTTTATTTTTGGAGGGATTTTTTAAAGGGTCCCCATTTATTAATGTAATATTAACTACTATTAATAAATGGGGGGTTGTTGAATAGCATAACGGGATGCAACACATTATTCATCAAAAACATGAATGTAACTGGAGCATTAGTTAAGCCAAATGGAACAAAAAAAAAATCATAATGCCCATACCTGGTCCTAAACGCAATCTTTTATATGTCCTCCTCTTTTATGTGTACCTGATGGTATCCAGATCTTAGATCAATCTTCGAGAACACTGCTGCCCCCTTTAGCTAATCAAACAAGTTATCAATCCTTGGCAAAGGGTATCTATTCTTGATGGTCACTTTGTTCAACTATCTGTAATAAATGCATAACCTGAGGGTACCATCTATCTTTCTCAAAAACAAGACTAGTGCGCCCCAAGGTGATACGCTTGGCCTAATGTATCCGCTGTCCAACATCTCGTTCAACTGCAACTTTAACTCAACTAATTCATGTGTGCTCATCTTGTAAGGTTCTTTTGATGTTGGAGCTGTCCCTGGAACTAACTCGATAGAAACATCTACCTCCCTATGAGGTGGCAACTTTGTAATGTCCTCAGGAAACACATCCCTGAACTGTTGTAAAACCGGGTACTTGTTCAACACATCTGCATCCTCAACCTCCTTACCCTTATCCCTAGAAATATGCACTGCAAAGAGCTTGCACCTTTCCTGCGGCTAGAATTTTCTTGCATAGCTATCACCATCCTAACTGATGTGGCTTTCCTCTTACCTTGCAAAACTTTTGGTTCCCCATTGTCATCAACACATTCAATAGATTTGTCATAGCAAACAACCTTGGTTCTATGTAGATACAACCAATCCATGCCCAACAACATACTCTATCAACCCAACAGTAAAACATTCAAATGTGTTGCAGTAGACATACCATTTAAGTCAAATGCGCAAGCTATTACCCAATGATGAACTCACTTCTTTGTACCTATAGCCAACTGAACTAACCAAGACTCTGCATGCAATTCCTTACTCAAACCACACTTATCCACCAAGTCAAGACTAACATAGCTATAATAAGATCCAGGGTCAATCAAAATAGAAATAGCTTGATCAAAAAGCTTACCGTCCATCTCAATGATAGATTCCAAGGGAATTAGATATATCTTTAGATTTCATTCTATTGAAAAAGAAAATAGTGAGATACATATCACTTGTTTGAATATGCAAGCTATACAATTTCATCATTCTATACAAATCAGTTAAGTTTACATAATTATTAAAGGGTTCATAAAAATTGGAATAAGGATATAACCATTCTAAAAATGATTTGGAAATAACTCTAGATGATACCTCAAAAATAAAACCTTGCCTCAAAGATGAACATTTAATACCAAACTAGAAATTCAACTTTACTTATATCAAGAAGCTAGAAGCCTTGCCAAATGAATTTTGGTCAATATCCTGCATTTCTATATCTGTTATCTATTCAACCAACATACTAAGGAAGAATAACACTAAGATCCAAAAAATAATTCTTGAATTCAAGGACATATCATGCTATAGTCTTGAATTTACAATATGGGGGTGTTCTATAATAAAAAATACCTAAAACAAAATTACACCAAAAATTCCTTCCAAATATTGCTATAAAGGAGAGAATAACTAGTTATTTTTATAGTATATTAATCAATATGACATTCAAATCTCAAGTTTGCATCAACCTTAATATAAGAAAATATCAAGATCTAAGAACTTGCTTCGAAAAATAATGTGAACCACTAAATATTTCTCCTTATCTATACATGGTCCTTTGGTGGTTGTTCTTGTGTTCAAAGGTTGGCATTGTATTATATAAAAAATTACCTATAGATAAGATAACCTTCTCAATAACCTCATTACAATCAGTCATAAGTTACAGAATAGATCACTATGGATTCCACATACATCTAATGCATGCAAACAAACTATGCTAGGTGAGATAAGAAGGATGATAGATTACCTTTTCTCAATTATTGCAAAGTCGTATCCTTATAAATAATCACCTTAGATACTTTTTACATGTATCCTCCTATAACAGCTACCTAGATAATAGATAAAAAACTAGACCTTTCTCAGATATTTTAGCACATAAAATATAATTTCCTATAAAGAGTTTTAATATAATGCCTGAAGGACTATTAGATACAAAAAACTTGAATCATAAATGTCACATTATATTTAAATGATGCTAGGGGGTGGTAACATATATCTATATTAATAAAGTGAGTCACAACAAGTACAAATTATGTTGACTATCTTGCTAGACTCCTAGCTTTGACTTCCTTGAGTTCCTCCTTTGCTATGCTTGGTTGGAAGAAATGAGATATTAAATCTCCATATCAAGGAAAATTACAATGAACTATCTAACCTATGATGATGTCCTCACTTGAGTTGATTCCCAATAGCAAACAATAATTAAAAAGCATAAGACAATATTTTTCAATAGCACAAGGATGCTTCTCTCTCTTGATGCCCTCTACCCTTAACTTGGCTCCTTTTTATAAAAATTTTTGAGGAGATTGATGATTGATGGCCCTCAGTATTACATCAAGAATGCTAGAATGCTAAAATTCCTTAATGCCTCAACTTAAGTTATCTCATACAAACTTAAGAGGGGCCAACAATATGTGTAGATGTAATATATTATTTCTTTATTGACCTAGTGCAACTAAAAAGAAGCTAAGTTGTAAATACATTACTAAATTAATCTTTATTATATTAAAAATTAAATTATGTGTCTTATTCTTCTGTTCACAATATTGATGTTCTCCTTTCATATAAATTTATAGAATCACAAAATATAAAAATCATATCTTCTTTTTACAAGATTATTATATTTATAAATACAAATAATATCATTTTAAATAGTTAATTTAATTAATATTATTTTAGTTATTTATAATTATGCAGTAAGTAGTTCCCTCTGAAAAATACATCCCTAAATGCCACCTTGCACCATTCTCCATCGTGAAATCTGTTGTTAGACGATTAAAGCATTCTTAGCCATCGGATGATTTCATAATTGTTTCGATGATTTCACAACTACAATTCGGTACACTGATGAAAACCACTATTGTCAGCTACAATTCGGTACAATGATGAAAACCACTATTGTTAGCTACAATTCGGTACACTAATGGGCAACTGCTGCCCAAAAGATGAAGTCGTGGCACAGAGGCTCGTCGTCGCCTGTGTTGTTATCCTGCAATGGCACAGAGGCTCGTCGTCGCCGGTATTATTATCCTGCAATGGCACAAATATTGTTATCCTGCAACGCCTATGATTGGAAACTGTAACTATGAAGAGTTGTTTGTTTGGCTAAATTATTTTGATTTCCCCTAAATCTGTAACCGAAATAGTTTGTTATAAGTATTTTATTTTCAATTTGCTTATTTTTATGTCATTGTTGCAAATTCTTTGAACCCCTTGACTGTAAAATGTATAAAAGACGACGCCTTTCAACTCACTCGCCTTGCTTTTTCTTTAATTTTGTCTCGTTTAAGTTTTTTTTCGTTTCCAACCATCCACATTTCAATATTGTTGAAGCTCTCTGCTCTTCTATTCTTTATGCGGAGTGTTTTGTCTCATTTTTCATTTTCAAAGTATCCTGATCAGGTATGTTCTGTGTCCTTTCTTCTTTCGTTTGTGAAAATTCTTTTTTAAGTATTTTCTTTTCAATTTCCTTATTTTTCTGTCATTGTTGCATATTTTTTCGAACCCTAGACTGTAGAATGCATGCAATCCGTATTATTTGGAGATTTCTGTGTGGTTATTTTCATAATTTTCTCTGTTAAGTTAGCTAAGCCTCAAGTATCTACATGCAGTCGGTATTTACTAACGTATGTATTCCTTTGTTTTTCTTTAAACCTTTCTGAAGAAGGGATTTTTGTTTTATTTTTCCAAATTGTTATTATTCTTATTTTAAAGTCTTTTATAGGAATGGAAACCTTAGACTTTAATATGCTTCTATAGATGTTTTCATGAACATGGTTGGAATGAATGACTTATTAATGGTGCGACGCATGATTGTAATGTCATTTTTTTTCGGGGCTTTCTTTGAATTTAATGCTTATTTTTAATAATAATAATCAGTAATTGAAGTTTATCGTTGGTTTTATGCGATTGGGTTTATTATCTCAGTAATTTTAGGGCACTAAAATTGAAAAATAGTGGTTTTGGCCATTATTTCAAAGTTTTATACTACAGCGAGGGCTTTATCACTTCCAGCCAAGATGGACTCACCTGTAATGCACCAGACCAATCAGTTGAGTAACACGACTTTTCTGTGTTTTACTTCTTCATCCGTCGTTTTACCGTGTGGGTGACAGGAGGAATCTCACCCGTAATTGGCGTAGATTGCAATGTCTCCGTAGCTTTGGAATTTTTCCACGTTGACACGTTTCAATATTATTTGTACGTGAAATTGCAAGCCACTTATTCAGTGGCTGGACATTGTAGTTTCAAATTCTTTACACATACATAGTTTCATTGTCTTTTATCCTACATTGTAACTACTTATAATGAATATAAAATAAATAATTGTAATAATTTCGTTTCTATTTTAAAGATTTTTTTTAATTAATATTAGATTTCTTTTATCATAATTTTATTAGATGATATGATGTGTTTTATTTACATATTGCAATAAATGTTTTCAAAACAATATTATTTTAGTTACATTTCTTAGATTTTATGATATTTTTATTATAAGATATTTTGATTATTCGGCTAGGAAATATAATTCAAGGTTGTTTCTATTATCGCTATTTTATATTGGAGTTGTTTAGTATGTTTGAGAATATCCTTTATTAGCTTTGGGTATAATATTTTTGTATTTCTCTATCTTAATCTATTTATGTATGGCTTTGAATTAGATATTCTAGCAAAAAAAAGAATATGGATCTGCAGAAGAGACGTTCTAGTCAAAGTCAAGTGCAAAAGATGAAACTAACATCTTGTCAGGGCATGTGCAAAGGATAAAATCATGCCACAGTCAAAATTAGGTCAATTTTCTATCATTTATCGTACCACTTTGGAATCACATTATTTTCATCTTGGTGTGTGCATTACATCAATATGTTACATAACGGAATCAAGCATTACAGTTCATCGCAGTGGTTTATAAAATGGCGAGGTTATCGTAATTTTGAGAGTTACAGGTTTTTGTTGTACTATTCTTGCTCTACTTTAACAACAGACATGCCACTATAGCAAAATCTGGATTTGGAATGCATAGCTATGGATGAAACTGTTAAAATGAAATCTCACTTGTTTGACCAAGTCTGGGTGATTAGTTAGTTTCTCTCACTTGTTTGACCAATTCTGGGTGATTAGTTGGTTTCTATATTTAATGGTTAGATAGAAATCTGTTAGAAGCAAGCTAATTTGTACTTGTACAGGCGAAATGCTTAGAAACAAGGGAAACTGTAGTTATTAAAAAGTTCTTCCCTCCCTTGCCAAAGTCTGATGTACAATTAAGTTCTTCCCTCCCTTGCCAAAGTCTGATGTACAATTTAGTCAGAGTGTTGATTGATTTGGAACTTTGTTTCTGGTTTAATTTAAAATTGGGCAAAACAAACCAATGGAATCATTCCACCATAGAGAACATTGGGCAAAACAAACCAATGGAATCATTCCACCATAGAGAACTTTGACTGTGCCTGAAATTCCTATTGGATTCTAGTCAAATTTGTGGTTGGAAAGAGGGTCTAGCTAATTCTATTTTGTTAAATTGGTTGTGTTAACATCACATCTAAAGCTGACGAGGATGGCCAGTGGGCTTATCTAAGGACTAGTGGATGAAAGGATAAATTCACAACTTTATCGATTTCATATACATTATCATGATGTTGCTACCAACATTTGATGATAATTTGCAATATCAAGTGCCATCCTTCTTATGCCTTACTGCGTTTCCTTTGCAACATGTGATGCAAATGTTAATTAATAAAATTATTTTGTAGTTTAAAAATTATTTTGATTTTTTTAAACAAAAGAAAATGTGTTCTTGATGTCTATCATATTTAAGAATGGTATGGCATTTAAACCAGAATATCATTTAACATAACTAAATTTCATAACCCCGTATTAGATCATCATACAAAACTAAACCCTATCTTAAATAGACTGAACTATTATGAGTAGTATTATTAAATAATTTGATTATCCACAGTTTCTTTTTATGTAATTCGATTATTCAAACTTTTTATGTATGGTGCGTTTGGTGAATCATTCCAATTTTATCAGATATTTTTTTCAGTACATACAATTTTCAAGGAGGATTAATTTTACAGGATTGACTCAGCGATGATCACATATGGAAGCTATCTTTCTTAAGCTTTGGTTTTTCCCTTCCACTCGACAGGCCCTTCTCCATATTATCGGGTAAGTGTGAGGAAAGTGCATAACGAAAGTATGTAACGTTCTATTTACCTTCTAATAAAGGGACATTTCCAATACTTCAGAGAAAGTTGATAACGATTGGGAAAGTGTCGAGAAAGTGGATATGGATTGTATGAAACAATCTTTTTACCTTCTTCTGGCGGAAAAGGTTTTTCTCTGTTGAGGAGCCATTTTCCATGTCGAGAAGAACGTTCTAGTGAGGATTGTAAGTTTGTAGCGGAAATTTTCAAGAAAGTAATAGCGATTTAACGAACAATCCCTTAAAATTCCACCCATGGAAAAGCTATTTTAATATCTAAGTGGAAAGGCCCTTCCTAAAAATTCCCGAGAAAATCGGTGACGATTACATGAAATGCCACCTTCCCTGTAGCGGAAAGGCACTTCCTAGAAATTCCCGAGAAAATCGGTGACGATTCTATGAAATGCTACCTTTCACCTTCTACTAGTTGCGAGGGACATCTCTCCATATAGTCCAAAATATTGGCGATTAATGTATCTCTGCACTTCTTCGAAATCATCGAGAAATTGCTTAAAGAATATGTGGAAATCTTGCTCGGAAAAGTAGTTGTGTTTTGTAGAGTCGTCTATTCTCACAAGACAAAAGCCCAATAAATCGATGTCTTTATGTAAATTAATGTGAATGCTAAGTGAAATAACAATTTCGATATAGACCCGAAACAATAATAGTCTATAAGATAATAGACTTAGGGCGCATTTTAGATTAAATTTACAAGGGTTAGATAATATTAATATTAAGTTGGTATAATTTTGTGTTAATTATTAATTATCTTAAAAATATTTTGAGGAGAAAAAATACTTTCTTTTCATATAAAAAATACATTTTTTGAACTTTCTCATAGAATCATCAGTATTCCTATCTATATACTTCTATTTTTCTCTTTTATATCTGAGAAATTAATAAAAACAATTATGTCGGCGTATTGTGAAGAAAATTTCTGACTTCAAAATCCAACATTCATTAAGAGACTCTGCAAAGAGTTGAAGGATCCGGAGTTCAAGAGAACATGATGTGCGTATGCTGCAAAGAAAAACTTACTTGACTCTCAGTTAATTCGCCTCTTAGAAAGAAGGTCTGCCACTTGATTCTATTCTTTGTGGATGTGAGAGAATGAAATGTTCTGAAAATTGCTTGCCAAACTCCTAATGCGTCTCATCCAATTGGAAAGGATTGAGGGATTGAAGAGACTGTGATCTCTAACACAGTCTATTATACTTTTGCATTTCCATGAATGAAGATTTGTTTTAGTTTTAGCTGTTTGGCGTAGGCCCCTTTTAAAACAATGATCTTGGCTCTGTTGTTTGTCCCTTCATCTCCCTCCTAGAAGTGGTAGTATCTTCCAAGTTATAAAAAGATGATGGCACCACATCCACAACTCTTTTGTTGGCTTGCCCCGTCAAAAAAATCTTATTGGATATGACCACCTTTTTATGTCCTTGAGTGTGATTTTTCCTTTTTTCTGTCTTTTGATGAATCCAATCTCTGGAAAATAGTTGACAACCTTCATCACAACCTCACGAATCACCGCCTATTTGTGCTAATAAAATTCTTAAATTTCTTCTACGCCAAATGGACCAAATAATATGGAAAGGTAAAGCATGATAATTGTTCCCTTTCATGAACCCGAACGGAATCATGAGATCAGCTATTGATGAGTCCCGATTGTCCCAGCTGTCTTAAATGGATTTTTTTCTTAATTGTCATTATCTTAAATGACTATTTTCTTAAATATAAAATTTTATTTTACAATATTTTTGAGTATTGTTTTAAACAGCTATTGATGAGTCCCGATTGTCCCAGCTGTCTTAAATGGATTTTTTTCTTAATTGTCATTATCTTAAATGACTATTTTCTTAAATATAAAATTTTATTTTACAATATTTTTGAGTATTGCTTTAAATATCAATTTTTTTTTTTTTTTTTTTTTTTGTCTATTATCTTAAATTATAATGTATTAAAATACCCTTCCTATTCTTGCGGTAATGACACTAAATTTAAACAATATATTAAAATACCCTTCCCATTCTTGCGGTAATGACACTATTGACTTACATGATCACTTATTGAAGCTATCTTTCTTAGCTTCGGTTTTTCCGTTCCACTACACAGGCCACTTCTCCATATTATCGGGAAAGTGCATGAAGAATGTATGCAAGGTTCTATTTACCTTTTAGTGAAAGGTTGTAAATTTACAGAAGGAGTTGTTTTTAGTTTGCATTTTTGGATTTTTTGGTGCGATTGTGGAAATATTTGAGGTGAAATTTTGATTTGTGTTATTTACACTTGTTTTTTTGACTGTATATATAGATTCAGCTCCCTGAAAAACTTTTAGGTCATTTCGATTGCACAAGATTACCCATCAAACTTGTGATTTCAATAAATTCTTGCCAGATTCTAGAGAAATTTGACCAGAAAAAACCTACTATAAAACAAATCCTTTAACAAATCACTATAAAGTTGATAACGAAGTGTACATTTTTCAATACTTTGGAGAAAGTTGATAAGGATTCGGAAAGTGTCGAGAAAGTGGATATGGATTGTACGTAAGAATCCTTTTAGCTTCTTCCTGTGGAACCGGCGTCTCTTACATATTGAGTGGAAAGTTTGTTAAGCGGAAAAGCCATATGGGTTTTCCTGGTCGAGGAGCCATTTTCCATGTCGAGAAGAACGTTCTGGTAAGGATTGTAAGTTTGTAGTGGAAATGCAGTTCTGGGAAATTGTCGAGAAAGTAATAACGATTTAACGTAATAATTTCTTTACCTTCCACCAATGGAAAAGCTATTTTCATATCTAATTCCCTGCAGCGGAAAGGCACTTCGAAGAAAATACCGAAAAAATCGGTGATGATGCTGTGAAACGCTACCTTCCCCTTCTACTATTGCGAGGGACATCGCTCCATGTAGTCGAAAATATCGGTGATGAATGTATCTCTCCACTTATTCGAAATCGTCCAGAAAATGCCTAACGAATATATATATACACAAACAGTCATCAATGAACATTATAATTTAGTATAATTCCGGCCAAAGGCGTTGATGAGCAAAAGCTGAAATGCGTGACGCGAGTGACTGCCATGTGTCTGGCCAGTGAATCGAAATCTTCGAAGCAAAGATGGAGCAAGCTGTTGTTAGCGCGTTTACACAGACATTGGCCACCATTCTGGCTGAGAAACTTCTCCAAGAGGTATCTCTCGTCACTAGCTTCAGAGATGAATTTGAATTCATATGTGAGGAGGTTAATTCTATTAAATGCATTTTAAACGACGCCAGAGGAAAGGCGAGGTCCAATTCAATTACCCACTGGCTCGACAAACTTCAGGATTTTCTTTACGATGCCGTGGACGTAGAGAGGAATGCGAGTATCGCAAGTCTCATTTTCGCAACTTAATTTTCCGCCATCGCATGGGCTGTAAAATTAAGATATTGAAAGAGAGAATTAGCAAGATACACAAGAGCGCTAAATATCTTAAATATGCGACGTACGTACTTGATGTGGATGCTTGCGCTCAGCCACTGAATGTGTATGAATATTTAGAAGGGCAAGACAACAGAAGAAAATCCAGTGCTCTCCTCAACAATTCTCAAGTACACGCTGTTGGCGTGGAGCATGACATCGATCTGATTAGTCAATGGATACAGGAGGACGGATTTGGAGTCAGTGCCGTTGTTGGCATGGGAGGTGTAGGCAAAACCCTTGTGGTCCAACATGTCTTCAATAGCCAAAGGGTCCGGGACCGTTTCGACCATCTAGTTTGGCTAGCAATTTCGCCAAAAGTTTTGGTTAAACAGCTACTTTTGGTTACGGCCCGGCAGATGAAACTTTCCGAGGAAGATGATCACGGTTATAAGTTGAACGAGCTCAGCGAGGAAGAGCTCAGGGACAGAATTAATAAACATTTAGAAGGTAAGAATAAAAACCAAGAAAAAAAACGTTGTTTATTTGTTCTAGATGATGTGTGGGACAAAGATGCTTTCGAAAAGATCGGTTTGCATTTGCCTTTGAATAGCAAAAATAAGATTGTGGTGACCACTCGGGACAACATAGTTGCGGAGGCTATGGGAGCTCATCACACTCACCATATGAAGTCTTTGTCTCGTGATAACAGCTGGGAATTGTTCTGTTTTCACGCGAATTTCCCTACACATCCACTGCAAGAGGAGGATCAGCGACTCACCAGCATAGCCCGTGATATCGTGCAAAAGTGTTCAGGATTACCTTTGGCGATCAAGGCAATAGCGGCCTCTATGGCAAGGTTAAGAAGGGTTCCAAATGAATGGCAATCTACCTTGGATCGTCTAAATGACATGGATCATGTCAATGAACCAGACACCATAAACGACCGCGTTATGCCCTCTCTCCGGTTAAGTTACCAAGCTTTGCCAGATCTTTTGAAGCCTTGCTTTCTTTACTGTTCTGCCTTTCCACCAAATACTCAAATAAAATCTGAATACCTTGTACATGTGTGGATGGCTGAAGGATTAATTTCTTCTTCTTCTTCAAGTTTGATCCAAGAAGCAGGAGATGCACTACAGCGAGGACCCTCTTATATAGAAAAACTTATAAATCGATGCATGATTGAAATTTCAAGGGTTGGCTGGGATGGACGAGTAAAGTATTGTCAACTGCATGATATTTTGCATGATTTAGCTCTTATGGAATCACATAAGGAATCATCATGTTTGCTAAACCCTGGAAAAGAATTGAAAGAACTACCCATTGATGAGTGCCAGGGAGTACGTAGAATTTCTTTGATTAAAAACGATATATCAACAATCAAGGAAGCGATCCAGTGTCCAGGACTCCGCACTCTATTGCTATGGAATAACACCAAGCTTACATCAATTCCTGAAACCTTTTTTGATAAATTGAAATATTTGGTTGTTCTTGATTTAAGTCAGACATCGATTGGATCATTGCCCGTGTCTATAGGGAATGTGAAGCAGCTAAAGTTCTTGAATTTATCAGGAACAAACATCCTGATGCTCCCTGAGACGTTGACTGGTCTAAAGCGTCTCCAGTTTCTAGATGTTAGCAGGTGCCGACATCTTAGCAGCCTGCACACCGGCATAGGTGCGCACAAATTAATGGTGCATTTGAATGTGAAGGGCTGCAAAAATTTGAAGTCGTTGCCTGGTGGAATATCCAATCTCATCTATTTAAGGACGTTGAAAGGAGCTCGAGTATTCAAAAGGGAATCGAAAGCAGCCAATGCAGAGTTGCAGTGGACGTTGAAAGGCGCCAGAGTATTCAAAAAGGAATCGAAAGCACCCAATGCAGAGTTGCAGTGGACGGATCTGAAAGGATTGACCCGGCTGCAAGACTTATCAATAACAGTTACAATAGATGATCAAACATCAACATCATCATCAGAAGGTAGTATTGATCTCGAGGGGACTTTTGGGGGGATGACAAACATGCGATCCCTTTCCTTCGAAAACACCAATTCCTCCGGACGCCTCCTTGGTCTTCCCAAGGACATGGAACAGATGGACGGCCTTGAAATCGTTCGTCTAACCAACTGCGCGGTGCCCAAATGGATCCTTGAGCTTGAGAACCTGATAGTGCTGGTATTAGATGGGGATAACACTAGTGCAGAGTATAGTGTTAAAAGTGTAATTTCAACGCAGCCGAAAACCACCAAACAAAACCATCTACCTTGTTCGCACCGCCTTTTGGCAAAGGCTGTTTTTCCTTGGAGCCCTCCGAACACATGCAGCATGAGACACGCGTCCAGTGTACGAACCCCCAAAACCATTTTCCCCGGACAGTAAAGTTCGTTTGTTTTACCCGAGGTTGGTGTGCGAACCTCGTTGGATCAGCCAAGTGATCTGGGCATGAAATCTTCACCGTCGATCTCCGGAAAGTGCACAGGCCCACGTCAAATCAATTTTTACGTGGAGTAAAAGGTCTATGGTTTGACCGCCGTGTAAGAAAAGTCATGGCTTTTAATGTTGTTCGTAATTGTTTGGTGGAGGCCTGTTTTAAATGGTTATGGGCATACGTCCCATTTGTATTTTTTTTATATATGCATTTACGTAAGTTTAGGTGTAGGCCATTTAATATGGTTATGGGCCTCGTTAGTTTTTTTTTATTATGTTTTTTATACATGGCTATGTGTGTTGATTTTTTTTGGTATGTATTGCGCACGGGAGTAAAGAGAAAACTGGTTTTTTACGGCAGTAAGAAGAACCAGAGGGTGTATGCACAGCAGTGCACAAATATGTTGTAATGTTTTTGTGTGGGCATTGAAAAACAGAGGTGAAGGAAAACCATGTGTGGTTTTGCAAGTGCATAAAGAAAATGGTGGAGCGTAAGTTGTTTTACACACCAGTGAATGTAAATTTTGTTTTACAGCAGTAAGCTCATGTAAACTTTTGTTACAGCAGTAAGTTGTTTTTCACAGCAGTGAATATGAAAAGATTTTACAGTGGCAAATCCCTCTTAGTAACAGAGGATGAATATGTATGAGGCAATATATTTTTGAATAGAAATGCTTTGTGTTAGTTTAATGGTGTCATCTGAGTCATTTTGTTTCTAAGAGGTTTTCTGTCAAAAGATCCTGGACAGAGTAAACAGAGCATTGTCTCTGTAGTGGTTATTTTATTTGGTTTTGGTATTTCTCCATTAAAAATACCCAACAGTGGTATCAGAGCAGGATTAGGCTCTTTGTAGGAGACAAAGAAGCTGAAGGGAGAAGGTTGTTGCTGCAGCAAAACCTCTCAGGCAGTTAGAAGACTCAGACAGCGAAGGATTCAGGTATTCCCCAAAAGCATTTCTCTTGTTATTGCAGAAGACAGTCAGTTTTTTAAAAAAAATCACAGTCAAAGATTTAAAACCATAGTTCAAGATGCAAGGAATGGCAAGCACAAGCATGGGTATGTTCAACACCCAGCTCCCACACTTTAATGGGAAGAACTATGACTACTGGTCTATAACCATGAGAGCTTTGTTCATCGCTCAAGATATATGGGAACTAGTAGAATATGGGTTTGAGGAACCAGCAGATGAAAATGAGTTCAATGCACTAACTCAGGGAGAGAAGGATCAGCTGAAGCTCAATAGGAAGAAGGATGCAAAGGCCATTGTCTTGTTGTATCAAGCAGTGGACCAGAGTATATTCCCAAGGATAGCAGCAGCTACAACATCACATGAAGCATGGCAAACTCTCAAGACAGCCTATCAAGGCATGGAGAGAGTGAAGACAGCAAAATTGCAAATGCTGAGAAAGGATTTTGAAAACTTGAACATGAAGGAGTCAGATAACATTGACTCATTCTTCACTCATGTGATTGGTGTAATCACACAAATGAGAACTCATGGAGAAACAATTGAAGATAGAAGAATAGTGGAGAAAATATTGAGGGTCTTACCCTCAAGGTTTGATGCCATAGTCACCACCATTGAAGAGACAAAGGATCTCTCAAAGTACTCAGTTGATGAGCTACATGCATCACTGATAACACATGAGCAGAGGTTGAGTAGGAATGAAAACTCATCCCTTGAGCAAGCCTTCAAGACCCAGATGTCCTTTGGAAGAGGAAGAGGTCAAGGAAGAGGAAACCGAAGAGGAAGAGGCAGAAGCCAGAACAGAGGTGGAAGGAACAGCCCATCAAATGCACAAGGAAGAGGCAGCAATCCAAATCAGAACCAAGGTCGAGGTAGCAGCCAACAAAGAGATCAGTATCAGGCTCAAGGACAAAGGTATGATAAATCTAATGTTCAATGCTATTATTGCAAAAAGTATGGACATTATGCTAGTGATTGTAGAAAGAAACAACATGATATGAACAACAGACAAAGTGCAAATGTTACAAGAGAAAACAACAGTCAAGAAAATGTCCTGTTAGCTTGTAACATGGCTGAAACACATAGTGAGGACATATGGTTTTTAGACTCAGGTTGCAGCAACCATATGACAGGGAATGTAGCCCTCTTCTCAGCGTTAAATCAGAATTTGAAATCAGAGGTCACACTAGGAACTGATAGTAAAGTGTCTGTTATGGGAAAAGGGGAGGTAAAAATATTTTCAAAACAAGGAGAAAGGAAAACCATAGCAGATGTATACTATGTCCCCGGAATGAGATGTAACCTCTTGAGTGTTGGACAGCTTATCCAAAAGGGTTACAATGTTTATTTTGTAAATGATGTGTGCACCATCATGGACATACCACCCAGCAAAAGATGCATTGCTGAAGTGAAGATGACAAGGAACAGAATGTTCCCTCTTAGAATAAGAGCAGACTTGAAGAACAAGAAGGAAATGGCAGCAGTCACCCAAGAGGCCTTCCAAAGTGTGCCAAAGGATGAGAACTGGTTATGGCACTTGAGATTCGGGCATCTAAATTTTGGAGGTCTAAACTTATTGAGCAGAAAAGGAATGGTAAGAGGATTACCATTGATAGAGAAACCGGACAGCCTATGTGAAGGCTGCATATTGGGCAAACAACATAGAGAAAGTTTTCCATCAGGGAAAAGTATAAGGGCAAAGGCACCCTTAGAGATTATCCACTCAGATTTGTGTGGACCAATGCAAGCTCCATCATTAGCTGGCAGCCTATATTTCTTGACATTCATTGATGATTTTACAAGAAAGACTTGGATATATTTCCTCAAGAACAAAAGTGAAGTTTTTTGAGAAATTCCAAAACTTCAAAGCACTTGTGGAGAACCAAAGCGGGCTGCACATAAAAGTTTTGAGAACTGATAGAGGAGGTGAGTATATCTCCAATGAATTCCTAAAGTTTTGTAGGGAAAATGGAATTCATAAACAATTCACAACTCGGTACACCCCACAGCAAAATGGAGTTGCTGAAAGGAAGAACAGAACCATCATGGAGATGGCAAGGAGCATGTTGAAGGCAAAGCATTTGCCAAATGAGTATTGGGCTGAAGCTGTACATTGTGCAGTTTATATTTTGAACAGGTGTCCTACAAAAGCAGTCATGAACAAAGTGCCAGAAGAGGCATGGAGTGGGAGAAAGCAAGGAGTCACCCACATGAGAGTTTTTGGGTGTGTGGCCTATGCACACATTCCAGATAAACTAAGGAGGAAGTTGGACAGCAAAGGGGAGAAATGCATCTTCATTGGATACAGTGATGAATCCAAAGCCTACAGGCTGTACATTCCATCTACCAAGAAGTTCTTTCTAAGCAGGGATGTTCAATTCATTGAAGAGGAAGCTTGGGATGGAAGCATAGAGAAAACAGTGAATGTTAAAAACTGTTTGTCTCATGATGAGGATGAAGAAGAGGTGGCTGAAATGAATCCCCAAGCAGCAGCACCAACACAAGAACAGCAAGGTACACCATTGAGGATCAATGAGAGTGCTTCTCCAAGCACACCACAAGGAGGAAATTCAAGTGCATCTTCAAGCACTTGCACACCAAGTGAAAGAGGTAAGAAGTTTAGAAATCTAAGTGACATTTATGATGAAGGAATGAATTCCTTATTTGCCTTGTATTGTCATGTTGATGATCCTATTCATTTTGAAGAAGCTATTAAAGATAGGAAATGGATAGAAGCTATGGATGAAGAGATGAATGCCATAGAGAGAAACAAAACATGGGATTTGGTTGAGCTACCGAAAGGCAAATAAGTCATTGGTGTGAAATGGGTCTACAAGACCAAGAGCAATGCTGAAGGCAAGATTGAAAGGCATAAAGCAAGGCTGGTTGTCAAAGGCTACAAGCAGCAGTATGGGAGAGATTATGAGGAGACTTTCGCCCCGGTTGCAAGAATGGAAACCGTGAGAGCAGTGCTGTCCATAGCAGCTCAAAACAAATGGAAAGTCTACCAAATGGATGTGAAATCAGCATTCCTAAATGGAGTGTTAATGGAAGAGGTCTATGTGGAACAGCCTCTCGGATATGAGAAGAAAGGAGAAGAGCACAAAGTGTGCAAATTGAAGAAAGCTCTTTATGGGCTGAAGCAAGCGCCAAGAGCATGGTACAGCAGGATAGATTCATATCTATTGGAGAATGAATTTGACAAATGTGAAGGAGAACCCACAGTCTACATCAAGGAAAAGGATGGTAAAATTTTAATTGTTGTCTTGTATGTAGATGATGTTATTTTCACTGGAAATGATATTTATCTTATTGAGAATTTTAAATCAGTCATGAAGAATGAATTTGAAATGACTGACATGGGTTTCTTGAGATACTTCTTAGGCATAGAAGTAGATCAAAATGAAAAAGGAATTTTTATATCTCAAGCAAGATATGTAAATCAAGTTTTGGGCAGATTTAAGATGGAAGAATGCAAGGCAGCAATCACTCCCACAGTGATGGGATTAAAGCTCAGCAGAGAGGACAACAGCAAGGATTTTGATCCTAGCCTGTACAAAAGCATTGTGGGCAGCCTTATGTATTTAACAGCAACTAGGCCTGATATTATGTATGCTGTTAGTTTGATTTCCAGGTTCATGGAGAGGCCAAAGGAGGCACATTGGCAGGCAGCAAAGAGAATTTTGAGGTATGTCAAAGGCACTAAAATGTTTGGAATTTTATATCATGCCTCAGAACATTCAGATTTGGTTGGGTACACAGATAGCGATTGGGCTGGAAGTGTGGATGATCGGAAGAGCACTTCCGGTTATGTTTTTAACATGGGTTCAGGAGCCATTTCATGGGCTTCTAAGAAGCAGTCCATTGTAGCATTATCTACAGCAGAGGCAGAATATGTGGCAGCGACAGCAGCAGCATGTCAGGCAGTATGGATGAGAAGAATGTTGAGAAGCTTAGGCCAGGAGCAGGCAAAAGCGACAGTGGTCTTTTGTGACAATAGCTCAGCTATTGCCTTGTCAAAGAATTCAGTGTTTCATAAGAGAACGAAACACATCGACACAAGGTTTCACTACATCAGAGAGTTAGTGAACAATGGAGAAATTGTCCTAGAACATTGCAGGACCCAGGAACAGGTTGCAGACATCTTGACAAAGCCACTGGTTCAGAAGAGTTTCGAATTTTTGAGGAAGTGTCTGGGTATGACAGAATGCCCAGCTGTTGAAATTAAAGGGGAGTGTTAAAAGTGTAATTTCAACGCAGCCGAAAACCACCAAACAAAACCATCTACCTTGTTCGCACCGCCTTTTGGCAAATGCTGTTTTTCCTTGGAGCCCTCCGAACACATTCAGCATGAGACACGCGTCCAGTGTACGAACCCCCCAAAACCATTTTCCCCGGACAGTAAAGTTCGTTTGTTTTACCCGAGGTTGGTGTGCGAACCTCGTTGGATCAGCCAAGTGATCTGGGCATGAAATCTTCACCGTCGATCTCCGGAAAGTGCACAGGCCCACGTCAAATCAATTTTTACGTGGAGTAAAAGGTCTATGGTTTGACCGCCGTGTAAGAAAAGTCATGGCTTTTAATGCTGTTCGTAATTGTTTGGTGGAGGCCTGTTTTAAATGGTTATGGGCATACGTCCCATTTGTATTTTTTTTATATATGCATTTACGTAAGTTTAGGTGTAGGCCATTTAATATGGTTATGGGCCTCGTTAGTTTTTTTTTATTATGTTTTTTATACATGGCTATGTGTGTTGATTTTTTTTGGTATGTATTGCGCACGGGAGTAAAGAGAAAACTGGTTTTTTACGGCAGTAAGAAGAACCAGAGGGTGTATGCACAGCAGTGCACAAATATGTTGTAATGTTTTTGTGTGGGCATTGAAAAACAGAGGTGAAGGAAAACCATGTGTGGTTTTGCAAGTGCATAAAGAAAATGGTGGAGCGTAAGTTGTTTTACACACCAGTGAATGTAAATTTTGTTTTACAGCAGTAAGCTCATGTAAACTTTTGTTACAGCAGTAAGTTGTTTTTCACAGCAGTGAATATGAAAAGATTTTACAGTGGCAAATCCCTCTTAGTAACAGAGGATGAATATGTATGAGGCAATATATTTTTGAATAGAAATGCTTTGTGTTAGTTTAATGGTGTCATCTGAGTCATTTTGTTTCTAAGAGGTTTTCTGTCAAAAGATCCTGGACAGAGTAAACAGAGCATTGTCTCTGTAGTGGTTATTTTATTTGGTTTTGGTATTTCTCCATTAAAAATACCCAACATATAGAGGTCTACAAAAGATTCCTAATCTAAAAAAGCTTCGTTTGTCACATAACAACGATTGTATTGGGTTTCCAGTGGAGTTTGGAGAACCTAGGGCATTTCCCAAACTCGAAATGCTAACCATAAAACACTTCAACTGTTTAGAAAATTTTCCATTACTCCAGGATACAGCAATGCCAATGTTAAAGTTCTTGCGAACTAAAATGTGCAACCAACTCAAGCAAATGCCGCAAGCGTTACAGAGACTGACTAATCTTGAAGATATAGAGGTGAAACGCTGCCCAAAATGGGAAGACGGCCTCCCGGAGGACCGTGCTTCTTATTGGAGTATCTTGAGAGAACGCGGGATCAAATTGACAGTCGACAATTTCGTGGTTAGTACTGGTCACTAATTTAATTGTTCTGAACTTATGGTTGAAGTTTGTAAACATTAGAGTGAATGGAAGTAGTGTTAAATGAAATACAGTCTGCAGTACTTACAGTTTGTTTTTTTCGAACTTACTTTTTTTATCTCAATGTTGGGTGTTGTAAGAGTTTTAACAGGTCAAGTCCCTACCGGTAGAGTTTTGGGAAGAGTAACAGTACTGTAATAGTCCATCTTTTGATTCCCATCAAGATGTCACTAAGAAATTGATTAGCGACAGTTGTAGAGTTAAACATTATAGTTGGTTCCAATTTTTTCTTGGACATCTCTTTCTTCCCGGTGAATTACGTGCATTCGGAATTGGAGCTGCTGTTATTGGCTTCGGGTGATTTTTTCCGAAAAATATTTTTTATTAAAAATGTCTGATTTTGTCGTTTGTCCAGGTCGCCATAGTCGCAGATCGATATCCTTTATATAGGAAATCAAATCTCTAACCATAGAATTTCAATTGGAAAGAAAATTACGCGTGAAAGAAATTGTAATTACTCTAGTAAATTACTAAGTTAGAGTTAGTTAATTGAATCAAGGAGAGAGTTTAAGTGAAGTGATATTTTGGGAAAAGTAGAATTTATGAGAGTCAGTTAATTGAGTTGGGTAGAGAGTTTAAGTTGAGTGATATTTTGGAAAAAGTAGAATTCAGATTGTGTGGGTGTGTTGACTTATTTTTTATTAAAAACTAATTTAAAACATATAAATAATTTTACTATCTAAAAAAATATAAATAATTTCACAAAATTTATTGTAATCAATGAAATTTAATTGATCAATTCAGAAAATTATGATTTGTGTATATTAAATTGTGTTTTACCTCCTCTACTTTTCCAACAAATTTATAATTCATCAAACAGCCCCTCTGTACGTGACTAATGAGAGAGTCAAAAATAAAGTTTCTCTGCCGCGGAGCGGAGCTGAATTTATTTTTTAAACAGAGGGCCCGCAGCCCTAAACGACAGAAGCGGATCTTTGAAAGTTCTTTTCGACGCAAAATCCTTTTCCGCTCGGCATCCGCACTTTGAATCGAATAAAAATGAGTCGGAGAGCGAATCTGAAGGTTTGGAATTTCTTTTAAAATTAAAAGTATTAAAAAAAATAGGTTTATTGATAAAATGTTTAGGGTTTTGTAAAGTTTGTTAGTTTACAAAATTATTTTGATGTTTTGTTAAATATGAATATTTTTTGGATAAAGATTTGGAACAAAAATAATCTTATTCTACTTAATAAAAACAAATTTTATTAGTGTTGGAAATGCGGAGGAGACAAAGCATGAATTCCTATAAAATAGGAACTCTCGCTCTTCTATTGATCAACCCGGTGAAGGAAATTTATCCTTTTCCAACTAGTGACTTGCCTAAAATATCTTGACATGCAACCACAAACTAAAAGTCGTCTATCACCTAACTTGACTTGACTCAACACTCAAACTCTCAACCCTCAACACTCAGTTAACTAACTCTCTAAGGTTAACCAACTTCACATGCAGGAGTAATTACAATTTCTAACACTCCCCTTTAATTACGACCGTATGACTCAACATGAATCAACATGTCTCAACTATGCCTGCTAGGGTTACAATAGAAATTGACTCAATTATCATTGAAACATGCCCGCTGGTCTATGTCTCAACTAAACTTACAATGACTCAAGACTTTCACAGTTTTGCATCTTCTTTTTCTTTTTTTCCAAATTTCAAATCCTCAAAATTGCTTCATTCTCTATTGAACTTTCTTGCTGTAGGCTTCATTTACTTGTTGCTGTTGCATTTTTTGTTAGACATGTCTTGAATTTGTTCTAAAAAACAATTGGATTATGTCTTCTACACCTTCCTCTTTAAATATTTGTTCAACTATGGACTGTTGCCACAACATTGTATCTTCAAACTGTCTTCTTTGCTCTTCATATTCATGACTTCCTTTCTTCCATATTTCTTGATAGCAAAATGTTATCTCTTCTTGACTCCATTGTTGAAAAATAGTTTCAATGCATTCATTTTTGTCTTCAAAAACATCCATTTCATTCTTTTCACTTTTATCATCAGGAACTGTTGTTTTTTTCATGTAATATGCATCAAATTTATTAACAATCTTACTTTCAACTTTTGCTCCCATGCTATTTTGAACAACTCCATATTCAAAAACAATGTTAAAAACATCTTTATTATGCTCTTCAGTGAGAGCTTCCTGCTCTACATTTTCCTTCTTTTCAACTGCATGGAGGTTGTCTTCCACTATTATGTTGTTAATGAATATTCTCATAAAAAACTCTTCAATCACTTTATCATATTCTTGATCATCAATTGCTGTTAGATGACATATTGCTTCATGAACAATTCCAACTACTTCATATCTCGTTGTTACATTGGCAACTTCAACCTTCAATGTTTCATCAAACATTGTGCTTACCATATTGCCACAATCAGTCTCTCTTTCAAAAAAGAAACCACACATATCATCAACATGATGTTCATCCACACTATCATGGGATATTTAATCATTCATGTGTTCATTGACAATTTCAACTTCATCAAATTCATCAGTTGCCGCTAGATTCACAAATTCATATATAACTTTGCAGTCATCATCCACATGTGTCTCATCACAGTGGGATTCACCATCATCTGCATCATCCACGTTACTGTGGATTCCTTGAGCATTTATATGCTCTTTCTCTGCTTCACATACAGAGGCTCATGTTTCTCTCTTTGCAATCTTTGTTGCATGCTTGCATAATGGGTTTCAATTTTATGGTCTTAACAACCATCATCCACTTTTGAGTGGGGTTCTCCAAGCTCTGTTTTCCTCTTAGATTCTTGTTCATCTACTCTCATATCTGCAGTTGACTTCTTTGCTTGTGACATAAACGGTTGACTTATTTGTTTGTGACATAACATGTTGTTGCATGTCACTCCCCCTTGCACCAAATTCTTCTTCTAAACACAATAACAATCACTGTTTCTTCTTCTGGATTCCTTTTCTTTGTCTTCTTTAGTCGTGCTTTGCGACCCATGACTGTTATCATTCCTCCGTCTTATAATTTCTTTCCTAATTTTATGAGGTTATTTTTCATATTGCCCACAAAAATGTTCCCTGAGAAAGCACAATCTTTACCCAAAACATTATCATATTTAACAAAAAAAAAAAAAAAGAAATGCAAATAGGCAAACTTTTGCAAATCCTAATTCTTTTTCCAATTTTTTTTAATACCATGCACCTTGTTTCTTCAAAAAAAAACCCTTTTAAAAAGAAAGCCTCTTTTAATACCATGCGCTCTCCACTTGGATTCTTAAACCTCCTTATAAAAAAATAAAATAAACTTACCCACGGAGGGTTTTCGGCTTTAAATTTCAAGAACGATTTTTAATTTGTTTTTAATAAAACAAATAAAACTCCCAAATATGTAAACGTTTTTTCATAAAATACCAATCCACTTTAACCAAAATCTCTTCTACTTAAAACTCACCGTCATTTTATTTAGCCGTAGTCTAAAAATTATGCTTTTTTAAGGAAAGTTATGGAAATTCCGACCATATTTTGAAAAAATCCAGCAGAGTTTTTTTGTAAATCCAAGTAAAAGCTGTCAAAATTCTTAATTTTAAATGCTTTAGATGATGTTTTTGATAGTGCTTAATCCATTTCACTATCGACAACATGATTCGAACACTGCATCTACAAGATTTTTTGAAAAATTTTACCTGGATTCTGATCACTTTTGACTGTCCAAACCGCCTTGACAACTCCCTTTATTTATTTCAACTGCAATTAACGATGAAATTGCTTGTAGCGTATGATGGAAACCTCTAGCTCTTTCGTGGTTTGCGACTCACCAAGACCGCTGTTCGACTACCGATGCCTTTGACTAGTCAGAGTGTATGTATTTCTCAATTGTCGCGGCAACCATACAACGATACTAGGCTGAAGGCAGCGTCTTGATGGACGACGACAGTTTTGCCAATCGGCTAGAACACTCGTGACTATGGTTCAACGCAACGAAAAAATAATTCCCACTTCCTGGTCTGAGTTATTAATCACACAGTGCAGTTCTGCAAGCTGCGGTCGCAGACTTTCTGATTCCTTATATCATTTTGTTTCAATATTAATTTGTTGGAAAGGTAGAGGAAACAAAGCATGAGTCACACATAATTCATCTATTAATGACACAAAATATGATTATTACAATGCACCCGGTGAAGGGTATTACTTTTTCCAACTAGCTACTTGCCTAAAATATTTTGACATGCAATCAAAGTCATCTATCACTTAACTCGACTTGACTCATTATTCAAACACTCAACACTGAGCTAACTGGCTCTCCAAATTTAACCAGCGAACACTGAGAACATTAGCAAATATGTTAGTTTTGGATAAAAATTCGGCTGAAACAAAAAAACCAATCTTACTCTACTGAAAAAAACAAATTTTATGAGACCATTAGCAGATATGGTATTTTAGTCGAAGAAACAACTTTTATGAGACCATTACCAAATATGGTATTTTAGTCTTTCGCCACCAAGACTGATGTTAATTGCACCAATCACATAATACACGTTTCACGGAGAAATGGTTCAAAACTATGATCCTGGTTAAATTAATTTCATGAATCTATTTTGTCTTATTGAATTTTTTCTTAAACGTTATGATATGTGATATGCTACGTTAAATTAAGCTTATTTTTTAGGTTTAAAGATGTGTCTTAGATGGTTGTAGTTTTTCCTTTTAAATTCATTTTTTTCCATCTTCTTATAAATAAAGAGATTCGATTTTTCTGTGCATTATCATTTATTATTTATTTTCAGATTAAAATGCATTTCATTATATCTATTATGCTTACTGTAATATGGTTAAGCAATTTTACTTGTTAGGTAGCTTCAGGATACTTTTCTTTATCTAACAGAAAAAAAAAAAAACCTTTATTGTTTTCTATCCAATTATTGCTCTGCTTCATGGTTTTACCCAACTAAATGGACATTGTTTTATGGTTTTGAAAATTATATTTTTTTTTAATTAAATATAATAAAAAAATTATTGAAAAAGATATATTTAAAAAACAATATAATATATAAAATCTAATTAAAGGAAATCTGTAAAGATGAAATTGGAAATTTTAGATATGGAGCTTAACGATTGTGTCATGTTTTCATCTTTATTGGCAATTTTAACTAAAATCTACTTCTAAATATTTCCACTCTTTCAAATGTTTCGGATATAATTCAAGAGTTAGCCCTCAAATTTTCTCAGACATAGGAAGTATAAATATCCTCTGGCCGCACGGTATCGAAAGATTACAGTGCTCGATGTTTATAATTCTGCAACAATTGTGTAACTTTTTCCCTCTGCTATCTATTTTAAATAAAACGCACTTCCAAATATTTGCATCCCATCAAATATTTAAATATAATCTAAATTTTAGTTGTGACATTTTTATTTACCTCTATCCCAGCCCTAAGAAAGTACAAATATGTGTCACAACGATTAATGATTGTGGTGCTCGAAATTTGTAAAAATACTTTAAGGTAACTATTGCAGCATCCAATATTTAGAGTTACGATTGTGCTGCTGGAACGTTAAGCATCGCAACAGCGTGAAAGTTTTAGGCGTCGCAACATGGTCAAAGTTTTCGGCATTGGAAAAATATTTCTTGATGCGCTAGATTTTATTAAGATGAGAAATAGCAGTTTTAGATGTTTCCTATTTTAATTACTAGATTTGATCTGATCAAGATAAGAAATGGCAGAAATGGTAGTTTAATATGTTTTTGTTTTGGGGGAATTTTGAAAGGTCTCAAAAAAATTATTTAATTAAGTACGTAAAGAAAGAAATATAATCATTAAAAAAGATTATTAGAAATGCCTCCTCGTCCCATGGTAAAAATTCATAAACTTCATATAGCTATGCAGCGCTTACTTAGTACTGGGTCATATAGCTATGCAGCGCTTACTTAGTACTGGATCTATAATTTAAAAAGAAAGGCAACGACTACAGTTAACTATCTTTTGGTGCGAAGCAAAGTTCGCATGTATCCAACTTCCAAGAAAAAAAAGTGCATTCAACGAAAAATTGAAAGGTAGCCACCAAGGGAAGCGCAGACCTGGCCTTATGATTTAGTTGTTTGCTAGTCAGAGATCATGTCCACAGCGTAGACCTGGCTTCCTGGCTTTATTGTTGGTTCTTGTTAATGGCGGTGTAGAAGGTCAACGCTCCGTGTGTTTTGTGACATGTGCTTAACACTAAAGATCTGTTTACTAACACTTGCAGGTTTTGGTGTAATGGCAACAGTGTCCCCAACAAGTGTTATCAGAGCCAGAGTTCTCAAGTTCGAAAAGCACTAAACTCCCGTTGGAAGATATTGTTGGCTCCCGTTAATAGCAGTGATCCGTGTCCAGAAATGCGTCTGAATTATCCATTCTCGCACACAGCGAAAAGAAATAAGTCACGGTATAAAGCCAAAAACATAATACACATCAACAATATTAAAAAACATGGTTCACCATAAAAAAACGGGTAATCCATGCAGATCAAGAAGACTATAACATACCGGGTAATCCATGCAGCTCAAGAAGACAATAGCGTACCGATTTTCCCCGATCTATGCAGAGAGTCATTGTAAAACTCCGAGAAATCGGAGAAATAGAGTCACGTGCTTTTATTGCAGTTTTCTTTAGATAATGCATCTGCAACTCCTTTGTGTTCTTTGTAAATGTGGAAAAAGATTAGCTTTTGAAAACTATCAGCTAGCATATTGATGCGCTTCATTCGTAGTTGCATTCAGTCTATAATCACTTTGAAATCTCCAAAGAAATCAATTGATTCATTAAGCATTTAGCTCATAACAATATCCCTATAGTGCAATAATCTCTGCACAGTACACATCCATCAAAAAAGCCGATTGAATATTTTTTCCCAACATTCTACCTTTTGGTTAATTCTGTAAGAAGTCTTTATAGACAAAGAGCTGAATATTTTTTCCAAACATCCACCTTTTTTATAATTCTGCAAGAAGTCTTTATGGAGAAAGAGCCAAATTCAGAGAAATATGCAGCAACCTTCTCACAAATAAGATTGGTGTCCACAGCAAAATCTTCAAAGATGAGTGCGTGCCTACTTCTCCATATTCAAATAAGCATCTTCAGTTGAATTGGAATTTCAATTAAATTGGAATTACACTATGCAGAAAATTGTGGGATATTCATTACTCCATACCAAATGGAGATCGCAAATGAACAACTGGAAAGACATGACACACATTTTTTAGATTTTTTTTTCCCACTTCTCAATTAGGGAATTCGGAAATATACAACTAGGAAATAGGTTTTTTTTTTTTTTTAAACACATCATTCAAATTAAAGTTTTGTTTTTCCAGGCCAAACAACAAACACAAACACGATATTCCACTTCCAGATATAACGGACAAACAGTGCTCCGCCCCCACAATGATTGAGCCGGCAAAATATAATTATAGACATCTTCCTCCAAAATCTGACCGGCAGCAGATTTTGCGATCCCACAAGTTAATAGCCTGTAAAAGGAGTTAAGGGGAACCTCATAGTTTTTCATGCTGTGTACATGATTCGGTGACTCAACATCTTGTAATTAAGAGGGAATAGTCATGTTAACAGTAATGGAAACTTAAACAGTAATCGAAACTTAATTGCTAGGCCTGTGTATTTAATTGCTTAGGATAATTCTGTGTTTAGTGGCACCCAACGACTAAGTGTTTTACAGCTCACGACAATATGTAGTGATGGGCACTTACACATTATATTGAAATGATGTCACTACTGCACCAATGGGTGTGGGTGTGGGTGTGGGTGTGGGTGTGTATTTTAAATTTTAATTTTTTTTAATTTTTTTTTTAATTTAGTTTTTTAATTATTTTATATTAAAATTAAAATTAAAATTTAATATTAATTGAATTGAATTAAATATAAAATATAAGACAAAAACAATTTGAGATAAAAATATTTTAAGATGCAATTTTATATTTAAGGCAAAAACAATTTAAGAGAAATATTTGAAGACAATTTTAAATTTAAGATAAAAATATTTAAGACAAAAACAATTTAAGACAAAAATATTTTAAGACAAAAACATTTTTAGACAAAATTATTTTAAGACAACTTTATATTTAAGACAATGATCACTAAACTCATTTAAGACAATTAACAATTAAGGCAAAAACATATCAATTTAAGACAATATTATCTAACAATTGCAAAATTGACATGCACACTAAGTCCGCCAACTTACATGCTATTACTATCCTACACCTATACCGAGGTTTCTATTTCACTTACCATTCATGTTATCTTATACATAAAATCATTTGTTGGGCTCTTCATTTTGAGAGGGTAGCCGACTCTGAAAAATGTGACAACTTTTCATGGCAAGATTTCTTGGACCTCAATTCATCTTATGTCCCTTCGATCTACGCTGATACAATTAGAGACAACTTATCTTTTGTTGCATTCGACACTACTACAAGCAGAGGACTTTTACGACAAAATACATTTTTTGTCTTAAAATTTAATTTGTATTAAAATTTTCAATACGAGGGGCTAGTAAAAAAGGTAAAGGTAAAGAATTAAGAGTCCATCTCTATGTTGTTGATGGGTTCTTCAGGAAGCAGAGGAATAGAGGCCGACAACAACTGATCGGATTCAGGGTGATGGAGGCCGACAAGAGAGGTGTGCTTCGTGATAGGAGCAATGAAGGCACTTTCATTGAACGTGGATAGGCAATGACATAGTTGGAATACTTTTTAGGGTCTCCATTGATTGTGTTTTAATGTGTTTTTTGACTGTTTCATTTATTTTGAACGCTACTTTTTTTCATAAAGAAAAAAATGTTATCTTTGTATTAAAATATAATGATAGTACATAATTCATATTCTGTTCATTATATTATCCTTTCATACTTCTCCTATCATTCCTATGCCCATACATTTCTATTTTCCTATTCTACAAAAAAAATCTTTCTTAACATCAAACTTTAGCTTATAACCATTACATTTTCATAAATGAACACTTTCATTATCTAAAGATACAAAACTTCCATCAAAATCAAGTCTGTGTTAAAATGTCTCCTAAGAGTAGTTGATGTTGCCTGCATTTACCATGATACCCTCCTTGAAGACTGAGAAAATTTATTTACATGTTTCCTTTGAAATACCTCTTTTAGATAGGAGGTTCATTGTCCAATTTTGTTCTTTGTATATATGTTGGAAATGTATATGATTAAAAGTCCTTACCAAGTTCTGAATCCTCATCATCTAATTTGCAATTATGGGGGGATTGAAATTAGTATGCTTGTTTACCCAGTCAATGATTCCTTTTGCATCTCCATATACCTAAATTTGTCTAACCTTATCCATTTTGCTATAATAAGGACTCCCCATAATGTTGTAATCTCCAATTTTTTGTTTGATCCCATTCCTCTCTCCCACTAGAAGTGAAATAAATTACCAGGCTCAGTAACTATGACTGCACCACATCCACATTTCCTTCTATTGCTAGCTCTATAAAAAACCCAAAGAGATATTCTTTCCCAATATCAACGAATTTTCATTTCCTGTTTCTGCTAGACTTGATCACTGACCGGATATCGTTGAAAAAACAACTGTCTTGATAATGGATTCTCTAATAATCAAAATTTTCTTATACCAAATGCTAGCCTTCCTACTTTTCCATATAATACATATGATATATAATGGGAGGGGCTTGTACTTCATGTGTGAAGTGAACCATGACATAAGACATTTGAACAAGGGTTGATTAGTGCCAACAAAAGGAAGCTTCATTTCCTCCATAACCCCATCCCAAATCAGCCTCACATATGAGCATTTGATCAACAAATGATTTGTATCTTCCCCCCCCCCCCCCCCCCCCCTCGCTCCTCCCCCCCTCATGCATAGAGGGCATATTCCAAGACTAATGAACCCACACTTTTGTAAGTTGTTCCATGTTAATATACGATCATGTGCTGCCAACCAGCAAAAAAAAATTAATTTGTTCAGGAGATTCCATCTCCATATATCATGTAGACGCTTTTTATATTCATTGATCACCCCAGACCTTGGCAACTTCAAGTAGATGTCTTGGACTATCAAATTTTTCTTTTTCATTTTACCCCCCCATATCTTGTAGTAATGCTTATCACCAAGAGTGATGCTAGCATATCAAAGTTACGCTACGTATGACCCCCATTCCTCATGATATGTCTCTAGTATGCCAAGATCTTCAACCCTTCTCCAACTTTGTTGATCAATTTTTTGAGTCCTCAAAAGATATATCTGTTGCAAGTGAATAATGTCCTTCATGTGAAGGATTTGAAACAGATGAAAGGATAATGAATGATTTCTAGATTTCCCCATGATGGCGTCTAATCCAATTTTGATCTTGGATCCATCTCCTGCCCCCCAACAGACAAACCCCAACATCCAGTATAGAGTCTGTTGAAAAATGTAACTAGGTGTGGTCTTCATAATGACATGAGTAAATATGATTTTATGTAATTGATGTAAATAAGAAAATAAAATTATTTTTATAATACTTGAATCATGGGTTTCAAGATCAAGGGATTTCATTTTAGTTAAGTTTCCCATTGTGAGCCTTTAGGTTTGTCATCAAGTCATAATAGTCTATTGAGTCAATGTTATGTATGGAAGACGCTTCTTGGGCATGTTACAAATATATATGAGTCATTGAAATAGTGAAAGAGACCCTCTAAGGTAAACCTCAAGATTCTCCTTCATGTCAACCTTAAATGAAATTATGAAGCTTCACCAAAGGACGAGTTGGCTAATTTACATGGGCAAACCACTATAAATAGGACAACTCGACTTCATTTCAAGGACATAATTTCAGTCAAGGATAGGTATGCAATAAGGAGTATGAGAATCACTAGGAAATGAGCCTCATAACCAACGAAGAGAAGGAAAGGAAGAGTGACGTCCTTAGCTTTACTTTTGGGTCTGTTTTGGGCTAAATCACTCCATAGGCATGGAGTATAGACACTATCTATTACAAAAGAAGATGAAGTACTACAATCCCTTTTGAAGATCAAGTCAAGGAGAAAACTAAGGAGTATCTCAAGTTGAGTTTTCAAGGAGGTAGCCTCCACCTAAAGCAAAGGAAATAAAGGTACAAGAGAATATCATCTACATGTCCTAGGGTTTCTAAATTAGGGCCGTGAAGTTACAACTCTTAAGTAGAAAAAAGGAAGTCAAGATCTGAAAGGTAAAAAAGGCAAAAAGAAGAAACAAGTAGTTCACTATTGTTGACTATATTAAGAATTAGAGGTCAAAATAAGAAGCTTGGTGTCTTGGTCTTGGAGAACTAAAATAGGTCAAGGGTATTGGTCTTGGTATTCAACAATTGAAGTCTCTATAAGAAGAAGAATTCATTATGGATTTCCTCTCAAGTGGGAGAGGTTTTGGCTCTAGCTAATCACCTATATTCTATGTCTCTTGTCTCTTTATTGTTTATGCTTTGGTAGTTGTTTGATGAAGAAAACTATAACAATCTAACTAAAGAGAAGATCACAATATAAAGGAGTAGAAAGAATTCAAAAGAAATTATCATTACAATAGAAATCACCTAATTTCTATGCCTTAGATTTCTCAATAGAGTGTGCATCATACTTCTCCATATGTGTCATATAATAGATTTCTTCTTGGCACCGATGTTAATCCATGAGGAGAAAGTTTGACCAAAAAAATATTTTTCCTTAATGATATGAGACCACACACCATTTCTAGACACTTCCCTCCACATGTTTTTTATAATCAAAGTATTGTTAAAAGTGGATGTATCTATGAAACCCCAACCACCTTCGTCAATTCGCCTTACAAGTGCTAACCATCATACCAGATGAATTTTTTCTTGTAACTGTGTTCCAACAGATAAGAAGCAGCTCATGATAGCTTCCATCTTATGGATGATCTCCCTTCGAATTAAATAAAGGTGCATCCAATATACTGAAATGTTTTGTAACACCTATTTCATCATTACCATCCTTCCTCCCATCGTCAACCATTTGTACTTCCAACTATCCATTTTTTTATGAAATCTTTCAATTAACCATGCCCAATCCTGATAATAGTATCCTTTCGGTTTCATCTTAAACCCAAGGTAGGTGATGTAACACCCTCCTCACACATCTACCCAAGTAACTATCCAATCGAGGTAAACATGCGACGAGAGGCTACTATGATTGGATTTGACCTCCTATGTGACCTTAAGGAAGTGGAATCGATGGAACACATCAACCAACCTATCCATATCAGCAACGGAACCCTAAGGAGACATGTCAGCCACTCATACATCATCTCCTTGGGTTCTACTGATGTTCTAGACATCTTAAGCCTCAATTTCTCTCATGCTATAGGCATGACATCATTTAGAAACTCAAATTCGCTCTCACAGGCCTACATGCAAACATCTGGAGACCCAATTTTCCAGTGTTATGCCAGCATCCCTAGGTTTTGAGCCACTTTTTTAGGCCCAAATCCCAAGTCACTTCCCAGAATGGAATGATAACTTAGGAGTAGTAAAAGAATAGAGAAACAATGATGCAAAAGAAATAACTTAAATAAGACCTTAATCAGATTCCTACTAGCCATGACAGGCATTTCATCAAACACGTCACAAGCGTATAATTTATAGGTATAACCAATCAGAATTAAACATAGGGATCTTGTACTTATATGAGAATCGCTAAAAACCATTGTTCCCTCATGCCATTTGCTGCATTACTATCTAGTAGGCTATAGATACATTATCCATTCATTTATAAGAAAAGACATGTTGAAAGCCATACATAGTTGTTGTCATAAAACACACACATAACCAACATAATACCAAAAAAAATACTCACGAAAGTACAACCATGTAGATTGCATATAATCCATCAAAATTCTCATAGAAATACAAGGAGAAATAACCTTTCATTAATTATGCAAAAACCAAACCCGAGATGGGACTTCCACGTTCCACTAGACCACAGAATGATTGAGCCAAATCTCTCTTCATCCATTCACCCTAGTGCCATATTCCAAGCATGAATGCAGGACTCAAACCAAAAGAACTCAACTAGGGCATACTGAGACTAAATCACCTCACCCTCATCAATAAAAACTAGGTTTTACCATGATCTCCACCTAATCACTAGGCCAAACAAACATGGATGCCACCGGATTTATCACCTACACTATGAGGAATTTTCCCGTCTCCTAGTCTCTTAGGCTTTACTGTAATCCAAACCTGAATCAATAGACCCTAAAACAGATACCCATTCTCTAGGCTTTACCACATATCGCAAACTCGAGATTACTAAGCCCAACGGAGAGAAAACAAGCTCTTTCCTTTACCATATATCCTGCCATTCACCAACAAAGATTCCTAGGCCCACCAAGGCAACACAATACAAGATTTACCGCAACCCACAATTTGACTCAAGGGTCATTAAGCCAGTGGATTTACCGTGATCCACAGTCTAGTTTAGGGACCACTAGGTTGTGTGCTCTATCATTCAGAGATCCACCCTAAGAAGCTTCAAATCCATCCGACAATCTAGCTTAACCAAAACATGAGAACCCCATCACACCATGGTTATCCGGAAATGAAAAGGCTAGGCTGAAAACACTATTACACCTGCAAAAACCCATGCCAAAATAGCAAAAGAAACACATGCAATACCATGCATGCCAAATCTATCAAGGAAAATACACATGCAAATCAGTACCTGCAATGAATCTTGTTGTAATTTCTTGATCATGTCTTTCCCTACTTGATCTTTAATTACTCTTGCCTTCCTTTCCTTTCTTGCTCCAATGTCAAAATGATCCAAGAAAACTCTAAGTGTCCTAGAGTGAGAGAGAGAGAGAGAATAATGAGGGAGCTCCAAAACTAAACTAACAAAAGGTTAACAAAATCTTGTCAACTGATCCTAAAAAGACTTTTATGAATGGGGCCTCTATTTTCTTCATTTTCCATTATTTTCTTTCATTTTCCTCCTCATATGCAACTTGTGACCTTTCACCTCATTTTTCTCGTAATTTCGATTATTTTCATAAATAAATGTGCCAAAAATGCCACTTTGCCTTTCCAAATCCTTAGCCATTGCCTTTGCCAATTTCCGTAGCCATAAACAACCAAATGAACATCCACTAGGATGTCTTGCCCAACATTCAGCTTGGAATAAGTGTCCCATCAGCTGTGGTTATTGTTATTTCCTTTATTAACTTTTATTACATGGAATGTTCACGAGAGATGTTACAGAACCCTCCCCCTTGGGGAACACTGTCCTCGGTGTTAGACCACACCAAGTCCTCAGCAAAACTGCTAAAAAGAAAACATATTGCCTATGGAGCTTTATAACATAGCTCAATGCAGTATTTACAATGATCACCCTATTGAAAAGTAAGCCAACATAACAACATGACCACAAAAATACATGACACCCATACCACTTATTGGAGATTTATAACCTATCTCGTGGTAGTATTTACATCTGTATACATATGTAAATATAGAAAAATCATTAAAACATATATCAGAACATATACCAAAGCATATACCAAAATCACACCAAAACACTAAGCCAAAACTGCTTTGCCTTAACCAACAAACAAGGAAGGATACATAGCCTACATCTAATCTACCATCTCCCATGTAGTTTCATCGGGCACAAAGTGATTCCACTACACTTTAACTTGCTCGATTTCTCGGTTCTAGAGCATAAGCACCTTTTTCAGCAATATACATTGAGGCTCCAGCTGGAATTCTCCATCTGGTTCCACCTGCAATACAGACCAGTCAATCACATGATCAAAATTCTTCACATACTTCTTAAGCAAAGATACATGAAAAACATCATGGACTTCCATTGTTGGAGGTAGTGCAAGTCGATAGGTTATTGACCCAAACCTCTCAATGAGACTCAAGCGTCCACAAAATCGTGTTGTCATCTTAGTGCATGATACAATCCACAAGGAGCTCTTCTTCGATTTGATGCACAAGTATAATTGTTCTCCAACCTAGAACTCCTTGAACAACCTGTTATGATCTGCATAGATCTTCTTCCTATCCTATGTTGCCTTTAGATTCTTCTTGATTACCTACATTTCTTGTTCCATGTTTGCCAACATATCTGGTCCAATAAGTGACCTATTAATCAGATCACTCCAACTGATAGGAATATTGCAACTTCGCCCATACAATGCCTCAAAGGAATTCATCCTCAAATATTCCTGATACCCATTGTTGTACATGAACTCTACCAAGGGGAGATACTCTTCCCACTTTTGTTGTTGATGCATCACATACATCCTCAAGATGTCCTCCAATATCACATTGACCCTCTCTGTCTGTCCATTTGTTTGCATATGGTGAGTCATGCTGAAGGCCAACACTATGCCCAAACCTCCAAATAACTCCTTCCAAAACATGGAAGTGAAATTCGCATTCCTACCTGACACAATCTTCTTTGGAACGCCATGCAGTCTAACCACATCTCTGATGAATACATGTGCCACATTGCTAGTCGAGAATGTAGACTTCACTAGAATGAAGTGTGTAACCTTCGTAAACCTATCCACAATAACCATGATGGAATCATGTTGTATCACTTTCTTCGGAAACCCTGTAATGAAGTCCAAGGAAATGACCTCCCATTTCCACTATAGAATTGTGATCGGCTTTAGCATTCCACCTGGATGTTTACACTGTGCCTTTACTCGCTAACAATCATAAAGCCTAGCCACAAACTCACCTACATCGTTCTTCAGATTCAGCCAATAATATAATTTATTTACTGCAGTACATGTCTTATGAGAACCTAGGTGATTTGAATAAGGTTTTGCATGAAAGTCCCTCAGGATCACCTTCTTGAGCTCACTGCTATCCGACACATATATGTTTTCTTTGAATCTGACCAATCCATCCATTGTAAGACAATAATCCATACTTTGTGCACCTATACTTGTACCTATACCTGTACTATCACCTTTATTTGTACCAGAACCCTGTTGCAACCTGTGCACAATCTCCATATACCTAACATAATTCCAACTTGCCTACAAGATCCTATCCTATAAATCTGTCCCATCGGAGCTCATTGTTGCCAAGTGATTTACTTGTACCCACCTACTGAGAGAATCTGCCACCCTGTTCTCTTTACCTTTGATGTACTTGATATCAAAATCAAACTCGTTGATCGTGGTGAACCATCTAGCCTGCCTAGCATTCAGATTCAGCTAGTCAAACAAATATCTCAACCCAATATGTTCACTCATCAGTGCAAATCTCATACCAAGAAGATAGCATATCCACATCTTCAATGCATGTATAATCGTTTCCAACTCAAGATCATGTGTGGGATAGTTTTGTTCATGCTCATTTAGTTTCCACGACTCATAGCATACCCCCTGTCCATCTTGTATAAGGACTCCACCAAGTCCTCTCTTACAACAATTTGTGAATACTACAAACTCTTTGTCCAGATCTGTAATCTGTAGCATTGTTTCATGTGTCAAAAACTGCTTAAGTTGTTCAAAATTAGCCTCGCACTCCTCTGTCTATTCGAACTTCTTACCTTTCCTCTACAATGATGTGATAGGATAAGAAATTTGCAAGAAGTTCTTGATGAACCTCCTGTAATAGGCTGCTACACCCATGAAAGATCTCACCTCATCCACACTCTTAGGAGCTATCCACTCCATGATGGCTCTTATCTTCATTGGATCTACTGTAATTCCCTCCTTGGAGACCACTTGCCCTAAGTAATGTACCTCACTCTAAAAGAAACTACACTTTCTGAGCTTAGCATAAAAACAATGTTTTGTCAACAACCTCAACGTTCTTGCTAAATGTTTGTTATGCTCTTATTCATTTTTAGAATACACCAATATATCATCAATGAACACAATAACAAACTTATCCAAATACAAACGCAACACACTATTCATCAAGCACATAAATGTAGTTGGAGCATTAGTTAAGCGAAATGGAACTACAACAAACTTGTAACTCCCATAACTAGTCCATAAAGTTGTCTTGTAAATGTCCTCCTCTTTGATGTGTACTTGATGGGATCCAGATCTCAAATCAATCTTTGAGAACACTACTTCTCCCTTTAGCAGATTGAAGAAATCACCAATCCTCAGTAAAGGGTATCTTTTGTTGATGTTCACTTTGTTCAACTTCCTATAGTCAATGCATAATATGAGAGTTCCATCTTTCATTCTCACAAACAATACCAGTGTGCCCCAAGGTGATACACTTGGCCTAATGTATCTCTTGTCCAACATTTCCTTCAACTCCAACTTTAACTCGACCAACTCAGGTGTGACATCCTCTAAGGTGATTTTGATGTTGGAGCTACCCCTAGCACTAACTCAATACAAAGTATACCTACCTATGAGGTGGAAACCCTAAAACATCCTCAGGGAATACATCCTTGAACTGCTATAAAACTGGATACCTACTCAACACATTTGCATCCTCAACCTCCTTACCCTTGTCACTAGAAATGTGTACTACAAATAACATACACCATTTCCCACAGCTACGCTTTGCTTGCATAGTTGTCACCATCCTAACTGATTTGGCATTCTTATTATCCTGTAAGACTCTTGGTTCCCCATTGTCATCAACACACTCAGTGGCTTTGTCATAATAATTTACCTTGGTTCTATGAAGATACAACCAATCCATGACCAACAACATACTGTATAATCCCAACAGTAATACATTTAAATGTTTTGTGATATGCATACCATTTAAATCAAATGCACAAGCTCTTACCCAATGATGAGCTTGCTTCTTCGTACCTGTAGCCGACTACACTAATAAAGATTCTGCATGCAATTACTTACTCAAACCACACTTATCTACAAGTCAGGACTAACATAGCTGTAATTAGATCCAGGGTCAATCAAAATAGAAATAACTTGATCACAAAGCTTACCGTCCATCTCAATGATAGATGCTTGGTGTTCTCTCTATTGTTGTCCACGACTGCATAAATATGAGGAATACTCTGACAAACATTCCCAATAGTTTGCGCATTGTGTGCACTACATATCTGAGGCCTACCACCCCGATTCTATGGATAATATCTCTTAACGTGTTCCTTGCTATATGTCCAACACTTCAACTGACCAATAACAACACCTCTATGCTGCTGTTGCGACTCATGTCCCTATCTAGGTGCATTAAATCTCTTTTACGGTGCCACATTATCTTTCTCATCTACATGCTGAGGTCTTGTCTTCTTAGGCTTCCATTTACCTTTACCTTTGTAATTTCCATTCCATCCTTGATGAGATTAATTCTTACACTTTGATTGTTCATATAAATGCTTCAGTTTCCCAATGAATTCCTCAAGTGACAAGGTTCATCATACTCAAACCGATCTATAAATGCTAATGGAAAACCACTGAAAAATCATTGAACTTTAGCCTTCTCATCAATAAGATACGGTACATACCTCAATAGCTCCAGAAGCTTTGTCGTGTACTCTTCATCTGTCATTGATCCCATCTTTAGCTCATAGAATTCTTTGGCCATATTGTCATATTACCTCTTTGATAAGTATTTCTTCTTGAAAGGCCTCTTGAACTCCCACCAACTCAAGTCATCTGTCGTGATGTCTCTAACCTGATTAACATCTTCCCACCAAATGTTTGTTTTACCTTTCAATATGAAGATCACTACTTTGGTTTTCATGTTATCGGTGTAATTATGTAACTCAAAGAATTTGTTCATCCTAGGTATCGAAGCCTCAACATATTCTGACTTCTTTACATCTCCATCAAAAGTAGGTGGCTTCGTTTTTTTAAACTCATCTAGCAAGTATCCCCTATAATTCCTCTTGTAAGAATGATAAAGACTACGATCATGATGTTTATCACGACCAGAACTGGAGTAGTACCTGTGCTCATCACACCTTCTATCCAGAGTTTCCAACAACCTGCCATCTCTCACCATGTGAGATCTATCCGACCTGTGTCTACTAGGAGACCTACTGCCATATGCCCCATTAGTTCTATCCTCATGTCCATGGCTGATCTAAAGCAGCCCTTGTCATTGCAAGTCTAACAAACCCTGAAGAAGTATAACATTAACCTTTGCTTGTTCCTCTTATGCCTCTATGATCCGATCATTATCTTCCTTACAACTCCGTATTTCTTCCTTCAATCTTCTCAAGGTGTCTCCCAAATCAGAAGAGTGCCACACACCATGTTACTCTTTCGATGCATATGGAGATTCTATGTAGTCTACCATCTTTCTAGCCATTTTATCTCTTTCCTATAATGCATAATATGTCAAATAAACCAAATCACAACAAATCAACGTACCTTAGCATGATTCATGGAGGATACCTTGTCTGCAAGATCAAAAAGTCAATGTGATACATGTATATCAAAACATAATAGCATATAGAGATATGCAACTAAATGTATGAACACATAAACATTACTCTAGTTAGGGTCCGGTGATCAATGCAAGGCCATATCAACAATGCATGCTATGACCTCTTTCATGACAATAACCGTTACTCCATTGTACACATTGGCACATGCAACCAACAACATGCATATGCAATGCCTAATAAACTACACCTATGCATAAACGCATGTAGTCAAACATAAGTGATCAATTCTTATAACCAACCTACAAGACTGATACATGTAATCAAACCTACAAGAATGTATCCTAACATACAAGGATGTAATTAGGTGACATATAATTAACATGTAAGTGGCATGTAACAATATGTAACTAGTCATATATTCTTGAAAAATACATTCCACAAAGTCAATCATCAAGTTCCTCATGACAACCTTACTACAACCATAATCAATCATCAAGCAAATGAAACAAGCACATGGAAGCAAAGTGTAATAGACACACATGCAACTAACATCCATGCATGACCAATACACATGGCCCATCTAATCTGAGGGGTGACCATGCTCTAATACCTCTCTGTAACCACCCTCTTTACACATGTACACAAGTAACCAGCCAATTGGGGTAAACATGTGATGTGAGGCTACTATGATTGGATTTGACCTCCTATGTGGCATTAAGGAAGTTGAATCGATGAAACATAGCAACCAACCTATCCATATCAACAACAGAGCCCTCGGGAGACATGTCATCCACTCATACATCTTGTCCCTGGGTCCTACTAATCTTCTGGACATCTTAAGCCTTAGTCGCTCTAATGCTATAGGCATGAAAGCGTTAAGAAACCCAAACTCGCTCTCATAGGCCTACCTACCAGCGTCGAGAGACCCAATTTTCCAATGTTATGCGTGTCCCCAATATTGAGCCACTTTTTCAAGCTCAGATCCCACGTCACTACCTAGAATGGGATGATAAATTAGGAGCAGTAAAACAAAAAAGAAACAATGATGAAAAATCAATATGTTAAACAATACCTTATTCAGAACCCTACTATCCATGCTAGGAATTTCGTCAAGCATGTTGCAAGCATGTAATCTACATGTATAATCAATTAGAATCAAACATAGGGATCTTGTACTTATCTGATAATCGCTAAGAACCCTTTTCCCTCATGCCATTTGTTGCATTACCATCTATTAGGCCATAGATACATTATCCATTCATTTACAAGAAAAAACATGTGGAGAGCCATACATAGCTACTATCATAAAACAAACATATAACCAACATAAATACTCATGAAAGTACAACCATCTAGACCACACATAATCCATTAAAATGCTCATAGAAACACAAGTAGCAATAACCTTTCCTTAATGATGCAAAAACCAAACCCGAGATGGGACTTCCATGTTTAACCCAACCATAGAATGGCTGAGCCAAATCTCTCTTCATCCATTCACCCACGTGCCATATTCCAAGCATGAATGTGGGACTCAACCAAAATAGCTAAACCATGGCATACCAAGGCTAAACCACCTCACCCTCATCAATAGAAACCAAGATTTAGCATAATCCATCCCGAATCACTAGGCCAACACAATGAGCACATCATAATAGGCTTTATCGTGATCTCCACCCAATCACTAGGAAAACCAAGCATGGATGCCACCAGATTTCTCCACCTACACCGTGAGGAATTTTCCTGTCTCCTAGTCTCTCTAGGTTTACTGCAATCCAAACTCGAATCACTAGGCCCTAAACCGAGACCCACTCTCCAGGATTTACTACATATCCCAAACCTGACATTACTAGGCCCAACAAAGAGCAGTTCACCTATAGGAATGCCCATTTGAGTGAGAGTTCCTATAGGGAGAATGTGTCATGGAGAGACATGCCACTCTGATTGAGGGTATTTTTCCTTGTAATGACAAATAACATGTAATGTACATCACCATCATTTGTAGCAATTAATGAAATGACCTCTAGTCTCTTGACCCCGGGCCCAAAGACGTAACCCACACTAGGTGAACTTCCTTATCAATGTGTTTGTGTCATGTGATTTCATGGTTGTTGTTATGTTTCATCTTCCTTAAAGCATGCAGATGTGATTGTTTCATGCTCTTTCATATGCAATTCTGATAACATCATAGAAGTAAAATATCTTGGTAAATTCCAGTAGCTGAAGAGATCCGGATCGAGCTTGGTATTAAAGCAGTCTTCTCGTTGATGTGAATTACAAGTGTGAACAATTGAATGTGCAACAAGATATAAAATGGAGGATGATAAATATATGTATGAGGCCTTCTGTAGGATGTCAAAAATGGTAGACATAATGTATGTAGCTTATGAGGAGAAGATGGCAAGAGAGGAACATGAGAAAGAAAGTGTAGAGGATGATTCTCCATATACCCCCTTGTGTTTACACTTATATTCTTCATCATCTTCTTGTCATTCAGATGAGGAGATCAGTCAGAGGCTTCAAGCAGAGAATGATGAATTGATGAGACTTATACGAGAAGAGAAAGAGGATAAGTAGATATTGTAGCTTCAATTACGAGCCATGGAAGAGGCCTTGGAAGAGTTGAAGCACAATGAAGGCTTAGCAAAACCATCATCGTTTGTTTCATAATTGACATCTGAGGTAAACAATGTTGATCAATCTTTAGTTTCATATTCACATGACACTATTTCTGTTGGAAACATGGAGGTACCCATTTCAGGAACTGGAATGGGAGTCCTTACCAAGATGGGATATAAGAGAGGAGGACTTGGTGTTAATGTCCAAGGGATGACTTAGCCATTGGAGGTTATACGAAGACCTCAATTCACAAGCTTGGGATACACCAAAGGAGAGTGCTCAAAGGTGTCAGAAGCTTCCAAGACATTGTTGAAACCATCAAGGAAAGAGAATGATGGGAACACATCACCATCCTCCCATGATAGTGCACATTGTAGAGGGAGAGTTAAGGCAAGTTTTCATTGCCAGAATTGCACGAGAGACAGTTGAGAGAGGTATAACAAGTCTCAGTATTATAAACCTCATTTTGATTACAAGCATGTTAATGATGAAAAAAAATCATGGTATAGAAAAACATGTAGATTTTGTGCTTTACACAACCATGTGGTTGCTAAGTGCTATAAGAGAATGACGACAAGAAAGAGGATGAGGCGTGAACGAACTTCTCCACATCAGGGAATGAATCAGGATAAGCAGGTCTAGAAGAAGAATACATTTTGCAGTCATTGCAACAGAGGTGGTCATAAAAGAGCCACATGTGGGAGGCTCCATCTAGAGCAGCTTCTCAAGGACAAAGTGCCCATGCAAGAACTAATTGGAAAGGTTTTTCAACAAGTGACTTTGCCACAGGGAGATGATGACCCATTCACTTTGATGAGTGAAAGATGGTTTTTCCTAGATATGTTAGCTTGTCATGGCCACATTTTTGTAAATCATGTGTTGCAATATAAATTGTAAAAGTGATGATGTGTTTTCCACCGCTTGTTAAAGCAACAATGATGTTTTGGCCTTTTATCTATAGCTAGGGTATTGTTATCTATTCTGATGTAAACTTGACCAAGGAATGTGTCTTATAAACTCTTGGCAAGTATGGGGATGCTTGGGTCATGGTTGGTCATTGAGCATGTAGTTTGCAAAGATTGTAATATAGGTTTGTAGAGGATGCAGGTGTCGATTCATCACTTATGGCTCCAAAGAACAAGGGTGAAGGAGAAGGAAGGGTTACCTGTCAGGAAACTTATGGTGCAGACAATGTACACAGGAGTAGCAGATTATGTTCATGATTTTGGGTGACCAAAATATCCTCAATGGATAGGAATGATTGAGGTGCCTCCAGACACGCTCATATTTAGAAGTGGCTTCAGAATAACTCAAAAATCAAAATCATTGGATTAACATGAAACTAGAACCAAATCGGAGTGCTGGTCGCCCTAATTCCAACAGTGTGAATGGAACTCAGATCTAAGTTCATATGCTCCAGATAATCATGGTCAAAGTTTTGGTCAAAATTGGCCAAGTGGCAGGCTTAATAAGGAAAAAAATTGACTAAGACTTGACGCACGGAATCCGGCCACCGAAATGGGTGAATTTTTCGAATGGTTAATTTTCCTAGTGACCCTTATTTTCGACAAAATAAAAAATGGCCAATCTTGGTTATAATAAAAATGAAAAAAGATATTAAAAATGGAGGGTGTGTCGGACCCGCCGAACCCTACCACTCCATCGGTTGGTTATATTATATATATATATATATATAAACCAAATTTGGTTGGTAGGCCACCAACCCCACCAACCATTCTACACCAAGCATTACACATGAAACATATATACCACAGACCGTTACAACAAATGGTTATGTAACGCACCGCAAGCCATTGATCATCATTGTAACCACAACATTTATGTAACCACAAAACTTTAATGTTGACTCAGTGGAACATGAGTTGACTGCCACATAGAAATACACTAAAAATTGTTAAACAAATGTACCATATTTTGGGTTCGGTGGGGATTGAACCTTGAACCACTTGCCTGCCATTGCCGAGATTTACCAATGGGCCAACAACCTATGTTGGTAAATCCACCCACAAAATTACTTAAAAGCATGGAAAATCAGTCGACCACGAGGGGGAACCACGCCCCGGCCGAACCAAGAATGGGTAGCGGGTGTGGAACCATGAACCAGGAGAATATTAAGACACTGAAAAGATTCCTTTGAGGGCCATAGGTGCCAATGTCATAATTTGTCATTCTTATAGTCATTTTTTCACGTTTTCTCACCAAGAGTCCAACCGTGCAGTGAAAATCTCCATCTAAGTAGTGGAAATGCAGGTGTCTAGCTGCTAAGAATATTTAGAGAATCTTGTCGACTTTATAGTCTTGATTGGATTTGACCTCCTATGTGATGTTAATGAAGTTGAATCAATGAAACACATCAACCAACCTATCCACATCAGCAACAGAACCCTTAGGAGACATGTCATCCTCTCATACATCTTGTCCCTAGGTCTTATTGATGTTCTGGACATCTTAAGCCTTAGTTGCTCTCATGCTATAGGCATGAAAGAATCAAGTAATAGGAATTCGCTCTCATGGGCCTACCCACTAGCGTCGAGAGACCTAATTTTCCAGTGTTATGTGTGTCCCCGGGATTTGAGACACCTTTTTAGGCCCAGATCCCAGGTCACTACCTAGAATGGAATGATAAATTAGGAGCAGTAAAACAACAAAGAAACAATGATGCAAAATCAATACGTTAAACAAGACCTTATTCAGATCCCTACTATCCATGATAGGCATTTCGTCAAACATGTCGCAAGCATGTAAACTACATGTAGAATCAATAAGAATCAAACATAGGGATCTTGTACTTATCTAAGAATCGCTAAGAACCATTTTTCCCTCATGCCATTTGTTGCATTACCATCTATTAGGCCATATATACATTATCCATTCATTTACAAGAAAAAACATGCAAAGAACCATACATAGGTACTATCATAAAACAAACATTAAACCAGCATAATACAAACATAAATACTTATGAAAGTACAACCATATAGACCACATATAATCCATTAAAATGCTCATAGAGACACAAGGAGAAATAACCTTTCATTAATGATGCAAAAACCAAACCCGAAATGGGACTTCCACATTCAACCCAACCATAGAATGGCTTAGCCAAATCTCTCTTCATCCATTCACCCCTGTGCCATATTCCAAGCATGAATGTGGGACTCAACCAAAATAACTAAACCATGGCATACCAAGGATAAACCTCCTCACCCTCATCAATACAAACCAAGCTTTAGCGTAATCAATCTTGAATCACTAGGCTAACACAATGAACACATCATAACAGACTTTACCATGATCTCCAGCCAATCACTAGGAAAACCAAGCATGGATGCCACTGGATTTCTCCACCTACACTGTGAGAAATTTTCCTTTCTCCTAGTCTCTTAGGGTTTACGAAAATCTAAACTTGGATCACTAGGCCCTAAACCGAGACACACTCTCTAGGATTTACCGCATATCCCAAACCCGGGATTACTAGTTGCAACAGAGAGCAGTTCACCTATAGGAGTGCCCATTTGAGTGAGAGTTCCTATAAGGAGAAAGTCTCGTCGAGAGGCATGTCACTCTCATTGAGGGTATTTTTTCTTGTAATGACAAAGAACATGCAATGTAAATAATCACCATTTGTAGCAATTAATGAAACAACCTCCACTCTCTTGACCCCAAGCCCAAAGACATAACCCACAGTAGGTGACCTTTGTTATCAATGTGTTTGTGTCCTGTGATTTGATTGTTGTTATTATGTTTCATCTTCCTTAAAGCATGCACATGTGGTTGTTCATACTCTTTCATATGAAATTTTGCTAACATCATAGAAGTAAAATATTTGGTTAATTCCAATAGCTGAAGAGATCGGATTGAGTTTGGTATCAGAGCGGTCTTATCGTTGATGTGAATTGCGAGTGTGAACAATTGAACGTGCAACAAGAAAGAAACTGGAGGATGACAAATATATGTATAAGGCCTTCTGCAAGATGTCAAAAATGGTAGACATAATGTATGTAGCTTATGAGGAGAAGATGACAAGAGAGGAACAAGAGAAAGAATGAGTAGATGATGATGCTCCATATACCTCCTCGAGTTTACATTCATCTTCTCATCATTCAGATGAGGAGACCAGTTAGAGCCTTCAAGCAGAGAATGATGAATTGATGAGACTTCTACGAGAAGAGAGATAGGATAAGTAGATATTGTAGCTTCAATTATGAGCCATGGAAGAGGCCTTGGAAGAGTTGAACTGCAATGAAGGCTTAGTGAAACCATCATCACTTGTCTCATAATCAACATCTAAGGTAAGAAATGTTGATCATTCTTCAGTTTCATCTTCACATGACACTATTTCTGTTGGAAACATGGGGGTACCCATTTCTGGGACTGGCATGAGAGTCCTTACCAGGATGAGATATAAAGGAGGAGGACTTGGCATTAATGGCCAAGGGATGACTTAGCCATTGGAGGTTATACAAAGACCTCGATTCACAACCTTGGGATACACCAAAGGAGATTACTCAAAGGTGTCAGAAGCTTCCAAGACATTGTTGAAACTGTCAAGGAAAGAGAATGATGGAACACATCACCATCCTCCCATGATAGTGAACATTGTAGAGGGAGAGCTAAGGCAAGATTTCATTGCCAGAATTGCATGAGAGATAGTTGAGAGAGGTATAACAAGTCTCAGTATTCTAAAGCTCATTTTGATTACAAGCATGTTAATTATGAGCAAAAATCATGGCATAGAAAAACATGTAGTTTTTGTGGTTTACACAACCATGTGGTTGCTAAGTGCTAGAAGAGAATGATGACAAGAAAGAGGATGAGGTGTGAATGAACTTCTCCACATCAGTGAATGAAACAGGTTAATCAGGTATAGAAGAAGAATAATTTTTGCAGTCATTGCAACAAAGGTGGTCATAAAAGAGCCACATGTTAGAGGATGCATCCAGAGCAGCATCTTAATGACAAAGCGCCATGCATGAACTAATTGGAAAGGTTTTTTGACAAGTGACTTTGCCATATGGAGATCATGACCCATTCACTTTGATGAGTGAAAGATGGTTTTTTCTAGATATGGTAGCTTGTCATGGCCAAATTTTTGTAAATCATGTGTTACAATTTAAATTGTAAAAGTGATGATGTGTTTCCCATCACTTGTTAAAGAAAGAATGATGTTTTGGCCTTTTATCTATAGGTGGGGTATTGTTTTCTATTTTGATGTAAACTTGTCCAAAGAATGTGTCTTATAAACTCTTGGAAAGCATGGGAATTCTTGGGTCATGGTTGGTCATTGAGCATGTAGTTTGCAAAGATTGTAATATAGCTTTGTAGAGGATGCAGGTGTCGGTTTATCACTTATGGCTCTAAAGAACGAGGGTAAAGGAGAAGGAAGGGTGACTTCTCAGGACACTTATGGTGTAGACAATGTACACAGGAGTTGCAAATTATGTTCATGATTTTGGAGGACCAAAATATCCTCAGTGGGTAGGAATGATCCAAGTGCCTCCAGACATGCTTAGATTTAGAAGTGGCTTCAGAATAACTCAAAAATCAAAATCATTGGATTGGCGTGAAACTAAAACTAGATCGCAATGCTTGTCGCCCTAATTCCAACAATGTGAACGAAACTCAAATCAAAGTTCGTATGCTCCAGATAATCACGGTCAAAGTTCTTGTAAAACTTGGCCGACTGGTAGGCTTAACATGGAAACAACTTAACTGAGACTCGACGCATAGAATCCAGCCACCTAAATGGGCGAATTTTTCGAATGGTTAATTTTCTCACTGACCCTTATTTTCGACAAAATTAAAAATGGCCAATCTTGGTTATAATAAAAATGAAAAAAAATATTAAAACTGGAGGGTGGGTCGGGCTCACTAGACCTATCCACCCCATTGGTTGGTTATATATATATATATATATATGCCTGGTGTGGAATGGTTGGCAGGCCACCAATTCTACCAACCATTCCACACCAAGCATTACATATGAAACATATATACCACATACTGTTACAAAAAATGGTTATGTAACGCACCGCAAGCCATTGACCATTGTCGTAACCGCAACATTTATGTAAGTAGAAAACTTTAATGTCGACCAAATGGAACATGAGTTGATTGCCACATAGAAATACGCTAAAAATTGTTAAACAAATGTGCCATATTTGGGGTTCGGTGGGGATTGAACCCCAAACCACCCACCTCACATTGCTGAGATTTACCAATAGGCCAACAACCTATGTTGGTAAATCCACCCATAAAATTGCTTAAAAGCTTGGAAAATCAGTCAACCAAGGGGGTAACGGAGGGAGGCGGAACCTTGCACGATGGAACCATGCCCCGGCTAAACCAAGAATGGGTAGGGGGTGTGGAATCATGAACCAAGATGATTTTAAGACGCTGAAAAGATTCCTTTGAGGGCTAGAGGTGACAATGATAGAATTTGTCATGCTTATAGTCATTTTTTGCACGCTTTCTCGCCAAGATTCCAACCGTGTTGTGAAAATCTCCATTTGAGTAGTTGAAATGCACGTGTCGAGCTGCTAAGATTCTTTAGAGAATCTTGCCAATTTTATAGTATTTATTGGATTCGACCTCCTATGTGACGCTAAGGAAGTGGAGTCGATGAAACACATCAACCAACCTATCCATATCAGCAACAGAACCCTCATGAGACATGTCATCCACTCATACATCTTGTCCCTTGGTCCTACTGATGTTCAGGACATCTTAAGCCTCAATCACTCTCATGTTATAGGCATGAAAGTATTAAGAAACCCAAATTCGCTCTCACAGGTCTACCTACTAGTGTCGAGAGACACAATTTTCCAGTGTTATGTGTGTCCTCGGGTTTTGAGCCACTTTTTTAGGCCCAAATCCCAGGTCACTACCTAGAATGGAATGATAAATTAGGAGTAGTAAAACAACAAAGAAACAATGATGCAAAATCAATATGTTAAACAACACCTTATTTAGATCCCTACTATCCATGACAGGCATTTCGTAAAACAGGTAGCAAACATGTAATCTACATGTATAATCAATCAGAATCAAACATAGGGATCTTGTACTTATCTAAGAATCGCTAAGAACCATTGTTCTCTCATGCCATTTTTTTCATTACCATCTATTAGGCCATAGATAAATTATCTATTCATTTACAAGATAAAACATGCAGAGAGCCATACATAGCTACTATCATGAAAGTACAACCATATATACCACATATAATCCATTAAAATGCTCATAGAAACACAAGGAGAAATACCCTTTCATTAATGATACAAAAACCAAACCCGAGATGGGACTTCCACGTTCAACCAAACCATAGAATGGTTGATCCAAATCTCTCTTCATCCATTCACCCCCATGCATTATTCCAAGCATGAATGTGGGACTCAACCAAAATAACTAAGCCATGGCATACCAAGGCTAAACCACCTCACCCTCATCAATAGAAACCTAGCTTTAGCATAATCCATCCTGAATCACTAGGCCAACACAATGAACACATCATACCATGCTTTACCGTGATCTCCACCCAATCACTAGAAAAAACAAGCATGGATGCCATCAGATTTCTCCACCTACACCATGAGAATTTTCCTGTATCCTAGTCTCTTAGGGTTTATTGCGATCCAAACTTGGATTACTAGGCCCTAAACTGAGACCCACTCTTTAAGATTTACCACATATCCCAAACCTAGGATTACTAGGACTAGCGGAGAGTAATTCGCCTATAGAAATTCCCATTTGAGTGAGAGTTCCTATAGGGAGAACGTCTCATGGAGAGACATGCCACTCTGATTGAGGGTATTTTTCCTTGTAATGACAAAGAAAATTCAATGTACATCACATCATTTCCAGCAATTAATGAAATGACCTCCACTCTCTTGACCCCGGGCCCAGAGACATAACCCACACTAGGTGAACTTCGTTATCAATGTGTTTGTGTCTTGTGATTTGATGGTTGTTGTTATGTTTCATCTTCCTTAAAGAATGCACATGTGGTTGTTTGATATTCTTTCATATGCAATTCTGCTAACATCATAGAAGTAAAATATCTTGGTTAATTGTAGTAGCTGAAGAGATCCGGATCGAGTTTAGTATCACAGCGTTCTTCTCGATGATGTGAATTGCGAGTATGAAAGACTGAACGTGCAACAAGAAAGAAAATGGAGGATGACAAAGATATGTATGAGGCCTTTTGTAGTATGTCAAAAATGGTAGACATAATGTATGTAACTTATGATGAGTAGATGGCGAGAGAGGAACAAGAGAAAGAAAGAGTAGAAGACGATGCTCCATATACCCCCTCAAGTTTACATTCATCTTCTCATCATTCAGATGAGGAGACCAGTCAGAGCTTTGAAGCAGAGAATGATGAATTGATGAGACTTCTACAAGAAGAGAAAGAGGATAATTAGAGAGTGCAGCGTCAATTACGAGCCACAGAAGAGGCCTTGCAAGAGTTGAAGTGCAATGAAGGCTTAGCGAAACCATCATCGCTTGTTTCATAATCAACATCTGAGGTAAACAATGTTGATCATTCTTCAATTTCTTCTTCACATGACACTATTTCTGTTGGAAACATGGAGGTACCCATTTCAGGAACTAGCATGAGACTCCTTACCAAGATGGGATATAAAGGAGGAGGACTTGGTGTTAATGGCCAAGGGATGACTCAACCATTGGAGGTTATACAAAGACCTCGATTCACAAGCTTGGGATACACCAAAGGAGAGTGCTCAAAGATGTCAGAAGCTTCCAAGACATTGCTGAAACTGCCAAGGAAAGAGAATGATGGGAAAACATCACCATCCTCCCATGATAGTGCACATTGTAGAGGGACAGCTAAGGAAATATTTCATTGCCAAAATTGCACGAGATACAATTGAGAGAGGTATAACAAGTCTTAATATTCTAAAGTTCATTTTTATTACAATCATGTTAATGATGAACAAAAATCATGGCATAGAAAAAACATGTAGTTTTTGGTTTACACAACCATGTGGTTGCTGAGTGCTAGAAGAGAATGACGGCAAGAAAGAGGATGAGGCGTGAACGAAGTTCTCCACATCAGGGAATGAAGTAGGTTAAGCAGGTATCGAAGAAGAATAATTTTTTCAATCATTGATGGTCATAAAAGAGCCACATGTTGGAGGCTCCATCGAGAGCAACGTCTTAAGGACAAAGAGCCCATGTAGGAACTAATTGGAAAGGTTTTTTGACATGTGACTTTGCCATATGGAGATGATGACCCATTCACTTTGATGAGTGAAATATGGATTTTTCTAGATATGGTAGCTTGTCATGGCCACATTTTTGTAAATCATGTGTTTCAATTTAAATTATAAAAGTGATGATGTATTTTCCATTGCTTGTTAAAACAACAATGACGTTTTGGCTTTTTATCTATAGCTGGGGTATTGTTTTCTATTTTGATATAAACTTGACCAAAGAATGTGTCTTATAAACTCTTGGAAACTATGAGGATGCTTGGGTTATGGTTGGTAATTGAGCATGTAATTTTAAAATATTGTAATATAGGTTTGTAGAGGATGCATGTCTCAATTCCTCACTTATGGATCCAAAGAACAAGGGTGAAGGAGAAGGAAGGGTGACCTGTCAGGACACTTATGGTGCAAACAATGTACACAGGAGTTGCAGATCATGTTCATGATTTTGGAGGACCAAAATATCCTTAGTGGGTAGGAATGATCTAGATGCCTCCATACATGCTCAGATTCAGAAGTGATTTCAGAATAACTCAAAAATCAAAATCATTTAATTGACGTGAAACTAGAACAAGATCGCAGTGCTCGGCGCCCCGATTCCAATGGTGTGAATGGAACTCAAATCCAAGTTCATATGATCTAGATAATCACAGTCAAATTTCTAGTCGAACGTGGCCAAGTGCAAGCTTAACAAAAAATAAATTGACTGAGACCCGACGAACGGAATCTAGCCATCAAAATAGGCGAATTTTTCAAATGGTTAATTTTCCTAGTGACCCTTATTTTCGACAAAATTAAAAATGGCCAATCTTGGTTATAAAAAAAAACAAAAAAATTATAAAAAATTGAGGGTGGGTCGAGCCCACTAGACCTGCACACCCCATTGGTTGGTTATTTTTTATATATATATATATATATATATTTAAAAACGAAGTTTGGTTCGCAGGCCACCAACCTCGCCAACCATTCCACACCAATATTCATCCGAGCAATAGATTTTTTGTCCATCTTCAGGACACAATCTTTGGGGGAATCTTCAAGATGCCTGAGGGTCTAGAATTTGACGGTTTCGGAAAGGGGAAAAGTTTATAGTTGTTTGACACAATTTCATGCCACAAATTCAGCAGTGGTGTCCATTTCAGTAGTTGATCTTTGAATTTTTTGGCCATCTGCGAGAGTGGAGGTATATGATGCAGTTATGTCATGTTTCTCTTCTGATTTACCGAGATGATTTTTTTGTTGTTGAGATCCCTGATTATGATTATGTTGAGAGATACTTTAATGCCACATGATGTGAGATTTTATTAGCTTGTCATGCTAAAGCAATGCCCATTTGAGTGCGAGTTTCTGTAAGGAGAACGTCTCGTGGAGAGACATGGCATTCTTGTTGAGGGAATTTTCCCATATGAGTGAGAGTTCTAAGAACATCTCGTGGAGAGACATGCCACTCTGTTTGAGGGTATTTTCCCTTGTAATGACAAAGAGCATGCCATGTACATCATCATCATTTGTAGCAATTAATAAAGCGGCCTCGACTCTCTTGACACTTGACCCAAAGACATAAACCACACTGGGTGAACCCTGTTATCAATGTGTGTGTGTGTCCTATGATTTGATGGTTGTTGTTATGTTTCATCTTCCTTAAAGCATGCATATGTGGTTTTTTCATGCTCCTTCATATGCAATTCTGCTAACATCATAGAAGTGAAAGAACTTAGTTAATCCTAGTAGCTAAAGAGATCCAAATCAATGCTCTTGTTATGCGGGAATAATTGGGCTGAGTTGGAACCTTTTGCAATTCTCGCTTCCTTACAATTATTTTTAGCGTTCTTATGATTGGTTACAATTGCAAGGTGTGATGGGGATGGAACAATTTCTTGATTTTCTTGATGTTGATGTCTCAGCTCAAGAAGCCTATGTCAAGGTCACGTTGGACACATAGCAGACACATGGGAATTGCACTCACAGGTTGGTGTTGATTCCACACCCACATACCATGCATGCAGGGCAAGTGTCACCATTGCTCCTGCATACATCGGGCTCTTCTCATCATGGATGTGACACATGTTTCCACGGTACCTATTATGGGAATTCAAGCCACAAAGGTGGTAGACACTAGAATGTAAAATGTGTGGAGACACCTAATATTTTGAGTTTTGGCCATGATGTACAATGGGATCGAGTTGTTGGCCTGCAAAAAAGGGCATTAGTCAGAAGCTAGATTTGCACAAGCACTAGGGATATGGAATTGATGGAGTGGGCTTCGATGTAATGGACCACTATTCTGGGATATTCACCCAAGGTCAACAAACTCCTTAATTAGTGGTTTAACGTTCATTTATTACATAAGGTGGATGCAAATAGGATGTCGGCCATGTCGTGGGTTCAGGGCCGTTATTTCCTGCATATTAGTCAACAGTATGTTGGGTTCAACCCACTTTTGGATACTCCTAGAAACAACCTCATTTGGGTCAAGCTACCTGGCCTTCCACTTGAGTACTAGATCAGGTGGGCACTGATGGAGATCAGGAATATTATTGGATGCTTCATTTACAATGACCTACAAATCCTAGGGGCTTGTGACAAGAGGTTTGCATGGATTCTTGTGGAGGTAAATTACTTTGTGGGCCTGCTGGAATGCATAGAACTCGAATGGGACTCTCTCCGCACCAGTTAGAGGATTGATTATTAGGGGATACCCTTTCGCCACTTGTTGTGCCATCATATGGGTCATCTATTGGAGAGATGTCCATGGTGCTTCCACTAGAGACCACGTCTTCGATGACTTCCAGAACAATGACGACCTGCACGGAACATTTATGATTCCTCCACTCTCCCAGTTTGGACAGAGGTAACCCTTCATCCTCTGAGGATCCTAATTATAATGATATTTTTATTTCTTCTATCCCTTCTTGCACTAAGCCATTGATTCAAAGTATCTCGATCCATTTGAACTTGGGGGGGAGGGGGCTTCTAGATCATGCTACCACTAGTCCCCATGATCCAGGTGGATATTGGTGGCCACCCACCAATTCCACTTGGACCCCCACCATTGCTTCTTTCAGTTTTTCAGTTTCTTTAATTGTAGCACAATTTACTATTTTTAGTAGTTTTTCGGGTCCTAAACTTCTAGAGCCGTTTTGAGGCCCTAAACAACATTTTTTGGAATGCCAACCACTTTCTATCTAAAATCATCTTCTTCGTTGTAGTCCTTAGAGAGATCTTTCCAACAAGTTATCATGCACATCAAATGGAGATAATATGACCAAGTCACGATCCCGGGAAGTTGGTTGTCCAACTCACCCCTACGGGGCCCATAAACTCTTGGTGTTACATCTCCTCGAGTTATGGTTTTAGTTGTTTATGGTTTGCTCTTAGTGTTCAATAATAAAAAAGGTCATTGAGCCTCATTGTAAGGAGTTTAGAGGCATGTAGCCACCACATCTCTTCTCAAAGATAAGCTACCATCGCTCTAGCTGGTTTATTTCCATTTCTGTTTGTAAGCATATTTTAGTATTTTACATTAATGAAATGAAGTATTATTTCCACTGCATATTTGTGTTTATGGTTATCTCTATAATTTGTTGCATTCCTGTTTAAATCCGGATTCCTGGTATCAGAGCGGTCTGCTTTTTTTTCTTTGTTTTTCTTTGCATGTCCCCAACAAGGTTGGGATATAAGGGGTTAGGGCTTGAATTGGTCGAACCTTTGCAAGACCAACCTCACAAATCCCGACGACCTGCCATGGTAGATGAAAAGAAAGATTAGGGAGTAGGAGATCCTATCAAAATCTTGCTCGAAGAAGCCCTTGAGTAACAAAGGAACGTGATGATGGACAACTTTTCCTAGATCCTTCAACAGCTACCTAGGGGTGGCAAATCAGCTTCCAACAGCTACTCTGGAAATTCCACATCATTTAAGGTACAAGTTAATTTTGAAATCCCCATATTTTAGGGTTAGATAGACGCAGATGCCGTCGATAAATGCTTAAATCTGCTAGAGGGTTATTTTTATGTTCATGATTTTTCCAATCGGGAAAATATTATTTTCGCTCTTCTCAAAGTAACCCCCCACGTCAAGGACTGGTGGAAAACCTACTGCGAGTAGAAGGATGAAAGTACAGGCTCATTATTTTCAGCTGCACCCACATGGAATTCATTCTATGATACCATCAAGGAGCAGTACTACCTGATCGGAAGCTATGAGGATCAATACATAAAGTGGACCATGCTGCGTCAGGGAAGGGACCAAGACATGCCGGAGTTTACCAATATTTTCCATACCCTTTGCACAAAGTTGGGTATCAAGGATTCAGAGCAGCATTTGGTACTCAAATACCATGGCTGCCTACACAAGTACATCGAGGAAGAAATAGAATTCCTGAAGATATCCTCGCTCGACACGACATATTGATATGTCGTCAAGGTCGAGAAAAAGTTTAAACAGAAGAAGCAAGACTTTGGATCTACGAATCTGAAGCAAGGTAAAGGTGCCCCCAAACCGTAGAACAAAGGACAAAGCCAAGGCAGGGTGGCCCAAGACAACCTGCCAAAGAAGCAAGCAAAGAACAATGATGCAAAGCTAAAAAATGACATGGGAAAGTGGTGTGAGTTCCATAAGAGCTCCACTCACAACACAAGTGAGTGTTGGGCCAAGAATTCACTGGTAGCTGAGCTAAAGGTTTCAGAATGAGATGCATGTTCCGACTCTGAGTCAGAACCCAAAAAGGGGAATGACAAAGGGTAGCAAATTATCGACGTGAAGCCCAATGCCACCATTGCCACCATAAAGATCCAGAAGGAGGAACCCGAAGATCCAAAGGAGGAGGAGTGTCTCTTCCACTCCCAAATGTGGGTAAAGGTCTCCCTGCTACAGTTAATTGTTGACAGCGGGAGCCAAAAGAACCTCATTCGGTAGAGGTCGTGAAGTGGCTGAGCTTACTGACCACAACACATCCACAACTGTACACCATTGGGTGGCTTCACCAAGGACGAGATCTTCGCATGTGCCAGAAATGTTTTCCATACAACATCAAGCCCTTCATGGATGAGGTGTTGTGTGAAATTGCTCCTCTTGAAGTTTGTGATGTATTATTAGGACAATCGTACTTGTGGAAGAGATATGATGTGTATGAATCAAGGCCTCGTGTTGTTATTGTTACTTTGGGAAATAAGTTGTACAAGATACCAGAGGTACCACCGCCTACGGCCATCTCTTTGATTACTGCAAAACAATGCAGTAAGCTCATTTCCAAAACCAGGAAATTTGTTTTCCTGATGATAAGCCCTTAAGAAAAGAAGAAGACAGTGGCCACGACCTCCAGATAGGGCCCCTCCACACGACAACTACAGATGGACAAGGTCATGGACAAGTACGAGGAAATCTTCACCTCCCCCGCAGGGGTTCCTCTGCACTGCCAGGTCAAGCACTCCATCAATCTGACCCCAGGTGCACTGCTGCCCGATGGACCAATCTATCGGCGCTCCGTTCTGGAGAATGACGAAATCAAGAGGTAGATGCAGGATCTGTTGTAGAAAGGTCACATTCGTCCGAGTTCATCACCCTGTGGGAGCCCGATCGTGTTGGTACAGAAGAAGGATGGGACTTGGAGACTCTGTATTGACTATCGGGCGTTGAACAAGATCATTGTCCATAATAGGTACTCGATCCCATAGATTGATGACCTCTTGGACCAACTGAAGGGGGAAAAATATTTCAACAAGATCCATTTGAAGTCAGGATATCACCAAGTACCAATCGAACCCTCCGATGTGTGGAAGACTGCCTTCAAAGCCAAGGAGGGCCTTTTCAAATGGTTTGTTATGCCTTTCAGATTGAAAAATGCTCCTGCAACCTTCATGAGGCTAATGGATGACATATTGTGGCCATTCACTGTTGTTGGGAAAAGTATCTACTCAGAACGCCCCTATCCCACTCTAAGGTGTGATAGTGCCTTAGCAACAAACAAGGAAAACTACTTTCGTATTCTTCTTTATGAAATGTAAACGAAGAGGAAGGATGTAACTAACCTGTGTCTTGCGCTAGTTTGTTGATCCAATCGCTCTCCTCTTTGTTCGCTTCCCGCTGCCTGCTCCCTTACTTGCCCAGCTTCACCAAGTTCCTGCAAGATCACAGAAGAGGAAAACTACACAAAAGACATAGATTTACATTCATAAATAGCTTAGGATCATATTTAAGCTAAACATGCAAATATAACAAAACATCATTGATACACAAGCATGTAGGAGAAACTCAAATAGTTTTATTGATATAATAAGAAGATCCAAGAGGAGATACAACCAAGTGAGTCCCGATCCAGCATCTACCTCCCAGCAAAGGAATCCCTTCCTCACCTCCAACAAAGCATAAATCACCCAATGCACTAATCTCAATCTCAAAACCAACAGCAATTCTCTGCAAAGTACAAAATTCCAGCCTCTGGATCTCTGGGATGAGGGATCCATATATAGATGTATGCAAAGAGGATGAGTCAGCTTATGTTTTGACTTGTGGCTTCTCTCTGTCAGTTCTTGCTTCCACTTGGAGACTGAGAGCCTCTTACTCATCACTGGTCGAATTCAGTGAGGCAAGTGTCATTGGAGAAGATTCTGGAAGCTTCCATTGTCTTTCCACCTCGTTGAATGACTTTGCCATTTGTCATTTCCCGCTCAACGCACCCTGGTAGTGCATTCACCTGCGTTGCAACGCACCTAGCCAGTGTATTTGGGTGCTTTGCAACGCAGGTAGCTAGTGGAGCATCTGAATTGATCCTGATTTGACTAGTTTTGAGCAGTTTCTGGTGGAGAACTTCTGGGAGAAGCTGTAATTTGTTGACCTTGTTTCTTTAGGAGCTGGAACAACATCTTTAGGGACTTAGGATCCCTTGGTTTATGGACATTTCATGCTTATAGCTGTAAGGCACAAAAATGTCTATAACAGTTGCCCCCTAAAGTATGAGGCCGTTTATCGGGTGAAATGCTTTATTAGGAGGATCCGAAGTTCTTTCAATGCTGGGAGGAGACCTGTAATAAGATACAATACAATACATCATCTTCATACTATTTTCATGATCTAGCTGAGGCGGGCATTCCCATGCTCAGCTTTATAAATTCATTTTTATGTACATAGGACAGACAATCGTCTGATGATAGACTGATGATTCTGATGAAGTCATCATCCTTTTGGTAGGATGATTATCTGTGCTGCAATGCTGTACATGTCAATGTTTTTATTTTTTCTGAATATATATCGCAGCCCGGATGGATGAAACTAGATCCGGGGCCTTCAATCTCGTCCGATCTTCACTCGAAGTACAAGTCGATCCATGTGAGAAATGTTTTGAAGTCGAACATGGAAAGACATCGCTTGATTACCAGTTAATGATGCAAACTGTTAACAAGCGCGAGAGGAATCACCGATAATGATAATGACCCTCAAGGTACTGCAGTACAATTCACGTGGTTTGGATAAAGGACTTGGCGTCGAACACCACGCAAAATCTTTCGGTCGAAGGTCATTGATGTATACCTGTCGCCGGAAGTGAGAAACTTGCCATTGAGGCATGCAAGCTTCAAAGCACTGAAGGGGTGTTCCTAGATCAACTTCTTGGATAATGAGCTGATGTCGACAAGAAGCGATCCGTCAAAGGAGGGCCTTGATGTATCCCACATCAATGACACGGAACGGAGCAAATGATTTTGATGGAGGTGAAAACGATCTGATGATATATGGTTCAGGGTGGCGGTCATGAAAGAGTGAAGTATAATGTATGGTAGTGGATGGGACACGGGTGACTTCTCTGGATGACTTCTCTTGAACATGTCGGCGACACTTATATAATGGATTGGTAGCATTTACCCCAAAAGTGGATGGTATGGCGAGACCATGGTGATGTGACCGGTGAATGAAACAACCCAACCCGACTCAGGCACGGAGTGGAAGTGTCATGTTCAAGAGCGACTTGCTACTAATAAAGATTCTTTGAGTTTCTTCCCAATTTTTCCCCAGTCATTGCTGACCAGTACCTCTTTATTTTTGTCAAGCTTGAGGAGGATAACATATGCTTGTTCTATAATCTGCCCTTCGGGCAAACCCATCGCTATGTTTTAACGAGCCTAGCGATAGTGAAACTCGTTCTTGTCTAAAGACAAGTTTGTCGCTATTAATGTTTTTAACGAGTTTAACGACAAAGATAACTCGGTCCTTTTCCTTTTTAGGGAGTCTGAAAAGGTACGTAAAGTTAACTCCAGAATTCCTTTTTCGTCATCTAATCCCTTAAGTCTGAAAAAGTATAAAACAATATAGAAGGGATGAAATTTCGATAGTTTTAACGAGCCGAACAAAATAAGCGGTCGATCTTTTTGTGCAATAATCCCTCAGGTCCAAAAAGATTAAAATCTAGAGGAGGGATAGCACTTCCTGTCGCTTTAACGAGCTGGAAGGCCAAAACTCGGCAATCTTTTCATATTTTACGAGTCAGATGAAAAGAGCTTAAAGAAGACTCGTCTTTTGAGGAACGAGTGATAAAAAGGGTAGCAGCTGATTCCAGGTAAGGTTTGGAATTTTCCAAGCACGGCAGCGTCACAAGGATGGCTAGTGAAATCACTCTTCGCAGCTGTTCCTCAAAATGGGTAAACAATCAAATAGAGGTGAACGATCGGCCAAATGAAAAGTGGAGGTGACGGTGCAAACACGACCAAGGCTTTAATGGATGAAAATGCTTCATTCACGGTGATTATTTACCGGAGGATATTTCATTTTTTAACGAGCTTAAACACGGGTTGAAACATTTGCTCGATCTTATGTTTATTTTTTAACGAGCTTGAACTATGCGCTAAAACTACTCGATAATCCAGTCATATGATAAGAATGTCTCATATAAAACGGCAACATTTAGATTTTTGCCCCACATCCTTTCTTTATGCAAGTTAGGAAACGACTAATCCTACGAGTTTAAAGGGTTAGCCTACGGGTTTAAAGGGAGGACCTAAAAATTTAAAAAATAAATAGTCGCCCTTCGCTTGCACTCCAAAAGGTTTGCATGCCCCCAGGTATAAGATATGGTTTCAAGGTTACCCCTCAATTTGCAGGAAAAACATTTGTTTAACCGGGAGAGGCCTACCTCTTACAGGTTATCAAAGATTGCTCTATTCGCGGTGCAAATAAAACACTTCCTTGGCGATGTTTACCGAGATAAACAAAGGTGAGCAACAACGAGCGCCACTCACATAACTTTGACAAGAGAATCTTTTTCTAGAATAACCCCTCTTCCACTGACGGACGGGGTACAGACTAGTCATATTATCCCGCGGAAACCTACCCTATACCCGAAGTTTTCCTGCCGAAGCAGACCAGGACGCATGCCCCCTGGGTTTCAGTCATATCCCTCCGAATTACTCGCGCTCATCGGGAGGACGGACTGGGGGTTGAGACATTTCTTGCGTGAAGAGACCACTTAAGGATGGTATATGACTATTTGCTATGCGTGATCCGGGAAATGAAAGCTGGTCCACGAGCTTGACCACTCTTCCTTCGTGCGGAAAACACATTACTCTAAAGAGTGAGGAGACAATGGCTCCCATGCAATAAATATAGTCTCGTCCAAGGAGTAGGTTATAATCCAAGGGTCCTTGAACGACCATGATGTTCATTTGAACTGTCTTCCCTCTCAATGTTATGGGCACATTGGGAAGGATCCCTAAAGGTCGACTGGTTCCTTTATCAAAGCCTGTCAGATTTCTCATTTCATGCAATAGAGATGGCGAACCAAGCGCTTTCCAAGAAATAGAGGAAAGGATACTCACAGAAGCCCCATCATCAATGATGGTGCCAGCCATGACCATTCTGTATATCTGAACGATAATTCGGAATGGTATGCTTGCTGGCAAACGGGGTCTGCCTAGTTGATTCCAGTCGAAGGATACAACTAGGTTGCTTGGAGGTGGGACCGAGTAGACGGCCGGGTATGGCTCTGACGAACTTCCTTCCTGCGATAAAGGAATGGGTGGATTGCCCCCGTGTTCGTCGGAGTCTGTGTTGATGAAGAGAATTTGGACGGTGTCATCCTTATCCTCTTCAGTGACTGTATCATTCGAAGATAAAACTTCTGAAGGCAAGACCGGGTCAACTGCCGCCTCGACCTTTTGACTTTCGTCTGGTATGGATTCAGTTGGTATATCCTCAATGATAGATGCTTCAGCTGACCACTTGAGTGGGCCAGCTGGGTTCTCAACTGGTGACGAACACGGCAAGAGTTTTTTATATCCAGGAGGAAGTCGTAACGGTGAGACCGGACGATCATCCAAAACTCTTTTAGCCTCGTCTAAGAAGGGACAACGGTGGAGGGCATGGTCGCCTTCGCACAGTCTACAGGGAAATCTAGCTTTCCCTTTTTGTCCTGGGGCTTCACTTTCACTAGTTGACGGTGTACTTTCAACATGATCTCCAGAGGTTGATGACACCGGATTGTGCAAACGAGGAGACCAGTCCCTTAGTATCCGGGGGATGCAAGGACAATCTCTGTGAAAGTGGTCTCCTCTACAAATGACACATGGCGATTTAGGCCTGGTCGGTGCTGTGTGTGGATTTTCATTAGACGACACTTGTTTTCCCTTATTTGCCTTTGGCTCCTTCTTCTTTTTCTCTTTCTTCTTCTTCTCCTTCTTCTCCTTAGGAACTTGGTTTTTAGCTTTACCAGTCCCGTCAAGCGAAGAGGAAGGAAGAGAGGAAGAATTAGAGGAAGTAGAAGGTTGGTGGGAAATTCTGGACTCGTCTAACTGCTGATTCGACTGTTCAGGAATAGTGGTGTTCTGAATGACATTGGTTGAGAAGAGCCAAACTGGCAAGCCAATTGTCAGTCCTGGAAGCGACAATGTGGCCATATGGGGCGCACCAACATCTCCCCAAGAGGAGAAGGGACTAGGATTTCCACCAAGGGGAATTCCTTGGTTGGTAGGCTCCATTTTCTCAACCTAAAGATCAACGCAGGAAAAAGGGTATGAATATTCCGTTTAAAATAAATTTTAACACGCTTTGACACAACTTTGTTTTTTTCAGTTTTAAAGAGTCGAGAAAAAACAAAAGATGACTCTAGTCTCCTTCAATTTTTAATGAGCCTGAAGTGACAAGTGCTCAGATGGACCTTTTCGGTTAAGGAGTCTGAAAAGGAACGAAAGGGACTGCTCTGGAGATCTAGGTAGAGGGTGTGCCAAACCAATCACAAAACAGCAGAATACTTTTTAAGGTACGGGCGGTCAATCTTCCCGAATGCTGTGTTCAGTGCATTGCGATCAGTAGGGCGGCCGACACGGCTTCCTATGGATAAAGGTTTTATGCCTATAGGGGTCTCCCAATATATACTCGACGGTACGTGGGAGCACAATCCGTACTGGCACTTATCGTCTCACAGTGGAGGAATCACCCAACCAACAGTGAGGACAACAGTTACCAGGCTTTACGACGCCGGAACACATCTCTAGCCTAGACCTCTATGTTTTGCGTTAAGTTACAAAGCATTGTTAAGTTCATTCAATTTATTTTAGGTTGATCTTTCTTAGAAGTTTTCCTTTTTGGATCACCACGAGATGTAGATGTAATTCCTAAATGCAGTCTAAAGATGATAAGCAAGCTTTTATCTCTTTTCAACAATGAAAATCCTAGCTACAAGGGGAAAAGAAAGACACAATCTTTTCTCAAAGAGCAAAGAGCACACTGTAAATGCACTTTTCCTAAATCAAGCCATACAAACTGTCAATATGCAAATGCACTTATGCATGTATTTGTTTTTCACTTTCTTAATATTGATGCCTAAAAAGAAAGCTGTTGTACAAATTTGAATTCGATTTCAAGTGAAAAACACAAACAAGCTTCTTTTCGAAATCAAAAAGTAGAGACGATTACGACACTTTATGATTTTGAAGTAAACACTTGTTTCGACACTATAAATTCACAAATTCAAACCAAAGACAAAAGTAAAAGCGTAATCAACTGTCAACAGTAAAAAAAAATTCTCCTAAGATCAAAACGACACTTACGACAGATCTAGATCTAAGGGCGACAGTATGATCGGTTTACTTTTGCAATGGGAAACTGTAAATGACGTAACAAATACACAAAAAAAAAATACAATTTCTTTTATACAACTAAGGCAGAATTAAGGCAAAGAAAAGGGGTTTTCAGATAGGTACACACACTGATAACAGGCTGCAAAAATCAGAGGCAAAACTGGAAAAAGTGAGCAAAGAACCTCAGCTAGGCAGGGCTAGGCTGATCAACGCACCTGCTACACAGAGAAACTGAATTGCAGCGCAGGTAGCCCTCTCGGGACCTGCGTTGAAATGCAGAGTCTCTTCACAGAGCCTGCGCTGAAGCAGAAACGAGAATTTTCTCTGGGTTCTGGGTCACGGTTTGCAGTTTAATCTATGGTTTTTGGCCGGATAAAAGCTATCAGTAAGGTACAATCAGAGGGATGATTTAAAGGAGGACTAAGAGCTATCACAAAGGGCAATTAGAGCATTTTTGGATCAATTGTTCAGATCATAAACAGGCCTAGTGAATGGACTAGAGTAGCAGATCTCTACTTTGCATTTGTAAATGGCAAATGCAGTTCGATTCGCCACTCCTGAGTTTATGAGATGAACACCAATAGAAACACAAATAAACTAACTAGACATGATCCCCAGCGGAGTCGCCATTTTGTTGTTGGGAAAAGTATCTACTCAGAACGCCCCTATCCCACTCTAAGGTGTGACAGTGCCTTAGCAACAAACAAGGAAAACTACTTTCGTATTCTTCTTTATGAAATGTAAACGAAGAGGAAGGATGTAACTAACTTGTGTCTTGCGCTAGTTTGTTGATCCAATCGCTCTCCTCTTTGTTCGCTTCCCGCTGCCTGCTCCCTTACTTGCCCAGCTTCACCAAGTTCCTGCAAGATCACAGAAGAGGAAAACTACACAAAAGGCATAGATTTACATTCATAAATAGCTTAGGATCAGATTTAAGCTAAACATGCAAATATAACAAAACATCATTGATACACAAGCATGTAGGAGAAACTCAAATAGTTTTATTGATATAGTAAGAAGATCCAAGAGGAGATACAACCAAGTGAGTCCCGATCCCGCATCTACCTCCCAGCAAAGGAATCCCTTCCTCACCTCCAACAAAGCATAAATCACCCAATGCACTAATCTCAATCTCAAAACCAACAGCAATTCTCTGCAAAGTACAAAATTCCAACCTCTGGATCTCTGGGATGAGGGATTCATATATAGATGTATGCAAAGAGGATGAGTCAGCTTATGTTTTGACTTGTGGCTTCTCTCTGTCAGTTTTTGCTTCCACTTGGAGACTGAGAGCCTCTTACTCATCACTGGTCGAATTCAGTGAGGCAAGTGTCATTGGAGAAGATTCTGGAAGCTTCCATTGTCTTTCCACCTCGTTGAATGACTTTGCCATTTGTCATTTCCCGCTCAACGCACCCTGGTAGTGCATTCACCTGCGTTGCAATGTACCTAGCCAGTGTATTTGGGTGCTTTGCAACGCAGGTAGCTAGTGGAGCATCTGAATTGATCCTGATTTGACTAGTTTTGAGCAGTTTCTGGTGGAGAACTTCTGGGAGAAGCTGTAATTTGTTGACCTTGTTTCTTTAGGAGCTAGAACAACATCTTTAGGGACTTAGGATCCCTTGGTTTATGTACATTTCATGCTTATAGCTGTAAGGCACAAAAATGTCTATAACATTCACCAACTCATTTGTAGTGGTCTACTTGGATGATATCCTGATCTTCAGCCAGAGTTGGGAAAAGCACCTCCACCACATCCGATAGGTTCTCCAAACATTGCGGCAACACAAGTTATGTGCCAATTTGGAGAAGTGAACTTTTGGCATGACCGAGGTTCAGTATTTGGGATACATTATTGATGAACATGGTGTGCATGTGCATCTAGCCAAGATCCAAGTCATTCGGGATTGGCCATCTCCAATCACTTTGATAGAGCTTCGCAGCTTTCTAGGTCTTGCCAACTTCTACTGCAGGTTCGTGTTGGGATTTTCTCATATCACTTGGCCCTTGAGTCAAGTCACCAAGGGAGGAGCAAAAGAAAAATTCTTTTGGTCTGAATCTCAACAGAACACATTCACAGAGTTGAAAGATCGCCCCTGCTCAGCACCAGTGCTCACATTACTAGAATTGCAACAACCATTTTAGGTCGAGACAGATGCCTCTGACTATGCTATTGGGGCAATCCTTACTCAACACGAACATCCAATGGCATATCATAGTGAGACACTTTCAGATACAGTCTGGAAGTATCCCATTTATGACAAAGAGATATATTCCATTGCGCAGGCCTGCCGACAATGGAAGCATTACATTTTGGGGAAGGAAACAGTCATCCACATAGACCACCAACCCCCGCAGTTCATACAAACCCAAGGGAAATTGTAGAATGATCGCCATGAGAAGTGGTCCACATACTTGCAACAATTCCATTTGAATATCAAGTATAAGAAGGGCAACACCAATAATGTTGCATATTGCCTCAATCAACACTAATCATGGGGTTAACCACTGTGCTCAACTCTTGTGGGCACGAGACTTCTGATTGGCCAACTCTCTACAAAAACGACCCAGAATTCAGCCACACATACCGGACACTTTTGGAGGGTTAACATGTTCCATATTTTCACCTCCAGGATGCTTTGTTATGCCACCTGGGTCACCTTTTTATTCCTTCAAGAGAGTGTGCCAAGATGATTTGGGAAGCACACTATAGTCGGGCTACTAGGCATTTCGAGGTTGAGAAATCTGTGGCAGTACTACATAAGTATTTCTATTGGCCAAATCTTCGACAGGATGTCAGGAAGTACATCAGATCATGCACTGCCTATGTCACTTCCAAACCGAAAATCAAGAAGCAAGGCCTCTATACCCTATTGCCTACCCTTAGTCGACCTTGGAATCCATCTCCATGGATTACATGTCAGGCCTTCCTTCCACTAAGCATGGAAACGACTGTGTCTTTTTGGTCGTCGACAGGTTCTCGAAGATGACCATTATGGCAGTCTGCAAGAAGAATATCATAGTCGAAGCCACTGCTAATCTCTTCTTTGAACGAGTGTGGGTACATTTTGGGATACCATAGTCTATCATCTCAAATCAGGACATCAGGTTCCTTAGTACATTTTGGTCCAGTCTCTGGTCGATGTTGAACACCAAACCCACTAAGTCCACAGCCTTCCATCCTTAAACTGATGGCTAGACAGAGGTTGTCAACAGGATGATCGTACATATTCTACTCATGTACAACTCAAAACATCCACGCACATGGGATGAGAACCTCCCTTATTTTCAACATAGCTACAACCAGGCTCTCCACAACTCGACTGGCCACAACCCTTTTCAGGTGGGCTTGGGATTCATGCCACTGTGTCCCATTGATGTGGCCATGCCATTTGCAGATACTCACGCAGATTCGTCACATGTCCAGTCCGAAACAAATAAGGTAAACAACTTCATTGAGCACATCCAACGTATTCATCAACAGGTCCATGACATTCTAGAGAAATCAAATGCCAAGTACAAGCAACAACATGATCAACATCGGGTGCCACACAAGTTTCAGGTGGGTGACAAAGTCTAGTTGCATTTTCAAAAGGAACGCCTTACCGGAGCCTATCGGAAACTCAGACCAGTCTAATATGGTCCTTACACCATTACTAAGGATGTGGGAGACAATGCATCTGAGCTCAACATTCCCCCATTCCTTGGCCAACACCTAGTGTTCAATGTGGACAGCCTTCGGCCATACTTTCCACCATTACTAGACACATCTGACATTGCAGAACAACTCACACCCACAGAGTTAAATCCAGATTGCATGGAACAAGCTGCAACTGATCATATCATGGACACACAGATCAAGCACACTCACCAGCAAAATATCCAACTGTGTCAATTTGTCAAAGCAGGCCAACTCCTTCACCAAGGCAAGTGGCTCACCAGGGACCAAGTTCAGCAGAGGTTTCCCCATCTCATGGAGGAACTCAATGCAATGGGGAACATTGCTTCCTAACGGGGGAGGAATGATCCAGGTGGATATTGGTGGCCACTCACCAATTCCACTTAGACCCCCACCATTTCTTCTTTCAATTTTTAAGTTCCCTTAATTACAGCACAATTTACTATTTTTAGCATTTTTTCAGGTCTTAAACATCCAGAGCCATTTTGAGGCCCTAAATGATGTGTTTTTGGAACACAAACAATTTCCTATCTAAAATTGTCTTTTCTATCACAGTCCTTGGAGAGATATTTCCAATGGGTTATCATGCGCATCAAACGGAGATAATATGACCAAGTCACGACCCCGGGAAGTTGGCTATCCAACTCACCCCAACGGGGCCCATAAAATCTTGGTATTACATCTCCTAGGGTTAGGTTTTTGGTTGTTTAGGGTTTGCTCTTATTGTTCAATAATAAAAAGGCCCTTGAGCCTCATTGTAAGGAGTTCAGAGGCATGTATCCACCACATCTCTTCTTAGAGATAAGCTACCATCGTCGTAGCTGGTTTATTTGCATTTCTGTTTATAAGCATATTTCAGTATTTTACAGTAATGAAATGAAGTATTATTTCTGTTGCATTTCTATGTTTATGGTTATCTCTCTAATTTGTTGCATTCCTGTTTAAATCTAGATCACCCCATTTCACTGACTCCGCTCTCCAAGAACCCTCACATCATTTCGCTCTTGGGTTGAGCCCTTCTGGTATGACCTCCATATTGGCCCCTTACCCTGCTTGCTCAAATTCATCTCCTCCCATTCCCCCTCTCCCTCTGAATGATTCACTCGTTCCATCATCCCCACACAATTTAGTGGACAACGACCTGGGTTTCCTGATGCTCAACCTGTCAATGGACCTTTCCTCTCTCACTGTCCACAACAAGCCTCTGGATACCTCTCCATTTATTCGCCCTACTTCGACTAGGAACATCACCACCCTATTCCATAAGGGAAAGGGTAGTAGACATTTCTGGGGTAGGACTTCAGTGAAACATATTTTTCATGATTCTGATGGTCTTTTTGACATTCTGGTTTTGGATATCTCATCAGCCGGGGCACTTAGAGAACAGAGGCCCCCTGCGAATGACCCATGACCTCTATTATCTCTTTGAATATGCGCAAAATTTGGGACATCGCCAAAATGTTGTCCTTGCGACATCTCATCCAGAGTGTTCGATCTACCATTCTTCTTATCTAAGAGACTATGGTTGATGCTGAAAGATCCCTTGCATATTTTCATACCGTTTTCCAACATTGGTGCATGGTGGCCACAACCTCCATGGGATTATCCGATGGATCTACTACTCTTTAGGACCTATTTTGACAAGATTGAAAGCCTATCATTTTTTTGGAAGGATATTAATCTCTGGTCACCTTCGCAGTCTGCCTGCGAATTTACATATTTGGAATTTATATGCTCCTTACAATGGTAGAATTTTCTTCTAGAATCAGGTGGAGAACTCAAACATTCTTAAGATTGGTTCTTTGATTATTGCAGGTGACTTCAATGTTGTCCTATCCTGGGACGAATGTTGGTGGAAAAATTGTCATCCTCACCCCTTCTCTTAGCATCTAGACACTCTCTCTGTTGAGAATAACCTAGTGGATATACATCCCACACCAATTGTTCCCAGTTCGCATAGTGATAGAGTTAGGGAGTCATATATTGGGAACAGATTGGATCGTTTCATGATTTACCAAAATTTATTTGTGACCATGGGGAACTTGCGTTCAATGGTGGAGAAGGTATGTATATCAGACCACTGCCCTATTGTTCGCCATTAGAGGATGGAAGTGATGCGAAAGGGTATTCATTCAAGTTTAATCAGACATGGCTGGAGGACAATGACTTTAATGATATGGTTAAGGAAATATGGAAGTCCTTCCTGACCCGCTCTGGCACCACTGCTATGAGACACATTTGTGAGAAACTAATGGAATTAGAGAATCGAGTCTGGGCAGGGGAGTGCAAGAAAAAAAGGGAAATATTATGGGAATTAAAGATGGTGTTTGATGAATTCCAGGAGATTGGAGAAAACATTGCCAAAACCCCCCTATGGCTTGCACTTTTGAGAGACTGAAATTTCTGGAGGGGAGGAAAAAACATATCTTACTATAGGAGAAAACATGGTGACTTAAAGTTCGTGCCATATGGATACAGGAGGGGGATCGTAAAACAAAGTTTTTCCATCATTATGCATGTCACAGACAAAACATCAAAACAATATGGCGTATCAGAAGTGATGATGGCAATTATAAGACATCTAATATAGAAATACAAAGGGAGGCTATTGGTTTTTTTAGTGATATATTCTCAAATAGAGGAGGTATCCATATCGAAGATCAGTTATGGGAAGTCGAAGGATACTCGAGAATGTTTGATAGAGGGGCAAATGAAGAACTATATAAGAAGGTCACCATGGATGAGATACACTCTGTATTAAAATATTTTGCCAAGGACAAATGCCCTAGCCTAGATGGGTTGATGATTGAGTTGTTCCTGCATTTTTTTGAATTGATGGGTCAGGATCTATTAGATATGATTCAAGAATCTCGGAGCCGAAGATATATTTCTGGAGCTATAAAATCAACCTTTATTGCTCTCATACCGAAGGTATCATCACTGGAAACTTTCTCTGATTTCAGGTTGATTTCCTTATGTAACATCATCTACAAACTCATTTATAAGGTCATAGCTGGGAGAATAAAGGAAATATTATTAGTCCATATCTCCAAAGAACAGTTTGACTTCTTGCAGGATAGATCAATTCATGATTCTATTGCTATTTCCCAAGGATGCATTCACACTACACACAAAAAAAAATTAGAAGCAGTGGTGATGAAGATTGAGTTAAGGAGGGAATACAACCATGTAGATTGGGCTTTTCTCTAGATCATCCTTTTGAATATTGGTTTGGAGATACATAACATGGAATGGATCAAGGGTTGCATTAAAGATGTGTGGCTTGGAGTTCTGATGAATGGATTTCCTACTGATTTCTTTGGGATTTCCTACTGATTTCTTCGAGGCGAGGAGAAAAATAAGACAAGGGTGATCATTATCACCACTCCTCTTCATCTTGGTTATGGTGGTATCAACAGGAAAATTATCTAGGAAAAAGAATTGGGGAAGTTTAGAGGAGTGTAGATGACTCCTAAGGCTGGCATCACTCACCTTTTCTTTTTTGATGATATTTTCACTTTTGGCATTATTTTTGGGTCTCATTGGGAGGCCTTGCACAACATATTCATTCGACTTGGTGAGGCTTCTAGGCTCGATATGAATGGCATGATTCATCTGGGGACATGGCCAACATTCAACACATCGCGGTCACTTTCGGGGTTGGCATAAGGCATTTACAAGACGGATTTTCCTATTTAGGTTTCACACTAAAGCCCACCAGGTATAGACGGGAGGATTGGGCATGGCTGATACAAAAATTTGATAGGAAGCTCAGAGGGTGTAAATATCACTCGATTTCTTTGGGAGGCAGTACATCCTTATACAATCTGTCTTGCAGCAACTTTCCACTTACTGGATGCATATGTTTATCATTCTGGTTCACACTTTATCCAAGATCAAATCCATTATGGCTCATTTCTTATGGGTTAGGGTATCACCTGATCACTTGGGATACCGTTGCAAAGTCGAAAGAGCTTGGAGGCTGGGGGATATTGCATACAACAGCTTTTGGTAGATCACTGCTTACATTATTTGGACAAGGGATCTAGGCACAGATTATCTGAGTAAAATTTCACTTACACAGATTGATCCAACATTAGATTAAGCAACAAGAAATTGGAATAAAAACGGATTCATACATATGGAGGGGCTTTCAGAAAATTAAGAAGTGGTTCATGCATAGAGTTCAGTGATCATTTGGGAACGAGTATGCACTTACAATAGGGAGGGAAATGATTGTTGGTACATTGGATTCTATTTCTCTACCAGCTGAAAAAATAGAGGCATTACATCAACGAGGACTTCTAATGTTATACTAGGCCATCGCAGGGTGGAATGGCAATCATCCTATCTAGATATCAACATCTCAACTTGGTTTGCAGGGGCCACACTCACAAAAATGGGATATGTATGTTAAATCCCTCAAAGGAGTTGGATTATGTAGAAACATGAAAGGCGATTACCCAACTTGGAACTGTCCACTAAAGAAACCACAACTTGTGGTTGCAAAAAATTATCATCAGATCATGAGTGAAGCACGAGAATCCACATTGGTGGATTGGTCCCCGATGTTGTGGAGATTGAAGGCCCCACTCAAAATCATACTGTCCTGCTGGCTGGCTTGGAAGAATTGTATTCTGACTTGGGATAATCTATGTAGAAGATGCTTGCAGCGTCCGGGGAGGTGTTCTCTCTATGGTGAGGAGCTGGAAACGATTTCACATCTCTTCTTCCTCTCCAGGATTGCATCTGGAATATGGGAAACTATTTTTGCATATTTCAAATTTGGTAGCAAACTCGTCACCTCACTGGAACAGAGCCTTCGATGGGGGTTGGGCATGAGAGGAATATATTGTTATATCCCTCTATTTGTAATATGGGAAATATTGAAGGCTAGGAATCATCAAATCTTCATAGGGAAACAACTTAACGCTCCTAGTATGTTGCTTGATGGAGTTTTTGATGGAGTGGCACAAAGGGGACAGTGGGGTTGTAGTGCTTGGATAAGAATCACTGAACACTCCCATTACCAGATGCACTGGTATGGTGGTTTAGGAACAAATACCAGAGTGGAACTCGTGGCATTATTGGCCCTGCCATGGTTTGCTATGGAAAAACAAATACATAGCATCCATGTATATGGGATTCCATGATTGTTATACAAGGCATTTTGGGTACTACATCATTTGATCCTCTAGAGCTCAGGGCTGGCGGGAGAGGGTGGATGCACTCATTCGGTCTCTCACAAGCTTCAACATCCAGCACATCTATAGGGAGAAAAATACCATGGCTGACAACTTATCCAAACAAGGGCAGGAAGATATTGATGGCATCATACACTGCACATTTTTCTCAGATGGAGAACCCAGTGTGTGTTGGGGATTTTTCTGGTAAAATCCCAAAAACAAATAAAAACTGAACACACAGAGGCAATGCTCTGTTTCCTTCTCTCCACAGGATCCTTTGCACAGGGAAGCTTTAAAAAAAAATGACTGAGAACAGAGTATTACATACCCAGAAAAAGATTTCTATTCATTAAAATATAATGCCTGATACATATTCATCCTCTTTTACTGAGAGGGATTCACCAAAAACAACATTCAACAAAACTCTGTCTCCACCTGAGAATTTACACTGCTGGTGTGTAAAAACCCATTTACATTTACTGCTGTAAAACCCCTTTTACATTTACTGGTGTAAAACTATTTTTACACATACTGCTGTAAAAAAAATTTACATATGCAACTCCAAAAACTCATACTCCCCGCACTGCTGTGCATATATCCTCTTTTCAAAAAAAACAACGCATATAGAAACTTTCTACAAAAACATATGGGCTTCCCTCTGTTCTTTTCTTCATGCACTGCTGTGCAATTTCTCTCACAATGGACTCTGGTAATATTTGTTTTTCGCACACGCTGTGCGTTTCATGCCTTTTTTGTTACATACAAAAATGGATAAGAAACATTACATATATCAATAAACAACAAAAAAAAACTTATCAGTACGTTGACTTGCCCATACTTTGGTATATATAAAAAAACATTAAAATTTAAAACTCTTACCAATACTTCTACGGGCACATTTAATTCATTAAATTATTTTACCGGCGGTCAACCAAATTTGATTTTACTCCACGCAATGTAATTAATTCGATGCAGGCTCGTATGCAGGTTGAAACAATCAATGGCGGATAACGATGAAGGCGATCGGACGGCTGAAATGAATATCGGGAGCCCACTTCACGCTGAACTTTAGCGTCCGAAATGTCAGTCCTGCTGACGTATATGGAGGACCACGTGGCTGAGTATAATTGTATCGGGCTCGATTATACGGAAACTACTTTGTGATCGAAGGCGGTCCGATATGCTCTGGTGGTTTTGCTGAGCGGTTTTGGGTGCATTAACTGTTGTACGTTTATTTCCTTAATGCTGCTGCATGGGTCCACTGATGTGCGGTTGAAATTACATTTTCAACACTCCCCTTTAATTTCAACTGCTGGGCATTCAGTCATACCCAGACACTTCCTCAAAAATTCAAAGCTTTTCTGATCCAATGGCTTTGTCAAAATGTCTGCTACCTGTTCTTGAGTCCTGCAATGTTCTAGGACAATTTCTCCATTGTTCACCAATTCTCTGATGTAGTGAAACCTTGTATCAATGTGTTTCGTTCTCTTATGAAACACTGAATTCTTTGACAATGCAATAGCTGAGCTATTGTCACAAAAGATCACTGTCGCTTTTGCCTGCTCTTGGCCTAAGCTCCTCAACATTCTTCTCATCCAAACTGCTTGACATGCTGCTGCTATAGCTGCCACATATTCAGCCTCTGTTGTAGACAATGCTACAATGGATTGCTTCTTAGAAGGCCATGAAATGGCTCCTAAACCCATATGAAAAACATAACCGGAAGTGTTTTTCTGATCATCTACACTTCCAGCCCAATCACTATCAGTGTATCCAACTAAATTTGAACATTCTGAAGTAGTATATAAAATTCCAAACATTTTGGTACCTTTGACATACCTCAGAATTCTTTTTGCTGCTTGCCAACGTGCTTCCTTTGGCCTCTCCATGAATCTGGAAATTAAACTAACAGCAAACATAATGTCAAGCCTAGTAGCTGTTAAATACATAAGGCTGCCAACAATACTCTTGTACAAACTAGGATCAAAATCCTTGCTGCTGTCCTCTCTGCTGAGTTTTAATCCCATTACTGTGGGAGTGATCGCTGCTTTGCATTCTTGCATGTTAAATCTGCCCAACACTTGATTTACATATCTAGCTTGTGAGATAAAAATTCCTTTTTCATTTTGATCTACTTCTATGCCTAAGAAGTATCTCAAGAAACCCATGTCAGTCATTTCAAATTCCTCTTTCATGACTGATTTAAAATTCTCAATGAGCTGATCATCATTACCTGTGAAAATAACATCATCAACATATAAGACAACAATTAAAATTTTACCATCTTTTTCTTTGATGTAGACGGTGGGTTCTCCTTCACACTTGTCAGATTCATTATCCAATAGATAAGAGTCTATCCTGCTGTACCATGCTCTTGGCGCTTGCTTCAGCCCATAAAGAGCTTTCTTTAATTTGCACACTTTGTGCTCTTCACCTTTCTTCTCATAGCCTAGAGGCTGTTCAACATAAACCTCTTCCTTTAACACTCCATTTAGGAATGCTGACTTCACGTCCATTTGGTAGACTTTCCACTTGTTTTGAGCTGCTATAGACAACACTGCTCTCACGGTTTCCATTCTTGCAACCGGTGCAAAAGTCTCCTCATAATCTCTCCCATACTGCTGCTTGTACCCTTTGACAACCAGCCTTGCCTTGTGTCTTTCTATTTTACCTTCAACATTGCTCTTGGTCTTGTAAACCCATTTCACTCCAATGACTTCTTTGCCTTTTGGTAGCTCAACCAAATCCCATGTTTTGTTTCTCTCTATGGCATTCATCTCCTCATCCATAGCTTCTATCCATTTCTTATCTTTAATTGCATCTTCTAAATAAATAGGATCATCAACATGACAATACAAGGCAAATAAGGAATTCATTCCTTCATCATAAATGTCACTTAAATTTCTAAATTTCTTACCTCTTTCATTTGGTGTGCAAGTGCTTGAAGATGCACTTGAATTTCCTCCTTGTGGTGTGCTTGGAGAAGCACTTTCATTTATCCTCAATGGTGTTCCTTGCTGTCCTTGTGTTGGCGCTACTGTTTGGGGATGCATTTCAGCCACCTCCTCATCATCTTCATCATGAGACAAACAATTTTTAACATTCACTGTTTTCTCTATGCTTCCATCCCAAGCTTCCTCTTCAATGAATTGAACATCTCTGCTAACAAAAAACTTCTTGGTGGATGGGATATACAACCTGTAGGCTTTGGATTCCTCACTGTATCCAATGAAGATACATTTCTCCCCTTTTCTGTCCAACTTCCTCCTTCGCTGATCTGGTATGTGTGCATAGGCCACACATCCAAAAACTTTCAGGCGGGTGACACTTTGCTTTCTTCCACTCCATGCTTCTTCCGGCACTTTGTTCAACACTGCTTTTGTAGGACACCTGTTCAAAATATACACTGCACAATTTACAGCTTCATCCCAATAATCATTTGGCAAATGCTTTGCCTTCAGCATGCTCCTCGCCATATCCATGATGGTCCTATTCTTCCTTTCAGCAACTCCATTTTGCTGTGGGGTGTACCTAGCTGTAAACTGTTTGTGAATTCCATTTTCTCTACAAAATCGTAGGAATTCCTTGGAGATATACTCACCTCCTCTGTCAGTTCTCAAAACTTTTATATGCAGCCCGCTTTGGTTCTCCACAAGTGCTTTGAAATTTCGGAATTTTTCAAACACTTCACTTTTGTTTTTAAGAAAATATACCCAAGTTTTTCTTGTAAAGTCATCAATAAATGTTAGGAAATATTGGCTGCCTGCTAATGATAGATTTTGCATTGGTCCACATAAGTCTGAGTGGATGATCTCTAAGGGTGCCTTTGCCCTTATGCTTTTACCTGATGGAAAACTTTCTCTATGTTGTTTCCCCAAAATGCAACCTTCACAAAGGCTGTCAGGTTTCTCTATCAATGGTAATCCTCTTACCATTCCTTTTCTGCTTAACAAGTTTAGACCTCAAAAATTGAGATGTCCAAATCTCAAGTGCCACAACCAATTTTCATCCTTTGGCACGCTTTGGAAAGCGTCTTGGGTGACTGCTGCAATTTCTCCTTTGTTTTTCAAATCTGCCCTTATTCTAAGAGGGAACATCCTGTTCCTTGCCATCTTTACTTTAGTAATGCATCGTTTGCTGGGTGCTATATCCATGATGGTGCATACATCATTTTTAAAGAAAACATTGTAACCCTTTTGAACAAGCTGTCCAATACTCAAGAGGTTACATCTCATTCCGGGGACATAGTAGACATCTGCTATGGTTTTCCTTTCTCCTTGCTTTGTAAATATTTTTACCTCTCATTTTCCCATAACAGAAATTTTGCTATCAGTTCCTAGTGTGACTTCTAATTTCATATTTTTATCTAGCGCAGAAAAGAGAGCTATGTTTCCTGTCATATGGTTGCTGCAACCCGAGTCTAAAAACCATATGTCCTCACTGTTTGTTTCAGCCATGTTACAAGCTAACAACACATTATCTTGGCTGATGTTTTCTCTAGTGACATTTGCATTTTGTCTATTACTCATATCATGTTGCTTCTTCCTACATTCACTGGCATAATGCCCATATTTTTTACAATAATAGCATTGGACATTAGATTTTTCATACCTTTTTCCTTGAGCATGATGTTGTCCTCTTTGTTGACTGTTGCCTTGGCCTTGGTTCTGATTTGGATTGCTGCCTCTTCCTTGAGCATTTGCTGGACTGTTCCTTCCACCTCTGTTCTGGCTTCTGCCTCTTCCTCTCTTGTTTCCTCTGCCTTGACCTCTTCCTCTTCCAAAAGACATCTGGGTCTTGAAGGCTTGCTCTAGAGATGAGTTTTCATTTCTACTCAACCTCTGCTCATGTGTTATCAGTGATGCATGAAGCTCATCAACTGAAAAGTTTGAGAGATCCTTTGTCTCTTCTATGGTGGTGACAATCACATCAAACTTTGAGGGTAGGACCCTCAATAATTTCTCCACAATCCTCCTTTCTTCAAGGGTTTCTCCATGAGTCCTTATCTGTGTGACCAGACCAATCACATGTGTGAAGAATGAGTCAATGGTGTCTGACTCCTTCATGCTCAGATTTTCAAAATCTCTCCTCAGCAACTGTAGTTTTGCTGTCTTCACTTTCTCCATGCCTTGATAGGCTGTTTTGAGGGTTTGCCATGCTTCATTGGATGTCTTAGCTGCTGCTATCCTTGGAAACACACTCTGGTCCACTGCTTGATACAACAATACAATGGCTTTTGCATCCTTCTTCCTATTGCTCTTCAGCAGATCTCTCTCTGCCTGAGTTAAGTTGTTAAATTGATTTTCATCTGCTGGTTCTTCAAACCCATTTTCAACTAATTCCCATAAATCTTGAGAGATAAATAAAGCTCTCATGGTTATTGACCAGTAGTCATAGTTCTTCCCATTAAACTGTGGGAACTGGGTGTTAAACATACCCATGCTAGTGCTGGTGCTAGCCATTCCTTGCATCCTCAACTATGCTTCAATTTCTTGACTGTGTATTTTAAAACACTGACTGTTTCAGCAGTAACAAAAAGAAAACTTTGAGGAATACCTGAATCTTTTGCCTGAGACTTCACTTTGCTGGAGAAGATTTACTGCTGCAACAAAAGACTCCTCCCTTCAGCTTCTTGAACACCTTCAAAGAGCCTAAGCCTGCTCTGATACCACTGTTGGGGATTTTTCTGGTAAAATCCCAAAAACAAATAAAAACTGAACACACAGAGGCAATGCTCTGTTTCCTTCTCTCCACAGGATCCTTTGCACAGGGAAGCTTTAAAAAAAAATGACTGAGAACAGAGTATTACATACCCAGAAAAAGATTTCTATTCATTAAAATATAATGCCTGATACATATTCATCCTCTTTTACTGAGAGGGATTCACCAAAAACAACATTCTACAAAACTCTGTCTCCACCTGAGAATTTACACTGCTGGTGTGTAAGAAAATATCAAGATCTAAGAAATTGCTCTGAAAAATAATGTGAACCACTAAATCTTTCTCCTTATCTATACATGGGCCTTTGGTGGTTGTTCTTGTGTTCAAAGGTTGCCATTGTATTATATAAAAAATTATCTATAGATAATATAGCCTTCTCACTAACCTCATTACACTCAATGATAAGCTACAAAATAGATCACTATGGATTCCACATACATCTAATGCATGCAAACAAACTATGCTGGGTGAGATGAGAAGGATGGTAGATTACCTTTTCTCACTGATTGTAAAGTCATATCCTTATAAATAATCACCTTAGACACTTTTTACATGTATCCTCCTATAAATGCTACCTAGATAATAGATAAAAAAAAAGACCTTTCTCAAATATTTTAGCACATAAAACATAATTTCCTATCAAGAGTTTTAATATAATGCATGAAAGACTATTAGATACTTGAATCATAAATGCCACATCATATGTAAATGATGCTAGGGGGTGGTAACATATATCTATATTAATAAAGTGAGTCAGAACAAGTACAAACTACGTTGACTATCTTGTTAGACTCCTAGCTTTGACTTCCTTGAGTTCCTCCTTTGCCATGCTTGGTTGGAAGAAATGAGATATTAAATATCCATATCATGGATAAATTACAGTGAACTATCTAACCTAGGATGATGTCCTCACTTGAGTTGATTCCCAATAGCAAACAATAATCAAAAGGCATAAGACATTATTTTTCAATAGCACAAGGATGCTTCTCTCTCTTTATGCCCTCTATCCTTAACTTGGCTCCTTTTTATAGAATTTTTTGAGGAGATTGATGATTGATGGCCCTCGAAATTACTTCAAGAATGCTAAAATTCTTGAATGTCTCAACTTTAATTATTTAAAGTTGGTACAAACTTAAAAGAGGCCAACACTATGTGTGCAACATGTAATATATTATTTCTTTGTTGATCTAGTGCAACTGAAAAGAAACTAGGTTGTAAATGCATTATTAAATTAATCTTTATTATATTAAAAATTAAATTGTGTGTTTTATTTTTCTATTCACAGTATTGATGTTTCCCTTTCATATAAATTTATAAATGTACAAAATATAAAAATGATATCTTCTTTTACAGGATTATTATATTTAAAAATATAAATAATATTCTTTTAAATAATTAATTTAATTAATATTATTTTAGTTATCTATGATTAATAAAATGATTTTGTAGTTTAAAAATTATTTTGATTTTTTTAAACAAAAGAAAAATGTGTTCTTGATGTCTATCATATTTAAGAATGGTATGGCATTTAAATCAGAATATCATTTAACATAACTAAATTTCATAACCCCGTATTACATCATCATATAAAACTAAACGTTATCTTAAATAGACTGAACTATTATTAAATAATTTGATCATTCACAGTTTTTTTTTTTTAAATGTAATTCGACTATTCAAACTTTTTGTGTATGGTGCGTTTTCTGAATCATTCCCATTTTATCAGATATTTTTTTCAGTACATACAATTTTCAAGGAGGATTAATTTTACACGATTGACTCAGCGATGATAACGTATGGAAAGTTATCTTTCTTAAGCTTTGTTTTTTCCCTTCCACTGGACAGGCCCTTCTCCATGCCGGCTCCATATTATCGGGTAAGTGTGGGGAAAGTGCGTAACGAAAGTATGTAACGTTCTATTCCTTCTAGTGAAAGGGCCCGATATTTACAAATCGAGTAAAAAGTTGGTAACGCTAAATGGACATTTTACAATACTTGATACAACTGCCTCGCTGACATTTTCCAATACTTGGATACAACTTCCTTGCTGACATTTTCCAATACTTGGATAAAATCCGAATACATTGTACATGTGTGGATGGCTGAAGGATTAATTTCTTCTTCTTCTTCAAGTTCGATCCAAGAAGCAGGAGATGCACTACACCGAGGACTCTCTTATATAGAAAAACTTATAAATCGATGCATGATTGAAATTTCAAGGGTTGGCTGGTATGGGCGAGTAAAGTATTGTCAACTGCATGATATTTTGCATGATTTAGCTCATATGGAATCACATAAGGAATCCTCATGTTTGTTAAAGCCTGGAAAAGAATTGAAAGAACTACCCATTGATGAGTGCCAGGGAGTACGTAGAATTTCTTTGATTAAAAACGATATATCAACAATCAAAGAAGCGATCCAGTGTCCAGGACTCCGCACTCTATTGCTATGGAATAACACCAAACTTACATCATTTCCTGAAACCTTTTTTGATAAATTGAAATATTTGGTTGTCCTTGATTTAAGTCAGACATCGATCGGATCATTACCCATGTCTATAGGGAATGTGAAGCAGCTAAAGTTCTTGAATTTATCAGGAACAAACATCCTGATGCTGCCGGAGACCTTGAGTGGTCTGAAGCGTCTCCAGTTTCTAGATGTTAGCAGGTGCCGACATCTTAGCAGCCTGCACACGGGGATACGTGAGCACAAATTAATGGTGCATTTGAATGTGAAGGGCTGCAAAAATTTGAAGTCGTTGCCTGGCGGAATATCCAATCTCATCTATTTCAGGACGTTGAAAGGCGCTCGAGTATTCAAAAGGGAATCGAAAGCAGCCAATGCAGAGTTGCAGTGGACGTTGAAAGGCGCTCGAGTATTCAAAAAGGAATCGAAAGCACCCAATGCAGAGTTGCAGTGGACAGATCTGAAAGGATTGACCCGGCTGCAAGACTTATCAATAACAGTTACAATAGATGATCAAACATCAACATCATCATCAGAAGGTGAAAGTATTGATCTCGAGGGGACTTTTGGGGGGATGACAAACATGCGATCCCTTTCCTTCGAAAACACCAATTCCTCCGGACGCCTCCTTAGTCTTCCCAAGGACATGTGTAACGCCCTGGCGTTTTGGGCAGGGCGCGCTCCACACTTCACACGGCGGAGGCTTGACCCGCGGGCGAAACGGGCAGGTCGACCCGTGCACGGTGACCCGACGGACGGTTGGCGGACAGCGGTTGGGCGAGGCTTGGTACGCGGGTGCGGTCACCCGACCGGGCAAACAAACGCACGGGACAAGTTCGGGTAGACAAACGAAGGACCGGGCGACATATTGGTTGGGCGACCCAAGGGCGCACCGCACACGATGGGCGGGCGACCCATGGGCGACCCGCGCCGAAGGACGAGACGACCGGGCGATGACACACGACTGTGTGAAGGGCGCGGGCAGAGTTCGGTGAGGCGCGGCAGAACACACGGGCGGAAGTTTGTATAGCGGGCGAGCCGGGTGGGCGTCCCGCCATGCGACAGACGAACGGAACAAAACAGCGGGCGGAAGTTTGTATAGCGGGCGAGCCGGGTGGGCGTCCCGCCATGCGACGGACGAACGAATGGAACAGCGGATGCGGGCGTGCAGCGAGGACGTGCGGCGGGCGATGTGAACAGGCAGCAATGCGACGAAGGGACGAGCCAGCAGCGACGTAACGTGCGCGCTCATACACTTAACAAAATAATGCGATGACAGTCCGAAGGTTTATAAGGGGCGAGGGCGGCCTTGCCTTAAGGCAAGGGCCGACCTGCCCATAAATTATTAAAGGGCTTCAACGCACAAATTCGGGGGTCGGCTTGGGTGTTGACACCCCTCAAACAAATGAGCAAGGAAGCGTATATATAAGTGAACGCTGAGGTTCATTTGGACAACCAACCAACGATCAACGCACTTCGCTCTCTTGGTGCTCGCTCTAGAGACAAGAGAACAGTAAGTGCGCACTTCTCATGCGCATTTGGTGAATAAGGTGCGCAGTTCAGCCGAGATCAATTCGGAGGTCAAAGAAGGTCACGGTAAACGGTTTAGTGCAGAAAATAACGTGGTGGAGTTTGGGAGCTCGGGTGAGCTCGTGTCTACCGTGGGTATCTTTGTATTGGACTGTTGTAACGGCAATCTTGCCTTGGTTGTAATCTTTTAAGTGTTGGCCGTGGGTTCTAGCCCGGCATACTTGTAAATTGAAGATCTTCATATATATAATATATTGGGCGGACTCTACCGGGAGTTGCCCCTCCCATTCTAAATTATTGTTGCAATTGTCTCTCGGTTTTAAATTGCATATAATGATGTTATGAATGGATATGAAGTTTTATGAAGATTAATATTTACGGTTATAAGTAAAGGCATGTTTATATCGGTTTAAGGTTGGTGATATTGGTTAAGGCGTAGTCCATAAACGGGAACTTGTTAAAAAGTGAACGTTCGGTGGTGCCGCACCCCGCTGGGCACGGAAAAAAATTAACCGTGGACTTGGGGGCGTGACAGGTGGTATCAGAGCTCGAACAGGTTCGGGTGTTGAAGCTGCTACACACCTTTACCGAAGTAAAGGTGGTATCAGAGCTCGGTCTAGAGCTGGTGAGCGGGGTTGCTCACACACTTGGAAGTTGACAGTGGACAAGGTTCTTGCAGGTGACTTGGGGTAAGCCGATGAATGGTCAATACAAGGTCACAAAAGAAAATGGCCACTAACTCTCAAGCCGGGTCTAGCCATACAATGAAGGATCCCGCAAAAGATCCTCATCTTGAGTTCATGGAGAAAGTGATGGAAAAGATGGAGACTTTAGAGTCTTCTTGGCACCAAGACGTGGATTCACTTACAAAGGAACGTGAAGCTGTCTTGAAGGTCAGAGAAGAGCTTGTAGAACTCCGCACACGACATGAGGAGCTCAAGACACAGTATGAATACACAGATCTTCTGTGTACACAATTGGAAGAAAGGCTCAAGGAAGTCGAAGATTCGAGAGACCAAGGCCTTGCAGAAATCACAAACTTGAAAAAGACTCTTGACAAGGTGAATAAGAGTCTTGATCAAGCCCAGGACGAGATTGCAATATTGAAGAAAGCCATGAGGCATAACTCAGGTGGAGGAGTACCTCATGTAAAGGTCAAAGAACCGGAATCATATGACGGTACAAGAAGTGCAAAGACTCTTGGTAACTTCTTATGGGACATGGAGCAGTACTTGGAACGATTGAATCTACCTGATGGAGAGACACAAGTCAAGGTAGCCGCTCAATTCCTAACAAATGATGCCAAGATGTGGTGGCGAAGAAGGGTGGATCAGATTATCAATGGTAATGCTGAAGACATCACTTCGTGGGGAGACATGAAGAAAGCTTTGCAAACCCATTTCAGTCCTCAGGATGAAACATGGGAAGCAAGGACAAAGATCAAGTTCATCAAACAAACCGGGAGCTTACAAGCATATTTACGAGAGTTCTCAAGTGCAGCTTTGGAACTTCCCGACATGGCTGAAAGGGACAAGGTGTTCAACTTTATTATTGGGTTGAAGCCTTGGGCACGCAATGAGGTGAAGAGGCAAAAGATTAGAACACTTGAGGAGGCTTTTGCTGCGGTTGACAGGTTGGTGGACCACTATGATGAGACTTCTAATAAGGAAAAGAAGCCCGACAAGCCGAAAGACAAGAAGAAGGAGGAGACTCCGAAACCAGATGATGGTGCAAAGATGAAGAAGCCTTTGAAGTGTTGGTTATGCGAAGGACCACACACGGTAAAGAATTGCCCATCTAAACCAAAAGTGACCGCTGTCACACAACCTGCTGAGGAGGATGATAATGCTTCTGTAGGAATGATGCAGATACTTGGGGCAGCTGCTACCACAGAAGTAGCTTCTAGAAGAGATCCGGAAAGAAACAGGTTGGAATATGTTCAAATGAAGATTGGTGGAGCTGATGTACTTACTATGGTTGATAGTGGGGCTTCACATAACTTCATGAGTGAAGACACCGCAAGGAGACTTGGACTGAAATTTGTACCTGTGAAGGCACAAATGAAGACAGTGAATGCTCCTCCTATGGCAATCCTTGGTATGGCCGAAAAGGTAGACACTACACTTGGTGAATGGGCCGGAAAGGTGGACTTCACCATAGTGCGGATTGATGACTATGAGGCAGTATTGGGGATGGAGTTTATGAAGCAGTTTGAAGCTATGGTTGTGCCACATTTGAGGAAGCTCTTCATTTATGATGGAAGAGGTGATGTACCCATTGGTGTTCCAACCATTGGTGTGACAAAACCTGATCATAAGTTAGGAGGAATGCAGATGGAGGACGAGATAAAGGTAGACAAGCGGTTGTCTACGATGGAGGCAAAGGTTGCAGAACAATCCGAGGTCATCCGTGCACTTTCAGATAGCATCTTGGACTTATCAAGAAGGCTAGAGTTGGTGGAGGACGACGATGATGATGATGAGCTGTTTGTGAGGCCGAATGTCCGAAAGGAAGATCGAGAAGCATATCTACAAAGGATGGAAGTGGAGGATCCCGATAGGTGGATCGAACTGATTAGTGAGAAAGAGCTTCCAGGCTCTTCTCGCTCCAAATTTTTCTAGATAACATGGAGGAAGGGGCTCATTGTTAAGCTGCTCATGGCAGTGAGCCCTCAACTTGGTTGAGCAGGTATGGTGTTTCTAAACATGCTGCAGAAAGATGGGGTTTCCATGGACCTGGGCATGGAACCATGGAGATAAGCGTTGGCACATGGTTAGGATGTGTGACACTTGTCATGCATGGGCAGATTGACTCTTGAAGATGTCTTGGTGAAGGAGTCACTAAGACGGAATGTTGTCGGGACGACAACGTCTTCAGGTGGAGGAGAGTGTAACGCCCTGGCGTTTTGGGCAGGGCGCGCTCCACACTTCACACGGCGGAGGCTTGACCCGCGGGCGAAACGGGCAGGTCGACCCGTGCACGGTGACCCGACGGACGGTTGGCAGACAGCGGTTGGGCGAGGCTTGGTGCGCGGGTGTGTTCACCCGACCGGGCAAACAAACGCACGGGACAAGTTCGGGTAGACAAACGAAGGACCGGGCGACATATTGGTTGGGCGACCCAAGGGCGCACCGCACACGATGGGCGGGCGACCCATGGGCGACCCGCGCCGAAGGACGAGACGACTGGGTGATGACACACGACTGTGTGAAGGGCGCGGGCAGAGTTCGGTGAGGCGCGACAGAACATACGGGCAGAAGTTTGTATAGCGGGCGAGCCGGGTGGGCGTCCCGCCATGCGACAGACGAACGAAACAAAACAGCGGGCAGAAGTTTGTATAGCGGGCGAGCCGGGTGGGCGTCCCGCCATGCGACGGACGAACGAATGGAACAGCGGATGCGGGCGTGCAGCGAGGACGTGCGGCGGGCGATGTGAACAGGCAGCAATGCGACGAAGGGACGAGCCAGCAGCGACGTAACGTGCGTGCTCATACGCTTAACAAAATAATGCGATGACAGTCCGAAGGTTTATAAGGGGCGAGGGCGGCCTTGCCTTAAGGCAAGGGCCGACCTGCCCATAAATTATTAAAGGGCTTCAACGCACAAATTCGGGGGTCGGCTTGGGTGTTAACACCCCTCAAACAAATGAGCAAGGAAGCGTATATATAAGTGAACGATGAGGTTCATTTGGAAAACCAACCAACGATCAACGCACTTCGCTCTCTTGGTGCTCGCTCTAGAGACAAGAGAACAGTAAGTGCGCACTTCTCATGCGCATTTGGTGAATAAGGTGCGCAGTTCAGCCGAGATCAATTCGGAGGTCGAAGAAGGTCACGGTAAACGGTTTGGTGCAGAAAATAACGTGGTGGAGTTTGGGAGCTCGGGTGAGCTCGTGTCTACCGTGGGTATCTTTGTATTGGACTGTTGTAACGGCAATCTTGCCTTGGTTGTAATCTTTTAAGTGTTGGCCGTGGGTTCTGGCCCGGCACACTTGTAAATTGAAAATCTTCATATATATAATATATTGGGCGGACTCTACCAGGAGTTGCCCCTCCTGTTCTAAATTATTGTTGCAATTGTCTCTCGGTTTTAAATTGCATATAATGATGTTATGAATGGATATAAAGTTTTATGAAGATTAATATTTACGGTTATAAGTGAAGGCATGTTTATATCGGTTTAAGGTTGGTGATATTGGTTAAGGCGTAGTCCATAAACGGGAACTTGTTAAAAAGTGAACGTTCGGTGGTGCCGCACCCCGCTGGGCACGGAAAAAAATTAACCGCGGACTTAGGGGCGTGACAACATGGAACAGATAGACGGCCTTGAAATCGTTCGTCTAACCAACTGCGCGGTGCCCAAATGGATCCTTGAGCTTAAGAACCTGATGGTGCTTGTTGGAATGATAATTTTAAACTGCCAGAAATTGATAGTTGAAAAGCAGCGGCAACTTGACTTCAACGAATTTGCAGATTTTTTCCTGCGATGCGATCCCATCGCATATCGCACTTTCCCTCGTCACCCTTCGCTGCATGCTTGTATTATCTGCGATGCGATCGCAGATCGCAGATCGCATGATTTAAAGGTTATAGAGGCGGTGGCACATCCTCTCTCTTCTTGCGATGCGATGGTGTGATAAGCCATGCATTAAATTCCAGTGAGATATTTTCAGCTGAGTAATAAATGATATTTACTAGGGTTGGTAAATATAGGTGAAATCTTAAATTTTATTATTTTTTATTTCACGGAAGTAGGGGAAAAGCAACACGTATTGTAAAGATATTTTGTATTGTTCATTACATATATAAAAAATGCAAGAGTAGAGAGACGTGTGGAGAGTATTAACAAGAAGAGCTTTTTTTTTCTCTGCAACGCACAGCAGTGCTGAAGATATGTTTTTCTGAGATAGTGGAATCAGATTCTGGAACTGAAGTTCCTGTTGTAAATCCCTCTAAGTCGAGGAAGACAAATTCTGTAACAGTTTTTTTTATTATAATTTTATATGATTAAGATCCTGTAGAAAACCAGAGCGTTGTTCTCTATGCAGATTTCTTATGTGTTTGAAATCAACAGAAATTTCCATCAGTGCTGGTATTAGATGGCGATAACACTAGTGCAGAGTATAGAGGTCTACAAAAGATTCCTAATTTAAAAAAGCTTCGCTTGTCACATAACAACGAGTGTATTGGGTTTCCAGTGGAGTTTGGAGAACCTAGGGCGTTTCCCAAACTCGAAATGCTAACCATAAAGCACTTCAACTGTTTGGAAAATTTTCCATCACTCTAGGATACAACAATGGCAATGTTAAAGTTCTTGCGAACTAAAATGTGCAACCAACTCAAGCAAATGCCGCAAGCGTTACAGAGGCTGACTAATCTTGAAGAAATAGAGGTGGAATGCTGCCCAAATTGGGAAGACGGCCTCCCGGAGGAGCGTGCTTCTTCTTGGAGTATCTTGAGAGAACGCGGTATCAAATTGACAGTCGACAATTTCGTGGTTAGTACTGGTCATTAATTTAATTTTTCTGGACTTGTTGTTGAAGTTTGTAAACATTAGACTGAATGGAGCTAGTGTTAAATGAAATAACTTACAGTTTGTTTTTTTCGAACTTACTTTTTTTATCTCAATGTTGGGTGTTGTAAGAGTTTTAACAGGTAAAGTCCCTACAGGTAGAGTTTTGGGAAGAGTAACAGTACTGTAACAGTCCATCTTTTGATTCCGACCAAGATGTCACTAAGAAATTCATTACCGACTGTTGTAGAGTTAAAACATTATAGTTGGTTCGAATTTTTTCTTGTACATCTCTTTCTTCCCGGTGAAATATGTGCATTCGGAATTGGAGCTACTGTTATTGGCTTCTGGTGATTTTTTCCTTCAAAATATTTTTTTATCAAAAATGTGTGATTTATTCATTTGTCCACTCTGCCATAGGCGCAATCGATATCCAGATATCCGTGATATAAGAAATCAAATCTTTAACACTAGACATTGAATTGGAAAGAAAGTTACGCGCACACAAAGAAACAATCTAACTCTACTGAAAGAAACAAGTTTTATGGGACCATTAGCAAATATGGTTTTTTTTTGTCTTTCGACACGAAGGTTGAGTTTAGCTGCACCAATCACATAACCCACGTTTCATGAAGAAATTGTTCAAAACCATGATCCTGGTTAAATTAATTTCATGAATCTATTTTTTCTTATTGAAATTTTTCTTAAACGTTATGGTATGTGATATGCTACGTTAAATTAAACTTATTTTTTTAGCTTTAAAGATTTTTCTTCGATGGTTGTAGTTTTTCTTTTTAAATTCATTTTTTTGTTGGAATGGTAATTCCAACTGCAGGTCGCAACACCGTGCAGGCGGACGTGGACAATACGGCAGCAACCCAAAACCGCCAGAACAAAACCACAAACCCGCTCAGGCATATCGCACCGCTTTTGCATAAAGGTGGTTTCCGTATTGTTGGGCTCCGATGAACTATGGAGGCGATGCGTGTCACCTGCATGACATAAGCCAACGTCAAATATCGCGCGTTATCGTTGGTGCATCTTACCTAGTCCGATATCAATCTCCGCCGTCTGATCTCCTCGCGCGTCCTCTGCCGTCGATCTCTGAAGCTGCATACGGGCCTGCAGCGAATTAATTTTGCGTGGAGTGTTTGTTTTTTTTGTTGACTGCCGAGAATGGAAGAATTAATGGAGTTGGTGGTTGTACGTAATTTTTGGTGGCGGCCTTTAATATTGTGATGGGCATACGTCCCATACATTTAACATAGTTATGGGCACGTTTTGATATAAGTTTTTTTTATATGTTTTATATATATTATGTAAGCCCGCGCCCTCACATATATGTGTTGAAAAAGTCAATGTGTTGTAGTGGCTACTTGTGGTGTATTTTTTTTGGTATTGTAGTGTGTGAAAAGAGGATAGGGGGCAGAGTAAAAATGGGGGCAATACGCAGACCATTTTGATAACACGCACACATGAATAAAAGGAGGAACGCAGAAGGCGAATGTAGAATTTGAAGTGTTGCACAGCAGTGCATAAAAATTAGTTCCTCATTGTAATGAAATGCGAGCAGTGTGAGAGTGAAAAGTAGTGGAGCACATGTATTTTCTTTGTGTTGACCTTTGGTGTTTGTTTTTGCAAGAGGAAATGCACAGCAGTGCATAGATTATATGTGTTGACCATTTTGTAATGCGCAGTAAGTTTTTGGGGCACATAATGTTTTGTTTATTTTGAGCAGCATATGTAAAATGTTTTTACAGAAGCATGTGTAAAATATTTTTACAGCAGTATGTGTAAAAATAGTTTTACACCAGTAAGTAATGTGCTTTCACAGTGAGTGAATGTAAATGAGAATTTTACCCAGCACAGTAAATTCTCATGTGAAGACAGAGTAAATGTTTTGAATGTAAGTTTTGGTAAATCCCTCTCAGCAAAGAGGATGAATATGTTGTTTCAGGCTTTATATTTTAATCAATAGAAATATTTTTATGGCTGTGTAATGGGCTGTTATGAGTATATTTGTTTTAAAGCTTCCCTGTGCAAAAGATCCTGGAACAGTGGAAACAGAGCATTGCCTCTGTGATGTTTAATTTGTTTGGTTTTGGTTTTTCCCACCGAAAAATACCCAACAGTGGTATCAGAGCTAGTCCAGGCTCTTTAAAAGTGTCAAGGAAGCTGAAGGAAAGACTCTTGTTGCAGCAGCAGTAAAGCTTCTCCAGCAGTGTGAAGTTTCAGCCAAAGGGATTCAGGTATTTCTTAAAGTTTTTGTGTTACTGTTAAAGGAACAGTCAGTGATTTAAAAGAAAACACAGTCAAGTATTTAAAGCCTAGATAAGAATGGCAAGGTCAAAGAAGAAAGCCTCCAAGCCTGTTAAAAATGTGTCTTCCTCCTCTATTAAAATAGAAGACAATTTATTTGAATACATTTTATTTGAAACCCCAAAGTTTGATGGAAACTTTGATGTATGGGAAATAATGATGAGGGCTTTCCTAATGTCTGAGGGGATTGAAGTCTGGGAGTCAGTGATTGATGACAGCAAGATGGATAAAGAATCCATGGAGTATGATGCACAAGCAGCAAAGACTATCTTGAATGGACTCCCTGATTCTGTGAAGAAGAAATTAGGAAAATATTCATCAGCAAAGGATATATGGGACAGACTGCATGACCTTCATGCAAAGGGAGCACTGACCATGACAATGAGTCAAGAAGAAAGTTATGAACCCATCATAGAAGCTGAGAATGAAAAGCTTGACCTCATCAAGCTTCAAGTAAAAGAAAGGGATGAAGAGCTGGCCAAGCTTAAGAAGGAGCTTGATCAATGCAAGAGGAAACATCATGAAGAAGTCATATCCATGACAAATCAGCTGAATGAAGCAAAGAAGCAGGCAGATGCCTTGACAAGCCAACTTGAACAAAGGCACAAGAGAGTGAACAAGCTTGTAGAAGAGATTGGACAGTACAAGGAAGAGGTCTCCTCCCTTAAGTCCGAACTACAAGAAGCCAGGAAGCAGGCACAAGGAGTTGAAAAGAAAATTAAGAGCAGTCAAGCAAAAGATGAAGAAATCTCCAAAATGAAGATAGACATCATCTCTCTTAAAGTAGCAGCAGCTGAAGCTACTTGTAGCAAAGAAGAAACTGAGGGACAACTAGAAAAGAAAAGTAATGAATGTGAAAGATTGGAAGAAGAAATAGTCCTCCTCAAAAAAAAGGTTGAAGGGATGAACAAGATCATGAAGAGCTCTCAAGCTTTGGATGATATGCTTAGCTATCACAGATCTCCATATGATAAATCAGGACTTGGGTATGTAGGTGAACCCTCAAACAAGGATGAGGATGCTTTAAGCAAAGGAGATGTGAAGAAGCCAGAAAGAGATGGTGATGCTCCTAGTTCCAGCAAAGGCAAGGAGAAAAATGAAGGCTGCAATAGAAGAAATCCTCCTCCAAGCAGAAAACAAGCTCCAAGAAGAAATGTAGCTGATGTCAAAGAGGCAAGATGCAATGGTCATCAACAAAGAATCTCAAGGCAGCAAAGCTTCAGAAGTACATCAAGGAAACCTCCATCTCCCAGGTACCAAAGTTCATTTTATGGTTATTGTTATGCATGTTCAAACTTTGGTCATATGGCAAAAGACTGTAGAGCATTTCATAAAGATAAATGTTGTGGTCTCCGACAACCTCCAAGAAACAATTTTAGAAGAAGTCATGAAATGTTATTCATGAACAATGTTGAATGTTTCAAGTGTCATAACATTGGGCATATGGCACGTGACTGTAACTTGACATGGGCTCTTACACAAGCTAGTCCCATGCAAAAGAAGAGAGTTACACAAGTATGGAGAAGGAAGGAAAGGCAATCTGAAAACCCCTTGAACTCCCCAGTCGATCTAAATTTGTTTTGAGAAGAGTCTGCCAAAAGAAGACAAGCACACATTAAAGGGGAGCTTGTAATTTTTTGTTTGCTGAACTGTATTAACAGTCATTTGTTGATGGAGGATGTATTGCAGCGCAGCAGTTGCAAATGAAATCTTTGTTAATCCCTCTAAAAGGTAATATGCAGCAGTGATGAAATCAACAATGTTTTTGCTTTGTGTTTATGCAATATGCACAGAAATGCATAAAGAAGAAAAGATGGCAGCGCTGAAATGTAAAGAGCAGCAGCGAGATAAGAGAAAAATGCAAAGCATGGAGACCCTCACAGCAGTGGGAAGATAGAACATAAGACAGCAGTTTGGAAATTTTTTTTGGAGCACATGGATTAGAATGAACAGCAGTTTAAATTTTTTTTGTGGTGCACATGCATTGAAATGCATAGCAATGGAAGGTAGTTTCCTTCTATGTAATGTGAGAGAATATACTCACAGCAGAATGAGTGTAATGCACAGCAGATGAAATGTTTTGTATTGGGAATGAAAATGCAAAGCAGTGAGAAGAAAATGAGAAGAAGGCAAAACGCAGCAGAGCGTAAATGCCCAGTGGCTGAGAATGCAATGAAATTCTTTCACACAGCAGAAAAAAAAATGTAATGTTTTTTTTATGCAATGCAGCATGCAAAGAAATGCATAAAGAAAAACAAGGACAGCAGATTTTTAATGCACACTGGATGTATAAGAATGTGTGTGGCAGCAGAAAGCCAAAGGAATTGCACAGTAGTGCATTGTGTAATTAAAAAAAATGAAACTGAAGATTGTGTGAAGCAAGGGTGTAAAAAGTAACAGCCCGTGTTATTTTTTGTGTGGAGAATGAAGTGCCAAGAGTATGGGCACAGCAGTATGATGAAACAAAAGGCAGCGACAGTGCAAATTGCAGAGGCAACGCAGCAGCAAGAAGTTATGGACAGCAGCATGATGGCAAGAAGGAGAAGCACACAGCAATGTGAATATGAAAAATGCAGCAGCAAAAAGTTTTGAACAGCAGCACATGCAAAAGAAATTTTCCTTACAGCAGTAAAGGTAAATGTAATGAATTTGTTGTTCATTGAATTGAAATGCAATATATGCAACAGCAGTGAGTGTAAGAAATGTTTACACACAGCAGTGTAAATTTGTAAATTGGGACAGTGTAATTGTTCCAGAAAAGACAGAGTATTTGGTCTTTGAAGAATGCACAGCAATGCAGAGTTTGCAAAGAAATGTAAGTGAAGTGCAGCAACACAACAGCAAGTGTAGACACAGCAGTGTGGGGTAGACGCAGCAAAGAAGATGGCACAACAGTGCAGCAGAGAATATGCAGCAGCATAAAAGAACAATGTAATGAGTTTGCACACACAGCAGTGCAATGATTGTTTGTTTTGAAACTGCATCTAAAGCAGTGTTTGGCAGTAATCCCTCCGTGAGAGGAAGTGAAGTTCTTAGTGAATCCCTCTGTTAAAGAGGAAGGTGCTTTTTAGCACAGTGTCATGGTAAATCCCTCTGTCAAGAGGAAGATGCTTTTTAGCATACACATAGTAAATCCCTCTATCAAGAGGATGATGCTTTTCAGCATAGTCACAGGTGAATCCCTCTGTCATGAGGAAAGTGCTCTTCAGCACATTGTTATGGTGAATCCCTTTGTCATGAGGAAGGTGCTCTTCAGCACAGTTTCAGGTTAATCCCTCTATTAAGAGGAAGACAACTTTGTTTGTTTATGAACTGCATCAGAAGCAGTTGGTGAATCCCTCGATGTGAGGAAGTGTTTGGGTAAGATTGAATGCCCAGCAGTTGAAATTAAAGGGGAGTGTTGGAATGGTAATTCCAACTGCAGGTCGCAACACCGTGCAGGCGGACGTGGACAATACGGCAGCAACCCAAAACCGCCAGAACAAAACCACAAACCCGCTCAGGCATATCGCACCGCTTTTGCATAAAGGTGGTTTCCGTATTGTTGGGCTCCGATAAACTATGGAGGCGACGCGTGTCACCCGCATGACATAAGCCAACGTCAAATATCGCGCGTTATCGTTGGTGCATCTTACCTGGTCCGATATCAATCTCCGCCGTCCGATCTCCTCGCGCGTCCTCTGCCGTCGATCTCTGAAGCTGCATACGGGCCTGCAGCGAATTAATTTTGCGTGGAGTGTTTGTTTTTTTTGTTGATCGCCGAGAATGGAAGAATTAATGGAGTTGGTGGTTGTACGTAATTTTTGGTGGCGGCCTTTAATATTGTGATGGGCATACGTCCCATACATTTAACATAGTTATGGGCACGTTTTGATATAAGTTTTTTTTATATGTTTTATATATATTATGTAAGCCCGCGCCCTCACATATATGTGTTGAAAAAGTCAATGTGTTGTAGTGGCTGCTCGTGGTGTATTTTTTTTGGTATTGTAGTGTGTGAAAAGAGGATAGGGGGCAGAGTAAAAATGGGGGCAATACGCAGACCATTTTGATAACACGCACACATGAATAAAAGGAGGAACGCAGAAGGGGAATGTAGAATTTGAAGTATTGCACAGCAGTGCATAAAAATTAGTTCCTCATTGTAATGAAATGCGAGCAGTGTGAGAATGAAAAGTACTGGAGCGCATGTATTTTCTTTGTGTTGACCTTTGGTGTTTGTTTTTACAAGAGGAAATGCACAGCAGTGCATAGATTATATGTGTTGACCATTTTGTAATGCGCAGTAAGTTTTTGGGGCACATAATGTTTTGTTTATTTTGAGCAGCATATGTAAAATGTTTTTACAGAAGCATGTGTAAAATATTTTTACAGCAGTATGTGTAAAAATAGTTTTACACCAGTAAGTAATGTGCTTTCACAGTGAGTGAATGTAAATGAGAATTTTACCCAGCACAGTAAATTCTCATGTGAAGACAGAGTAAATGTTTTGAATGTAAGTTTTGGTAAATCCCTCTCAGCAAAGAGGATGAATATGTTGTTTGAGGCTTTATATTTTAATCAATAGAAATATTTTTATGGCTGTGTAATGGGCTGTTATGAGTATATTTGTTTTAAAGCTTCCCTGTCTAAAAGATCCTGGAACAGTGGAAACAGAGCATTGCCTCTGTGATGTTTAATTTGTTTGGTTTTGGTATTTCCCATTGAAAAATACCCAACATTTTTTATAAATAAAGAGATTCGATTTTTCTGTGCATTATTATTTATTATTTATTTTCAGATTAAAATGCATTTCATAATATCTATTATGCTTATGGTTAAGCAATTTTACTCGTTATGTAGCTTTATTTATGATAGACTGTTTTTTAGCCAACTAAATGGACATTGTTTTATGGTTTTGAAATTTATTTTTTTAATTAAATATAATAAAACATTATTGAAAAATATATATTTAAAAAACAATATATTGTATAAAATATAGTTAAAGGAAATCTGTAAAGATGAAATTGGAGATTGGAGATTTTAGATATGGATATTTGGATATAATTCAAGATTTAGTCGTGAAATTTTCTCAGACATAGGAAGTATAAATATCCTCTGGGCCGCACGGTGTCGAAGGATTGCAGTTGCAGTGCTCGATGTTTATAATTCTGGATTGCAGTTGCAGTGCTCGATGTATATGCGAAGACAATTGTGCAAAGTTAATGGTTAGTTTTGTCCTTCTTAACTATATTACCATTTACAGTGTAAAGGCTTAGGCATTTTGGGCTTGCAACTGTAATGCAGTAAAGTCAATTAGTTTTAAAATGTAGGAAAGGCATTCGGTGCATCTGAATGCAATTTATCAAAGTCAATTACGGTGTACGAAGGAAAATTGCTGTTAGTCTTACTCCATGCTAAATGTTGCACCGAATGCAATTTATCAAAGTCAATTACGGTGTACGAAGGGAAATTTCTGTTAGTCTTACTCCATGCTAAATGTTTTACTCCTCAGTTAAGTCAATTACTGTCAGTATCGCAATGAAGAAAGAGTCAGCTGTTAGTTTTTCTTCATGCCAAATGTCTGAATCCGACAAAGCATGTTTGGTTTTCTTCACGCCCAATGTTGGACTTTGCAAATAGTTTGCGATTTGCAGGTAAAATGTTGGCTTTGCTGCAAAAACTATTTGTGTAGCCCAAATTAAAAGTCTCTCCATACTCGAGTCTATTTCCGACAGTAAAATAAATCCATGATGTGTTCTAATTTTCAAGGAATTGGAATATATCTTATTGCTTGGGAAGACGGTCTCGATCTGATAGCCTTCACTTCCTTTCTCAGACTATCTGTCCCTGAACAGGCCATGGACGATTATCGACATGTAACTTCACTTTCGGGTTTGATAGAAACCGATTTGATGTTGACATCTCGATGCTTCAGTCATCAGTTCCGAATCCATGTTTGCCCTCAGAGATGAGTTGCATTCTCGTTCAGGTGCAATATTTAATTACAACACCGACAAAAATCAATAACAGGATCCCCTCTGCACCACCTGTTGCTTCCTTGTGCTCGGCGCATGTAGGGGGATACACGACTTCGCCTTCAACATCCAACATGGCCTGCTACATATCTCATTCGGTCGGGTAGGATCACCCTTATGTCGATTGCGGAATTCCGGGATCACATTGGTGGGTCAAATAATTGAACGGGCAATCGACTTAACTTCGGAGATCCCTGAGTTTAAGTGGATTGCAGATTCTCAGAATATTTTGAAATTTTATGAAGATCTGTTTGATTTCCAATATTCCGGGAATCTGCAATTGATTTAAAGATGCTCGGGGTTTGGGAGTATTGGTTTACTCCACCAGTAATGGGCAGATCCGCTTTCCGGCCAATTTACTTTCTAATATCTTCGCTTTATAAGAAATACATTTTCATATTAAATAAACTCTTTGTAATAAACTGGTCTTAAGAAATATTTTATATTTTATTTGAAGTTGAAGATTTTTCATATAGTTGAAAACAATGTGGACATCATCATCATTATTATCATCATTATTATTATTATTATTTAAATATTAAACGGGCACAACTATATTGTTCCAACTATTTCTATGAAGAATATCCCATTCTGTACAGTCCGTTCGGAAAACAATAGTTATTGCTCCACCATTGCTAATTTGCTATCAGCACAAGTCCAGCACAAGTCCCGCTGATCGTTGATAATTAGATTGCCAATGGCATTAAATGAGCGGTACATATAAACCCTAGTTCATTTAATGTCCGTTGACAAGTGGTATATTTATTGCGCCCCTCATAGTTATAATTACAGTCCATAGTACACCCTCATAACGTGGCAATTTTAGAAGAATTATTATATGTGATTTATGTGTTCTTACCAATCAAAAAGTTCATTTATTGAAATTTAAGTAGCTGACCTCCTGGATGGTCCATAGTTTAACTGTTTTACTTTTCGATTCTTACTGTCATAAATTTGATTTTTTAAATTTGGTAGAGATTTGATTGGTTGTTTGGTTAAAATGAAAAGTTTAATGTGTAAAATTTTCACAATTTAAATGTATAAAATTACTTAAATAATAGAAAAATTTATTATATTTAAGTATCAAATTAGCAAGAAAACAATCATTATTAATAAATATATTGATTTATTAATATACTGATTTATTATTGACTGTTATTAATAAAACCCCCCACCTGAAATTATCCATTAATAATCCGGAAGACATTGATAATCTATAAGACACAGACTTTCACTCCTAGTTGATAATACATATCAACAATAATAAAAGGGACGGTTCACCAGAAAGAACGGATAATCCATGCAGATCAAGATGACTCTTAACATATCGATTTTACCCGATCTATGCAGAGAGTTATTGTAAAACTCCGAGAAATAGATTTCTCACGTGCTTTTATTGCAGTTTTCTTTAGATAATGCATCTGCACTCCTTTTTCTCTTTGTAGATGTGGAAAAAGTTAGCTTTTGAAAACTTTCAGTCAGCATATTCATAAGCTTCTTTCCGTTTATGTTGCATCTAGTTTATAACTTCTTTGGAATCTCCAAAGAAATCAATAGACTCATTAACCATTTAGCACATAACAATATCCTCATAATGCGATAATCTCTGCACATTACCCACTGGAATGGTAATATGATCCAGGTTCCAAGACAATGAAAACCCTACATCCACAAACTTTATTGCCAACTGTCCCATCAAAGAAACCAATTAAATATATTTTCCAAACGTCTACTTTTTGATAATTCAGTAAAAAGTCTTTAGGGAGAACGCCAAATTCAGAGAAATATGCAGCAACCTTCCAACAAATATGATTGATGTCCATAGCAGTATCCTCAAAGATGTTTGTTCCTAATTACGAGGCTTGTGTTTTTAATTGTTTAGGATAATCCTATGTTTACTGTCACCCAACGACTCAATGTTTTACAGCTCACGACAATCTGTTGTGATGGGCAGTTACATTATATTGCAGTGGTGTGTGGGTTGTAAATATTGCTCGTCATCTTTTGCAAAGTACGTGAGGGAGTGAACCAGATGAAGGTATCTGTTGACAATTTGACAGTAAACCAGATGAGGATATCTATTACACTCATATACTCCACAGTTTCAGCCGTTATAATTTATTTATTTTTATTTTCTTGGATTGTGTTTTAGTGTCTTACATCCAATTTAGTAATGAAAACTCTCCGGATATCTATTACACACATATACTTCACAGTTTCAGCCTTTTTATTTTATTTATTTGTATTCTTTTCGATTGTGTTTTTAGTGTTTTATATCCAATTTGTAGTGAAAACTCCAGTAAATTTCTCTAATTACGCTTAAAGTTCGTTATAGAGATATAGAAATTGATTAAGAATATAAATTTTAATAAAATACCTGTTAATTTTTATAATTCATATAAAGAGTTCTAAAAACTTCTCCAGATTTATACATTTTTATAATGTTTCTCCTAAAACAACGTTTAAATGCTCCCTTCATATCGGGATATTCCAATGGAGCTTAGAATTTTTTATTAATCTTTTTGTGATAAATTTGAAATCTAGTTTATTTCCAAAAAAATGCTCAGTGGCTAGATCTTCTTGTCATACATTTGAAATCTAGTTTATCTCCAAGAAAATGCTCAGTGGATAGTTATTAATAAATTTAAATTATTGAAAATAAGAAAAAAAATGTGTAATGTATTTAAAAAAAAAATAAAAAGTAAAACATGAAACCTTCTCCAATAAATAGCTAACTAATTTTGTGTAAAATAGGTGGATAAAAGTAAAATTATCCCCAAAAAAAAAATAGAAATGTGAGGAAACTTGATCGTATCAAGAAAATTGTCATATGCAAGCAATGTAACATGATACAAGACCATATACTTCAATGTTTTTTCTTCAAATACATTAATAGGTTCAAGACCATATACTTCAATGTTTTTTCTTCAAATACATTAATAGGTTGATAAAAGTAGAATTATCCTGAAAAATAGAAATTTGAAGAACCGTAATCGGATCCAGACAATTGTCATATGTAAGCAATGCAACATGATACAAGACCATATACTTTAATGTTTTTTCTTTATATACATTTAATTGTGCAGCTATGATGGAGTTGAAAAAACATTGACATTAATTATTTTGATCATTTTATAAGAAATAATGTATAATGTATGAACATGAATGCTTCATTTCCATAAAATATCATCAAAATATGTTTTAGTTTTGTGTTTGAATATTAATTTTTTATTATTATTTTTTTAAAATTATAGGTAAGTTTAGAGAATATCAAATATTAATATAAAGTTTTTCATTAATGAAATTTAATATAATATAAAAATATAATTAATCTAGAATTTTAGGTGAAATTTTCTTAATCAAACTAACTAAAACTAAACTCATAAACATTCATAAAATGTTTATATATTTATATCCATTATCAAGTTTCATCTTTAATTAAGCTCTTTTTCTCTTTAGGAATTCTTCTCAGGCATACAAATTTATGTTTTGACTATTATAAAAACTCGTTTTCTTTTAACTTATCACAGCTTAAAAATGTTATCAATGGTACTATAGATAACTCTTTAAAAATGGTATTATAGACAATTCCTTATTTTATATTTATAGACACTATTAAGTCTGTGGGCAGCCAAATTTTCTTTAATGCATCTTAAATTCTTTTATTAAAAAAGCATTTTTAATAAAAAAATAATTAAATTTTTATAATTTATGTTAAAATAGTCTAGATTTGTCTAATCAATCTTAAGTTTTTTTATATAAAAAATAATAAAATATTTGTTAATTTTTTATAATTTATATTAAAATGTTTTAAAAAATTTATAAACCAATCTTCTTCTCTATACATCTGAGCACCTTTATTACATAATGACTATTAACGGATTTAAATAATTTAAAATCAGAATCTAAAATTTGTAATTCATCTTTCAATAGATAAAATCTCACATAAAACCATCTTCTTTAATAATTTTTTTTAGACATATATTGATAATAAATAAAAATAAAAGTATTCTCAAAATATAAATTAGAGGAGACTCAATCATATCATAGAAAGTTGTTGTAGGTAAACAATGTAACAAATGTAACATGATACAATACCATTCACTCTATTTTGACTCGTCATTTAATGTTTTTTCTTCAAATGCACTCCTCAATGTTGGAGTTGATGGACTTTCACCTATTAGTTGGATGAATTTATAGGAAATAATGTATGGTTTTATAAAGAATTATTAAAATGTTTTAGTTTTATTAAATTATGTTTAAATTTTATTTATTAGTTAAAGGTTTTTTACTTTAATTTAATATAAATAAAAATTTGTTATTTTCTTATTTTTTAATTGACCATTTAGATTGATTCGAAGGGAATATGTTCAATATATGCTTTGTCTGAATGCTTATTAATAGTTGTAAGTTGTAGTGACTTTTAATAAATTTAAAAAAATTGACGTTGAAGAGAATATGTTCAGCATATGCTTTCTCTAAATGCTTATTAATAGTTGTAGGTTGCATTGACTTTTAATGCTTATTAATAGTTGTAGGATGCATTGACTTTTAATAAATTTAAAAAATTTGATGTCCCAAGCCCACCAAATTAAGATGTTTTAATTTTATTAAATTATGTATAAATTTTACTTGTTAGCACAAGGTTTCCTATTCAACTTAATATGGATGAGGATCTATTGTCTTTTTAAAAAAAAAATTTAATTGGCGACCTTGATTGATTGTCAAGGAATATGCTCAGCATATGCTTCCTCTCATGTTTCATTGACTTTTAATAAATTTAAAAAAATTGATATCCTAATGCCCACCAATTTCCTAGAGATTTTCCAAGCATACCTAATTTTAGAAATTTTGCCTTATATTTTGGTTGTAAAGAATAGAAACTCTTCAACACTTATGTTGTTTTATCAATAGGTGGGACTCTTAAGGGTTAAGTAAAATCAAAGTTAATAATAATATTTTTGTTGCAATCTTTTCTTTTCTTATATATTTATCAACAATAGATACAAATGAAGACTTTGGCTATATCAACAACATTACATTAATATTTTTAATGTGGTTGTACTAGTTATCTAATATTAAAATAAAATTCTTCATTAATAAAATTTGACCTAATTTTAAGTGCAATTTTCTTAACAAAACTCACTAAAACTAAATGCCTTTAGCATACCCTAATTGTATATCATGAAAATTTGCATATAAAGAAATATAAAATGTTTATATATTCATACTCATGATCGACTTTCATATTTAATTAAATTATTCCCCCTTAGGAATTCTTTTAAGACTTGTACAAATTTATGATTTTCCTCTAATAAAAATTAGTCTCCTTACAATGTATCACATCTAAGATATATTTTGTTGTGACACAATGCACATCACACATCAATTTTATTTAGGCATTGAGATATCACATCATTCTAGATTTTTCCCTCATCCCCTCCTTAAAATTTTATTGCCCTCTTTACATGTTTGACCCAAAAGTTATTTTCACATGACATATCATTTGACCTAAAGATTTCTTTCTGCCTAAAATATTGCAAGTGGAAATTTTACTCATGTGAAGTGTCGCATCTCCTAAATGTTTGTATCCATGTAAGGTATTGCATCTACTCCATCTTTTCATCTTTGTAACAACTTTTTATTTATTGCACTACGCAAAATTTTCTTTTCATGTGACGCATCACACTTTCTCAAATTTTCCTTTACCATAATAAATATCTTTATCTTATCATATTGTATCAATTAAATAATTAATGTGTATGTGTGACAAGATTTTATAATTTTTTGGTTCTACCTTTTAATACTTTTTTGTTCTCTTCATTAGATGCTATATGCATGTATGCCAATAATAAGAACTTAATTCTTGACATTCATTTAAGTGGAACTCATGGGTCATATTCAACATCAAATTTAGTTTATTGTTGCAAAATCTTTTTCCTTTCATGTAGTATGAAACAAAAATTTTTTGCATGTTTTCTTTTGTCTCAAAATATTCTAACTAGCCAATTTGCATTTATAATGTTGCATGATAGCAAATGTAGACATAAGTAAACTATTTTCTTAGATTCCACTAATATTCATTGTATATACTTAGTCTAATATATTGATGTGGAAACATTGTATATAGGTAACCTTTGAAATCAATCATGTATCATTTTCCATAAAGATTAAGTTCAAGATAATTACATCAATAATAATAGGAAAATCTATTCCATGGCTCAAAATGGAAAACAAGACTCCATGTTTTTCTTACAAATTCTAACTCTTAGACAATTGAAAAAAACATATCTTGTTTCCCTCTTTAATGGAAGTAATGCTATAAAGAGCATTTTTATTCCATTTCCATGGGGTATTTCACATCAAGGAAAACTAAAAATGGATTTGGTTCAAAGAAACGGATGGAGGTAATGTTCAACAAAGCATATTTTATTCCATTTTCAACGTGTATTTAACATCAAGGAAAACTAAAAATGGATTTGGTTCAAATAAACCAATTTATTTGTAGATCCACTTAGTAATGCAAGTATGCATTCTCACACACAAACATTGAACATGCTCTACAATACGACATATTTAACCAACACCTTATTGATAATTATCATGATTTGGTCTATTTTGTAAGTTTGTTATAGTTACAACAAGTGGCAACTCTAAAAATAGAAGTTATTGACATTCCAAAACATAGTGTAAGTGTATGCCATTATACCATTCTTCCATTATAATCAAATGATCCAATGTCTAAAATTATTCTTATCCAATCTTTGAATGCATAGACAAGTTTATGGATGGTCAAAATTAGAATTATTTCAAAGCGTAATCAATGTAGTTTCATAAATTCCAAGGGAATTAGGTATGTCTTTTGCTTTCATTCTATTGAAAAGGAAAATAGTGAGACATATATCACTTGTTTGATGTAGGTTTTAACCCCATACAGAAATTACCTGCATACGAATTCTAAAACACAGGAAATAAACAATGCGATAGCATAACACATAAAACACATATACATAGAGAATTTCTCCTGGATCCCAAAACCGGGACTACTAGCTTGATTTTTCATTTTGTTCCTTTCAATGTTATAATACATATTTATACATGTCGAAGAATCCAATACCATGGACCGAAAACTATGGCGTCCAATACCATGGACCGAAAACCATCGCGTCCAATACCATGGACCGAAAACCATCGCGCCCAAAAGACATGTGCGAAAATCATGCACAAAACCATAGGTGGGTCCGCCCATCCTAACATAGGGTCCAAAACCAAAATTTTCCGAGGCACTACACCGGACGCCATAAAGTGGGGTTACGGGTACACCTCAAACCCCTTGTGACCCCCCCCGCCTTTACAAAATTGGCGCAATGCCTTCTACCCCCTAGTTAACTACGTGGGCTAGTCATGGAAAGAATATAACACAACCCAACATTCTCCCACTTGTTTTTTTCTTTCCACAGGGGGCCACAAGAGAGTTTAGTAATTTTTCCACCCCTGAAACGCCCATTGTCTCTCTACACCAAGAGAACTTCTCAAAGCTCACAGATTTTGTCAATGCATTTGCAGTATTCTTCAAACTGTCCACCTTTACCAGCAACACCTTTTTGTCTTCCATCATATCACAAAGTGATACTGAACATCAATATGCTTTGTCTTTGAATGATATGCGGGGTTCTTTGCCAAGAAAATTGCACTTTGGCTATCACAGTCTATCCTTATAGCTCCCTATACTAACCCCATACTTAAACACAATCTCTGCAACCAAACTGCTTCCTTGCTTGCATGAGTGGCTACCATGTATTCTACCTCTGTAGTTGATAGTGTCACTATAGATTGTTTCTTACTCATCCAACTGACTGCACCTTAAAATAGGTTAAACACATACCCATTTGTAGATCTTCTCTAATCCAAATCTCTAGCCCAGTTTGCATCAACAAAGCCATCAATATCCAATATTTTGTCCAATCCTGATCTTCCTTGGTAGCACAAACCATAACCACTAATGCCACACAAATACCTAAAAACCCGCTTCACTGCTGTTCAGGGCACCTTCCCTGGTTTTGACATAAACCTGCTCAATACTCCCACTACATGTATAATGTATGGTCTAGTATAGACCATTGCATACATCAGGCTATTGAATGCACTTGAATATGGAAAATGGGACATTTCCTCTTCCTCTTCTTGTGTCTTGGGACACTGTTCAGCAGATAACCTCACACCTACACGAATAGGAACCTTCACCGGTTTACTATCCTGCATATTAATCCTCTGCAGTATTGTCTCAACATACTTCCTCTGATTTAACCAGAGCTTCCTCTTTACCCGATCTCTTTTAATTTCCATGTACAAAATATAGTGTGCAACACCAAGATCTTTCATGTCGAATTTGGACGACAATTGGGCCTTCAAATCCTGGATAATTTCTTTGTCATTTCCAACCAACAACATATCATCCACATACAAGACCAGATAAATAACACGGTCAACAATTAATTTAAAATACTCATAGTGTTCTGCTTTGCTTCTGGTGAAGCCAAGTCCCCATATAAATGTATCAAATTTATGATACAACATCCTTGGTGACTGTTTTAACCCATACAAAGACTTCTTTAGCTTGCATACCAGTTCTTTCTTACCCTTCACCGCAAAGCCTTCAGGTTGCTTCATGTATATTTCCTCTTCCAGATCCCCGTGAAGAAAAGCTATCTTCACATCCATCTGTTCTACCTCAAAATCAAAAGCAGCAACAACAGATAAAAGTAATCTAATAGAAGTTACCTTGGCAACAAGAGAAAAAATATCACCAAAATCCATTCCTGATAGTTGGGAATAACCTTTTTCTACCAACCGAGATTTGTATTTCTCCACCTTTCCTTCTGCATTTGTCTTCTTCTTGAACATCCATTTTCTGTCAATGGGTTTCCTTCATCCGGCAACTCCACCAGATCCCAAGCCTCATTTTTGTGCGAAGATGCCATTTCATCAACCATGGCCTCTTTCTAGAGTTTGCCATCCTCTGAATCTACTACTTCCTTCAGAGTTTTGGGATCATTGTCAGTAATAGATAAAGCAGAATTTGAATAGAAAGTAGATGGACTATACCTTTCTAGCTTCCTTCTTTCTCGAACTGATCTTCTCACACCTGGAGTTTGTGGCTCTTCATCTTTTGATTCCACCTCCGTTGTAGAGTCTAATTCTTCTCAAACTCTATCTTCTCAGGTTCCTTTGGTTGGACTTCATGTTTAATAACATCTTTTACCTGTTTGAACGCCACATCTCGGCTGTACACAACCTTCCGTGTGACTGGGTTCCAAAGCTTATACCCCTTTAAACCATCCTTATACCCAATAAAGATGCACTTTTCAGATTTACTATCCAACTTGGTACGTTTCTCCTTTGGAACATGTACATATGCATCACATCCAAATACCCTCAGATGTGAAAGAGAGGATTTCTTAGTAGTCCATACCTCTTGTGGAGTCTTATCCTCCAACACTGATGAAGGTGACCTCTTGACCAGGTAACATGCAGTATCCACCGCCTCTGCCCAGAATTCCTGTCCTAACCCGACACCACTGAGCATGCTTCTTGCCCTTTCCATCAACATCTTATTCATTCTTTCCGCAACTCCATTTTGCTAAGGTATATATGGAGTAGTATTCTGTCATGCTATACCACACTTCTTACAAAATTCTTCAAATTCCTTGCTACAAAACTCTCCACCATTATTTGTCCTTAGCACCTTTATCTTCTTCCCTGTCTGATTTTCCACGAGAGCCTTAAATTCTTTAAACTTGTCAAAGGCTTCAGATTTCTTCTTAAGGAAATATATCCATGTATTCCTTGAGAAGTTATCTATAAATGATACATAGTACACAGACTTACCCAGTGATGGAACCTTCACAGGTCCAGACACATCACTGTGCACAAGTTTTAATATTTGTTTAGCCCTCTTACCGCCAAAGGGGAAACTCACCCGATTTTGCTTCCCATATACACAATTTTCACAAAAATCAAAATCCAGAGAGCTATTACTTATACCTTCTACCATACCTTTACCATGAAGTATTCGAAGGCTCTTCTCTCCAATATTTCCAAGCCTTTGATGCCACAACATGGTCTTCTCCCCAGAGACCACTAAATTTTCTGCTCTACTTTCAGGAACCATAGAATTGTTGCACCCATCAACAATAGTTCTACCTTGTAGCTTGTACAGAATTCTAATTTGAACTCCCTGCATCAATACCAGTGCTCCCCGAACCATCTTGTAGGTATCCTTATCAAACACTATTTTTACACCTGTATCATCCAACTTGCTTACAGAAATCAAGTTTCTGGCCAATGCAGGAATATGTAGAACACCCGGAAGTGTTCTAACCCTTCCACCTTGCAACTTCAACTTTACCTTTCCGTGACCAATGATTCTAGCCTTCCTATCATCCCCTAAGAAGACATCACCACCATCGTATTTCTCATACTCGCAGAACACTCTCTATGGGGAGTGAAGTGAAAGGATGCACCTGAATCAATCAACCATGCCTCATGATCTACATGTGTACTTGAAGAAGCCAAGTACACATCCCCACCTTCATCTGAGGTGGTTTTCGCCTCTGCAGAAGGAGCATCATTAGGTCCCTTTCCTTTATCAGGAGCTTTAGATTTACAGTCCCTTTTGTAGTGCCCTTTCTTTCTGCATTTCCAGCACACCACCTGTACAGGTTTTCCTGGAGATTTAGATCTCCCACTCGATGACTTATTTTTGTTACTGTTCTGGGACCGTCCTCATACATACAAGGCATCACCATTCTGGCACTCCATATTTTTTCATCTCATCTCCTCTGTAAGCAACACTAAGACTATTTCATCAAACTGCAAGGCAGTTACATTGCTACCTATTGCAATAACTAGACTATCCCACGAATCTGGTAGAGAACACAACAAACTAATGCACTTATCTTCATCTGAAATTTTAATATCAACAAATGCTAACTGACTTACCATAGTATTAAATGCGTTCAGATGCTCTGTCACCGAGTCTCCATCTTTCATCCTCAGGTTATACAAATTTTTCCGCAAGAACAATTTATTCACCAGAGACTTAGATTGGTACAAAGTCCCTAATTTGTCCCACAAAGCCTTCGTCGTAGCTTGCCCTAATACATTCAGCAATACTGAATCTCAAACACATAGTCGTATTGTGCTATTTGCCTTCCAATCCAACTTCTTCCATTCTTCATCGGACACTCCCGTTGGTTTAGTACCCGGATCTACCGCAATCCACTGATCTTTATCCACCAACAGATCCTCCATCTTGAGTTTCCACTACTCAAAACTCTGACCACTAAATTTCTTGATCTTTATCTTTCCACTACTCGCCATCTTCTTTCACCACCAAAATCGATCTCGTAGATCTCCCACTGAACAGGGTCTACCACAGGCCTGAGCGAAACCCCTCAGCAACAAAGGCGTCCCCTTGAAGCCAAAACTACTCTGATACCAAATGTAGGATTTAACCCCGTATAAAAATTACCTGCATACGAATTCTAAAACACAGAAAATAAACAATGCAAGAGCTTAACACATAAAACACATATACACAGAGAATTTCCCCTAGATCCCAAAACCGGGACTACTACCTTGATTTTTCATTTTGTTCCTTCCAATGTTTTAATACATATTTATACATGCCAAAGCATCCAATACCATGGACCAAAAACCATCGCGTCCAAAAAACATGTGCGAAAATCATGCACAAAACCATAGGTGGGTCTGCCCATCCTAACATAGGGTCCAAAACCAAAATTTTCCAGGGCGCTGCCCCAAACCCCATAAAGTGGGGTTACAGGTGCATCTCAAACCCCCTGTGACCCCCCCTCGCTACACAGACAGTGCAATGAAGGGGGGTTCCCCCCCCGTCTAATCCCCTAGTTAACTACGTGGGCTAGTCGTGGAAAGAATATAACACAACCCAACATTTGAATATACAAGCATTAAAATTTCACCATTCTATACAAATAGGTTAAGTTTACATAATCATTAAAGGGTTCATAAAAAATGGAAAGAAGAATATAACCATTCTAAAAATGATTTGGAAATAACTCTAGATAATACCTCAAAAATAAAAGCTTGCCTCAAAGATAGAAAACTAGTCCTAAATTTACAATATGGGGGGTGTTATATAATACAAAAGACCTAAAAGAAAATTATACCTGAAATTCCTTCCAAATAATGCTATAAAGGAGAGAATAACTAGTTATTTTAATAGTATATTAAGCAATACGACATTCAAATCTCAAATTTGCATCAATCTTAATATAAGAAAATATCAAGATCTAAGAACTTGCTTTAAAAAATAATGTGAACCATTAAATATTTCTCCATATCTATACATGGGCCTTTGGTGGTCATTCTTATGTTCAATGGTTGGCATTGTATTGTATAAAAAATTACCTATAGATAAGATAGCCTTCTCATTAACCTCATTAGAGTCAGTGATAACCTACAGAATAGATCACTATGGATTCCACATATATCTAATGCATGCAAACAAACTATGCTAGGTGAGATGAAAAGGATGTTAGATTACCTTTTCTCGATGATTTCAAAGTCATATCCGTATAAATAATCACCTTAGATACTTTTTACATGTATCATCCTATAACTGCTACCTAGATAAAATATAGAAAACTAGACCTTTCTCAAATATTTTAGCACATAAAACATAATTTCCTATAAAGAGTTTTAATATAATGCCTCAAGGACTATTAAATACAAAAAACTTGAATCATAAATGCCACATCATATTTAAATGATGCTAGGGGGTGGTAACATATATTTACATTAATAAAGTGAGTCACAACAAGTACAAATTACGTTGAGTATCTTGCTAGCCTGCTAGCTTTGACTTCCTTGAGTTCCTCCTTTGCCACACTTGCTTGGTTGGAAGAAATGAGATATTAAATCTCCATTTCATGGATAAATTACAATGAACTATCTAACCTAGGATGATGTCCTCAGTTGTGTTGATTCCCAATAGAAAATAATAGTAAAAAAGCATAAGACATATTTTCTCAATAGGTCAAGGATGCGTCTCTCTCTTGATGCCCTCTACCCTTAACTTGTCTCCTTTTTATAGATTTTTTTAGGAGCTTGACGATTGATGGCCCTCGATATTACATCAAGAATGCTAAAATTCCTAAAGGTCTCAACTATAATTATCTAGGGTTCGTACAAAGTTAAGAGGGGCCGACACTATGTGTACAACATGTAATATATGATTTCTTTGTTGATCTAGTGTAAGTGAAAGAAAACTAGGTTGTAAATACATGATTAAATTATATCTTTATTATATTAAAAATTAAAATTATGTGTTTCATTTTTCTATTCACAATATTGATATTTGCCTTCTATATAAATTTATAAAATCATAAAATATAAAAATCATATCTTCTTTTTAATTTATAAATATAAATAATATAAATAATATTTTTTAAATACTTAATTTAATTAATATTATTTTTTCATTTATTAATTTATTATAATTTAAAAAATTATTTTGTAGTTTAAAAAATATTTTGATTTTTTAAAACAAAAGCAAATGTGTTCTTGATATCTATCATATTTAAGAATGCCATGGCATTTAAATCAGAATATCATTTAACATAACTAAATTTCATATCTCCGTATTACAACATCATACAAAACTAAACCCTATCTTAAATAAATTGAACTACTATGAGTAATATTATTAAATAATTTGATTATTCAACGTATTTTTTTATTTATTTTTAATGTAATTCGATTATTCAAACTTTTCATGTATGGTACGTTTGCTGAATCATTCCAATTTTATTAGATATTTTTTCCAGTACATACAATTTTCAAGGAGGATTAATTTTACACGATTCACTCGGCGATGATCACATATTGAAGCTATCTTTCTTAAGCTTTGGTTTTTCCCTTCTTCCACTGGACAGGCCCTTCTGCATATTGTCGGGTAAGTGTGGGAAAGTGCATAACGAAAGTATGTAACTTTCTATTTACCTTCTAGTGAAAGGGCGCGATATTTACAAATTGAGTATAAAATTGGTAACGCTAAAGCCACACTTTTCAATACTTCAGAGAAAGTTGATAACAATTGGTAAAGTGTGAGAAAGTGGATATGGATTGTATGAAACAATCTTTTTACCTTCTGCGGAAAGGAGGTTTTTGCATATTGAGTGGAAATGGGTTTTCCCTGTTGAGGGGCCATTTTCCACGTCGAGAAGAAAGTTCTACTGAGGATTGTAAGTTTGCAGTGGACTTCTTGGAAATTGTCAAGAAAGTAATAACGATTTAACGAAACAATCTCTTTACATTCCACCCATTGAAAAACAATCCCTTTACCTACCACCCATTGAATAGCTATTTTAATATCTAAGCTGAAAGGCACTTCCTAAAAATTCCCGAGAAAATCGGTGACGATTCCATGAAATGCTACCTTCCCTGTAGCGGAAAGCCTCTTCCTAGAAATTCCCGAGAAAATCGGTGACGATTCTATGAATTGTTACCTTCAACTTCTACTAGTTGCGAGGGACATCTCTCCATATAGTCGAAAATATTGGCGATTAATGTATCTCTGCCCTTCTTCGAAATCATCGAGAAAATTCTTAACGAATATGTGGAAATCTTGCTCGGAAAACTTCTTGTGTTTTTTTAGAGTCGTCTATTTTCACAAAACAAAAGCTCGATAAATCCGTGTGTTTATATAAGTTAATGTGAATGCTAACTGAAATAACAATTTAGATATGGGCCCGAAATGGTAGTAGCTTACCAGATACTTAGGGGCACTCTTAGATTCAAATTTATAAGTGTTAAGACAAAATTGTTATAATTTTGTCTTAATTGTTAATTATCTAAAACTTTTTCGAGGAGAAAAAATACTTTCTTTTCATATTAAGAAAAACACATTTTTCGAGATTTCTCATAGAATTGTCAGTATTCCTATCTATATACTTCTATTTTTCTTACTTCAAAATCCAACATTCATTTAGAGACTCTACAAAGAGGTGAAGGATTCGGAGTTCGAGAGAACATCATGTGCGTATGCTGCAAAGAAAAACTTACTTGACTTAGAGTTGAAATGTTGAAAATTGCTTGCCAAATTATTAATGCGTCTCATCCAGTTGGAAAGGATTGGGGGATTGAAGAGACTGTGATCTCTGATGCAGTTTATTATACTCTTGGCATCTCCATGAATGAAGATTTGTTTTAGTCTTAATTGTTTGGCAAACAGTAGGGCGCCCCATAAAACAATGATCTCTGCTTTGTTGTTTGGTCCTTGATCTCCCTTCAACTAGAAGTGGTAGTATCTCCCAGGTTATAAAATGATGATGGCACCACATCCACAGCTCTAACAAAGGAGTGGTAGTATCTCCCAGGTTATAAAATGATGATGGCACCACATCCACAGCTCTAACAAGGTCCTTTGTTGGCTTGCCCCGTAAAAAAATCCTTTTGGATATGACCTTTTTATGTCCTTGATTGTGATTTTTCTTTATTTTCTTTGTCTTTTGATGGATCCAATCTCTGCAAAATGGTTGACAACCTTCATTATAACCTCTCGAGATTTGTGCTAAAAAACTCTTAAATTTTTGCTACACCGAATGGACCAAATAATATGGAAAGGTAAAGCATGATAATTGTTCCCTTTCATGAGCCGGAAATAGAAGCATGAGATCAACGAATGATGAGTCCCAATTGTCCAAGCTGTCTTAAATGGGTTTTATCTTAATTGTCATTGTCTTAAATAGACAATAACTATTGTCTTAAATATAAAGTTTTGTCTTACAATATTTTTGTGTCAAACTGTTATTGTTATTGTTTTAAAATATTTTTATCTTAAATTGGTTTTCTCTTAAATATAAAATTATCTTAAAACATTTTCCTCATCAATTATTTTTGTCTTAAATTTTATATTTTAAAAAGTATATTAAAATACCTTTTGCTATTCTTGCGATTCTTGCGGTAATGACACTATTGATTTGATTGAGATGATCACTTATTGAAGGTATCTTTCCTAGGTTTTCCAGTTCCACTCGACAGGCCACTTCTCCATATTATCGGGAGAGTGCATAACAAATGTATGTAAGGTTCTATTTACCTTCTGGTGAAAGGGCGTGATATTTAGAAAATGACTATAAAGTTGGTAACGAAATGGTCATTTTTCAATACTTTGGAGAAAGTTGAAAAGGACTTGGAAAGTGTTCAGAAAGTGGATCTGATATTTAGAAAATGACTATAAAATTGGTAACGAAATGGTCATTTTTCAATACTTTGGAGAAAGTTGAAAAGGATTTGGAAAGTGTATAGAAAGTGGATATGGATTGTATGTAAGAATCCTTTTACTTTCTTCCGGCGGAAACGAGGTCTCTTACATATTGAGTGGAAAGTTTGTTACGCAGAAAAGCCATATGGGTTTTCCTGTTGAAGGAGCCATTTTCCATGTCGAGAAGAACGTTCTCGTGAGGGTTGTAAGTTTGTAGTGGAAATGCACTTCTTGGAAATTTTCGAGAAAGTAATAATGATTTAACGTAACAATCCCTTTACCTTCCATCAATGGAAAAGCTATTTTCATATCTAAATCCCTGTAACGTAAAGACACTTCCAAAAAAATCCTGAGAAAATTGGTGATGCTGCTGTGAAACGCTACCTTCACCTTCTACTAGTGTGAGGGACATCGCTCCATGTCGAAAATATCGGTGATGAATGGATCTCTCCACTTATTCGAAATCGTCCAGAAAATACTTAACGAATATGTGTATATTGTTAAAATAAGATAATTACTCTGCATGAGTAGTTGGTTAAACATAGAGAGTCAGTGAATTGAGTGATTGAATGATTGAGTGTTGACTCAAATCGAGTTAAGTAATATAGGATTTTTTTGTGTGTGGTTGCATGTGGATGCTTCTTAAGGCTTAGAAAAAGATAAATACTCTTCATTGGGTTCATTGTAATCATCATGTTTCGTGTGATCAATAGAAGAGTAGCAGCTAGTGTTTTATGTGTGCATTCATGCTTTATCTACTTAACCTTTGCAACAAATTGGTATTAGAGCAAGGTTACAAAGAGCGAAGATAAATGTATTTCCAATAGTCCGTGTGAGGAAAAATCTATTTTTTCTCTCCTTGGTTAAGGGTTAACGCACCTTATAGTGGCATGCAAGGCACTATAACATGCTCAAGCTTAGGAGAGAGCTACGTTAACAGTTAAAAAAGTTGTGCCGTTTTGCATGCACACGGGTTCCTTTGGGATTTGTTGCGTTAAACATGCACGCGAGAGTTCACTTGGGTGAAGGGCGTTAATACGTAATCAGTAATGATACAGCGCGTTAAAAAAAGAAAGTTCTTTTCATACAGCACATACAGCGCGTTAAAATTTCAAAAGTCGTTAAAAATTCAAAATTTTGTTAAGCTTTTTCAAAAGACTGCTGTAAGACTTCGTATTAAGACTTCATACGACTAACGGGAAGGGTGTTTTTTTTTTTTTTTTAAAAAGGAGTAACGTGAAGGTTTTTATGAAAGATTTTTTAAAAAGTCTGAATGTGAATTTTTTAATTAAAGTTTTATAAACGTGTAGCGAAATATTTTTGTAAATTTTTTTTATAAAAATAAATAAATAAGGTGTTTTGGAAAAAGAATTTTTCTAAGTTTTTTTTAATAAAAAACTTAAAATTTCAGATTTTTTTGAAAGTAGAAATTTAACGTGTTTTTTATTTTTGAAATGAAATTTTTGGAGAAAGATAGTTTTTTCAAATTTCTAGTCCGAGTTCCCATCATTTACAGGGAAAGATTATGATGTGTGGGCTATTAAAATGGCGACCACGTTGCAAGCACATGATGTTTGGAATTATGTCAAGTTTGGGTTTTCAGAAACATAAAACAAAGAAGAAGAACAAGCGCTCAGCGATATAGAGAGGGAACAATTAAAGAAAGACAAGAAGAAGAATGCACATGTGTTGCATCTTATTCAACAGGGAGTGGACCGAGCAGTGTTCTAGAAGATTATGATCACGTCTTCAGCAAAAGTAGCATGGGATACTTTGGCAACAAACTATATAGGTATGGCCAAAGTCAATATTGTTAAGTTGCATAATACTAGGAGAGATTTTGAAAGTTTGCAAATGAAGGAGACAGAGGACATCAATTCTTTCATGAATTGGGTTATATCTGTCATAAATCAGTTAAATATTTATGGTGAAGATATAAAATATCAAAGAGTGGTTGAGAAAGCCCTTCGGTATTTGTCTACCAAATTTGATGTTGTGGTAGCAGCCATAGAAGAATCCAAAGATTTGGCATCATTGACAGTTGATGAGCTAATGGGATCACTTCTAACTTTAGAGAACGCTTTCGAAAGTGAGTTTTCTATTTCAAGAGACAGAGGTCAAGGCAGAAGTAGATCGAGAGGCAGAGGACGAAGTGGAAGATATGGTGGTAAGAGAGATGGCTAAAAATAGCATGAACATGAAAGTGGAAACAACTACAAAAGATTCAACAATAATCAAAGAGTTGACAAATCAAAGGTGAGATGTTATTATTGCAATAAATTTGGTCACTATGCTCGCGATTGCAGTAAGAAGATACTTGATCAAGGAACCATAGAGCTAATGTCACTATAGAGAATACTAACTCCATGTTCCTAGATTTCCATACCTTGCATGAACCTTCTACTAGTGTGTGGCTGTTAGACAGTGGTTGCAGTAACCACATGACAAGCAACAAGGATTTGGTTGCAAATTTCGATCAATCAGTGAAAACAAAGGTAAAGTTCGGGACTGACAAGATTGTGGAAGTAGATGGAAAAGGAGTGGTAAACATTTTCACCAAGCAGGGGGAGCCAAAGACAATCTCATAGGTATATCATGTTCCTAGTCTCAAACATAATTTGTTAAGTGTTGGTCAGTTGTCATAGAAAGGATACTGAGTTATATTTCAAGATCAAGAATGTGTTATATATGACAATACCCCAAGCAAGAAGCTGATAGAAAATGTGCAAATGATGAGGAACAAACTCTTTCCTCTAATTTTGAATTACAACGGTCAAGTGAGTTCTTTTATAGTTGCATATTCTGATGATTATTGGTTTTGGCACTTTCAATTTGGACACTTGCACTTTTCTAGTTTAAGATTGTTGTAGCAGAAACATATGGTCAGAGGATTACCACCCATCAAAGAAGCTGCTAGTACTTGTGAGTGTTGCATGTTGGGAAAGCAACATCGTGAATTTTTTCCAAAGGGCATTGCATACAGAGCAAAGAAACCTCTTGAGCTAGTGCATACAGACTTGTTTGGACCTATGAGGACACAGTCGATTAGTGGAAGTTGTTACTTCCGCACTTTCATTGATGATTATAGTAGAAAGACTTGGGTTCACTTCTTGAAGCAGAAGTCTGAAACTTTTCCAAAGTTCAAGGAATTAAAAGCCTTAGCAGAGAAACAAAGTGATCGATAGATCAAGGTATTAAGGTTAGATCGTGGTGGAGAATATGACTCAAAGGCATTCCATGATTACTGCAAACAACATGGGATTAGAAGATAGTTTACAACTAGGTACACACCGCAACAGAATGGTGTAGCAGAGAGAAAGAACATGACAATTATGAACATGGTAAGAAGCATGTTGAAAGGCAGAAACTTGTCTAATGAGTATTGGGAAGAAGAAGTTGCATGTGCTATTTATGTGATCAACAAATCTCCTACAAAGAGTGTGATGAATAGAGTAGCAGAACAAGCATGGTCAAGTATGTATTGTGGCACATCTCATCTCATAGTATTTGGATGTGTAGCTTATGCACATGTGCCTAAGGAGCAAAGAGGCAAATTGGATGATAAAAGTGAAAAATTCATATTCACTAGTTATAGTGAGCAATCAAAAGCTTACAAATTGTATAACCATGTCACAAAGAAGACCATAATTAGCAGAGATGTTGTGTTCAAGAAACAAGAGTCATGGAATGGAACTGTAGACAAAACAATTGATGCACAAGTGCCACTAATGGAAGAAGATGATGTAGCAGAAAAAGAGAAGCAAGAATCATAGGTGAAGACACCAAACAGAGACACACTAACAAGGACTCCAAGATTTTCAAAGCAACATGGATCTTCAAGCATATCAACAGATAGAGATTCTCCCAATAATCAATCGGGTGATGAATCAAGAAATGGTAAGAGAAAGATGAGAAGTTTGAAAGATATTTATAATGATTTGGATGTTAGTTTTTGCATTGTTGTCATTCCAACCTTCTTTGTTTGAAGAAACAATCAAAGATGAAAATTGGGTGCAAGCCATGGATGAAGAAATTGAAGCTATTGAAAAGAATGATACATGGTATTTGGTTGGTTTTCCAAAGGATAAGAATTTCATTGGTGTGAAGTGGGTGTACAAGACAAAGTTGAATGAGAAAGGTTAAATTGACAAATTTAAAGCTAGACTTGTAGCAAAAGGATTCTCGCAGCAACCGAGAATATATTTTAGAGATATGTTTGCTCTGATAGCCAGATTGGATACTGTAAGAGCAGTTCTAGTCACAGAAGCATAGAACAAGTGGAAAGTATATCAGATGGATCTGAAATCAATCTTCTTGAATGGAATTCTAGAAGAATAAATTTATGTGCAGCAACCTGTACGATATGAAGTTGAAAGTAACAAAGACAAAGTTTACAGGTTGAAGAAAGTGCTCTATGTATTAAAGCAAGCGCCTAGAGCTTGGTATAGTAGAATCGACAGCTACATGATCAAGAATGGATTTTGCAAAAGCAACATTGAGCCTACCTTGTATACAAAGGTAAATGAGCATGGAAAGATTTTGATTGTTTTATTATATGTTGATGACATGATTTTTACAGGTGATTTTGAGATAGATGAATTTAAAGCAGCCATGATGAAAGAATTTGAGATGATAGATCTTGGTCTCATGAAATATTTTCTTGGCATAGAAGTTGAGCAATCTGAAAAAAGGAATTTTTATTTATCAAAATAAATATTCCAAAGATTTGTTGAAAAGATTCAAGATGGGAAATTGCAAACATGTCCCTACACTAGTTGCAACAGGTACAAAATTAAGCAAGGATGATGAAGGATCATATGTCAATCCAACTCTATTCAAAAGATTAGTTGGCAGCCTCATGTATCTCATAGCTACAAGACCAGATATCATGCAAGGAGTGAGTTTGATTTCCAGATTTATGGAGACTCCAAAAGACAGATAATGGAGTGTAGGAAAAATAATTTTGAGATACATAGCAGGAATTAGAGATTGTGGCATTATGTATGAAAGCACATAAAATAAGGATTTGATTGGATACACAAATAGTGATTTTGCAAGAAGTTTGGATGATAGGAAGAGCACTTTTGGTTTTGTGTTCCACCTTAGTTCAGGTGTGACTTCATGGGCACCTAAGAAGCATCCCATTGTGACACTTTCGTCAGCAGAAGCAGAATATGTAGCAGCAACATCAACAACATGTCAAGTAGGGTGGTTAAGAAGAGTACTTGATGGACTCAAGCAGAAACAACAAGGATAAAAAACAATATATTGTGACAACACCTCAGTGATTTCACTATCCAAGAATAGTGTGTTTCATCATAAGAGCAAGCATATTGATACTAGATATCAATTTATTAGAGAACTTGTGAGCAATGGAGAAGTTCACTTAAATCATTGTAAATATAGTGATAAATTGGTTGATATATTTACTGAGTCATTAGCACAAGATGTGTTTGAGTTTCATAGAAGAAACTTGGGTGTTGTAAACCTAGCTGAGACATAGACCAGCAAGCATGTTTGAGTTGCCATGAGTCATGTTTTAGTTTAGCAGTTGTAATTAAGGGGGAGTGTTAAAATAAGATCATTACTCCTCCATGAGGGGTTGACTAAACATAGAGAGTCAGTTAATTGAGTGATTGAGTGTTTGAGTGTTGAATCAAGTCAGGTTAAGTGATAGATGACTTTTATTGTGTGGTTGCATGTGGATGCATGTCAAGGCGAGTATCTAGTTAGAAAAGGATAAATACCCTTCACCGGGTTCATTATAATGATCACGTTTTGTGTGATCAATAGAAGAGCATCAACTTGTGTTTTATGTGTGAATTCATGCTTTGTCTCATCATCCTTTCCAACATATACATACATACATACATACATACATACACATACATATATATATATATATATATATATATATATATATACAATCATTAATGAACATTATAATTTAGTATACTTCAGGCCAAAGGCGTTGATGAGCAAACGCTGAAATACGTGACACGAGTGATTGTCATGTGTCTGACCAGTGAATTGAAATCGTCGAAGAAAAGATGGAAAAAGTTGTTTTTAGCGCGTTTACATGGACATTGGCCTCCATACTAGCTGAGAAGCTTCTCCAAGAGGTATCTCTCATCAATAGCTTCAGAGATGAATTTGAATTCATATGTGAGGAGGTTATTTCTATTAAATGCATTTTAAACAACGCGAGAGGAAAGGCGAGGTCTAATTCAATTACCCACTGGCTCGACAAACTTCAATATTTTATTTACGATGCCATGGATGTAGTAGAGGAATGCGAGTATCGCAAGTCTCATTTTCGCAACTTAATTTTCTGCCATCGCATGGGCTGTAAAATTAAGATATTGAAAGAGAGAATTAGAAAGATACACAAGAGTGCTAAATATCTTAAATATGCGACGTATGTACTTGATGCGGATGCTTTCACTCAACCACTGAATGTGTATGAATACTTAAAAGGGCAAGACAACAGAAGAAAATACAGTACTCTCCTAAAAAATTCTCAAGTACACACGGTTGGCATGGAGTATGACATCGATTTGATTAGTCAATGGATACAGGAGGATCGATTTGGAGTGAGTTCTGTTGTTGGCATTGAAGGTTTGGGAAAAACCCTTGTGGTCCAGCGTGTGTTCAATATCCAAAGAGTTTGGGACCGTTTCGACCATCTATTTTGGCTAGAAATTTCGCCAAAAGTTTTGGTTAAACAACTACTTTTGGTTACAGTTCGGCAGATGAAACTTTTTGAGGAAGATGATCACGGTTATAAGTTGAACTAGCTCAGTGAGGAATATCTCAAACATAGAATTAATAAACATTTAGAAGGTAAGAATAAAAACCAAGAAAAAAACATTGTTTATTTGTTCTAGATGATGTGTGGGACAAATATGCTTTAGAAAAGATCGGTTTGCAATTGCCTTTGAATAGCAAAAATAAGATTGGGGTGACCACTCAGGACAACATAATTGCGGAGGCTATGGGAATTGTTCAGTTTTCATGCAAATTTCCCTACTCGCCCACTGCAAGAGGAGGATTAGCGACTCACCAGCATAGCCCGTAATATCGTGCAAAAATGTTCAGGATTACCTTTGGCGATCAAGCCAATAGCATCCTCTATGGAAAGGTTAAGAAGGGTTCCAAAAGAATGGAAATCTACCTTGGATCATATAAATGACATGGATCATGTCAATGAAGCAAACACCATAAACGATTGTGTTATTCCCTCTCTCCGGTTAAGTTACCAAGCTTTTCCAGGTCTTTTGAAACCTTGTTTTCTTTACTATTCTACCTTTCCACCAAATACTCAAATAAAATTCGAATACCTTGTACATGTGTGGATGGCTGAAGGATTAATTTCTTATTATTCTTCAAGTCCGATCCAAGAAGTAGGAGATGCACTACAGAAAGGATTCTCTTATATAGAAAAACTTATAAATTGATGCATGATTGAAATGTCAAGGGTTGGCTAGGATGGGCAAGTAAAGTGTTGTCAACTGCATGATATTTTGCATGATTTATCTCTTATGGAAATACATAAGGAATCCTAATGTTTGTTAAAGCCTGGAAAAGAATTGAAAGAACTACCCATTCATGAGTGCCAGGGAGTATGTAGAATTTCTTTGATTAAAAATGATATATCAACAATCAAGGAAGTGATCCACGACTTTGTACTTTATTGCTATCGAATAACAACAAACTTATTGTTAGAAATTGTAATTACTCCCGCATGTGGAGTTGGTTAAACATAGAGAGTCAGTTAACTGAGTGATTGAGTGGTTGAGTGTTTGAGTGTTGAGTTAAGTTGAGTTAAGTGATAGATGAATTTTAGTGTGTGGTTGCATGTGATTGCATGTCAAGATATTTTAGGCAAGTTGCTAGTTGGAAAAGGATAAATACCCTTCACTAGGTTCATTATAAGCATCATGTTTTGTGTGATCAATAGAAGAGTAGCAACTCGTGTTTTGTGTGAATTCATGCTTTGTCTCCTTCGCCTTTCCAACAAAATTGGTATCAGAGCAAGTTTGAAATGTAGAGATTCTACATACGCACTGTGCATGTGCGAGCAATAAGATAGTCGGAAGTTTCTCCACCACTGTATCCAACCATTTATAGATTCCATATTATGGACTAGAGGGATTTGCCAAGGTTTCTAATCTTTAAGATAAATTTCCATCCTTAAAATTTTCCCTGGTTGTTGGCCTGCAAAACAGGGCACTGGTCAGATGCTAGATTTGCGTAGGTGCTAGGGATATGGAATTGATGGAGTGGGTTTCGATGCAATGGACCACTATTCTAGGATATTTGCCCAAGGTCAGCAAACTCCTTAGTAAATGGTTTAGCATTCATTTATTACATAAGGTGGATGCAGATAGGATAGTGGCCATGTCGTGGTTTCAGGGTCATTGTTTCTTGCATATTAGTCAATGGTATGTTGGGTTTAACCCACTTCTGGATATTCCTAGAAACAACCTCATTTGGGTCAAGCTACTTGGCCTTCCACTTGAGTACTAGACCAGGCGGGCACTGATGGAGATCGGGAATATTATTGGATGCTTAATTTACAATGACCTGCGGATCCTAGGGGCTCGTGACAAGAGGGTTGCATGGATTCTTGTGGAGGTAAATTACTTTGGGGGCCTCCTGGGATGCATAGAACTTGAATGGGACTCTCTTCGCACTAGTCAGAGGATTGATTATTAGGGTATACCCTTTCGCCACTTGTTGTTCCATCATATGGACCATTTATTGGAGAGATGTCCACGATGCTTCCACGAGAGACCAGATCTTCGACGACTTGCAGAATAGTGACGATCTGCGTGGAGCATTTATGATTCCTCCACTCTCCTGGTTCGGACAGAGGTAACCTTTCCTCCTCCGAGGATCCTAATGCTAATGATATTTTGACTTCTTCTACCCCTTCTAGCACTAAGCCACTGATTCGGTTGACTTGGGCAACTGTTTGCTTTGTTTTTTCTTGGGCAAGAAGCTGAAGTATTTTTGGCGATGCGTAATGCTTTGCTGAGTTTAATAATCTACTTCAATTCCTCTTAGATATCTCTATATATAGACTTCACACCATTGTGAATATTATTCAGTCTAATGCAAAAGACTAATAGACCAGATGTAAAAAAAGGTAAGGCCATCATTAACTTAATGTATGGTGTTTAATATTTACTAATTAACTAAACAACAAAATAACCTTCTCCATTTTCATGCTTTCTGCATTACTAGTGTCCTCCCCATTAATTCAGTTACTCAGCCACTCCAAAGTTTGCAATTAAATGAGAGTACTCGGGTTAACAGTAATGGAAACCTAATTTCGAGGCTTGTTTGCTTAATTGCGTAGGATAATCCTGCCTGTTTAATGTCACCCAAAGACTCAATGTTTTATAGCTCACGACAATCTGTTGTGATGGGTGGTTATACATTATGGGAGTGATGTGTGCAGTTGTAAATTTTGCATGTCGTCTTTGGACAAGCAGCGGAGGGGGTAAACCAGATGAGGATATCTATCACAATCTACTACACAGTACTGCATTTAAAAGGTTTCAGCATTTTTAATTAATTAGTAATTTAACTTCTATTTTTTACAGTTGCGTTTCTATTATTTTATATTTATAGAAACAGCCAAAATTTCTTTAATGAATCTTAAATTCTGTTATTAAAAAAATATTCTTTTATTAAATTTTTATAATTTATATTGAAGTAGTCCAGTTTTCTTTAATCAATCTTAAGTGTTTTTATATATAAAAAAATAAATATATATTTTTAATAAATTATTTATTAATTTTTTTTATAATTTATATTAAAATGTTTCTAAATTTTATATATTTTTATAATTCCAAATTCTTCCTTGCTCTCAGGTTTCCTAACTGGGTCTTCGGATTTTTTTTATCAATCTTCTTGTCTATACATCTATACCTAACTGGGTCTTCGGATTTTTTTTTATCAATCTTCTTGTCTATACATCTGAGCAGTTTGATTACATAATAATTATTAACAAATTTAAATAAACTTTATATATTTTTATAATTCCAAATTCTTCCTTGCTATCAGGATAGCTAACTGGGTCTTCGGATTTTTTATCAATCTTCTTGTCTATACATCTGAGCAGTTTGATTACATAATAATTATTAACCAATTTAAATAATTTAAAATCGAAGTCTAAAATCGGAATAAAGTCACACATAAAACCACCTTAGTAATTATTATTTTTTTAGAAATATATTAATAATTCATAAAAGTATAAGTATTTGAAAATAGAAATTAGAGGAGACTCAGTCATATCATAGACCATTGTTATAGGTAAACAATGTAACAAATGTAACATGATACAATACCATTCACTCTATTTTGTCTGGCCATTTAATGTTTTTTCTTCAAATGCACTCCTCATTGTGTAACTGTAAGTGTTGGAGTTGAAGGACTTTCACCTATTAGTTGGATGAATTTATAGGAAATAATGTATGGTTTTATAGAAAATTATTAAAATGTTTTAGTTTTATAAAATTATGTTTACATTTTACTTATTACTCGAAGGTTTTTTATTTCAATTTAATATGGATAATGATTTGTTGAAATTTTTTAATTTTTTAATGGATAGTTTAGATTGATTCTCAAGGGAATATGTTGAGCATATGCTTCCTCTAATTGCTTATTAACGATTGTAGGTTGCAATGACTTTTAATAAATTTTAAGCTTATCAATGGTTGTAGGTTGCATTGGCTTTTAATAAATTTTAAAAATTTAATGTCCCAAAGCCTACCAAAATAAAATGTTTTAGTTTTATTAAATTATGTTTAAATTTTACTTATTAGCCTAAGGTTTCCTATTTCAACTTAGTGTGGACAAGGATCTGTTGAATTCTTTTTATTGTTTTAATTGATGGCCTATATTGATTCTCAAGGAATATGCTCAGCATATGCTTCCTTAAATACGATTGCAGGCTGCATTGACTTTTAATAAATTAAAAAAAATGATGTACCAATGCCCACCAATGTCCTAGAGATTTTCAAAGCATATCTAGTTTTAGAAAATGTGTCTTATATTTTGGTTGTAATGGATATAAACTCTTCCACACTTCTCTTTTTTTATCAATAGGTGGGATTATGAAGGGTTAAGTAAAATCAAAGTTAATAATAATATTTTTGTTGCAATAGATTTTTTTATTATATATTTATCAATGGTGGATACAAATGAACACTTCAGCTATATCAACCACATTAATATTTCTAATGTGGTTGTACTAGTTATATAATATTAAAATAAATTTCTTCAGTAATAAAATTTGACCTAATTTTAAGTGCAATTTTCTTAACAAAACTCACTAAAACTAAATGCCTTTCTCATACCCTAATTGTATATCATGAAAAATTGCATATAAGAAATCATAAAATGTTTATATATTCATACTCATAATCAACTTTCATATTTAATTAAATTATTCTATTATCAACTTTCATATTTAATTAAATTATTCTCCTCGTGAGGAATTCTTTTAAGACTTGTACAAAATTATGATTTTCCTCTAATAAAAGTTTGTCTCCTTACAATGTATCACATCTAAGATATATTTTCTTGTGACACAATGCATATCACACTTCAATTTTATTTAGTCATTGACATATCACATCATTCTAGATTTTTACCTCATCCCATCCTTAAAATTGTATTGCCATGTTTACATGTTTTGTCCAAAAATTATTTTCACAAGACATATCATTTGACCTAAAGATTTCTTTTTGCCTCAAATATCGCAAGTGGAAATTTTACTCATGTGATGTATCATATCTCCGAAATGTTTGTATTCATGTAAGATATGTAAGATATTGCATTTTTTCCATATTTTTATCTTTGTAACAACTTTTTATTTAGTGAGCTACAAAAAAAATTCTTTTCATGTGATACATCACACTTTCTCAAATTTTCCTTCACCATGATAAATATCTTTATCTTATCATATTGTATCAATTAAATAATTAACGTGTATGTGTGACAAGCTTTTATATTTTTTTGGTTTTACCTTTTAATACTTTTTTGTTTTCTTCATTAGATGTTGTATGCATGTATGCCCAATAATAGGAACTTAATTCTTGACATTCACATTTAAGTGGCAATCATGGTTCATATTCAACATCAAATTTAGTTTATTGTTGCGAAATCTTTTTCCTTTGATGTAGTATGAAACAAATTTTTCTTGCATATTTTCTTTTGTCTCGAAATATTCTAACTAGCCAACTTCCATTTATAATGTTCTGTTGTTGAAAATAGCAACAAGAAAAGCTAAAAATAACACTGCTTTAAATAACATTTCAGGATACATTCCAATTTTAGTTAGTCCCTGAACTAAAATTGAGAATTAAAATTCGAATTTGAACTTAGCAGTTGTTTGTAAAATAGTTAATTAGTTCATCTTGAGTTAATTAGTTGTAGAAAATTGAACATGAAGTCTTTGTGAAGGCATGCAACAGTTTCCCTTTGATTGAGGAAGTTATCCCTTGATTAAGGAGATCGTGATGAGTTGTACTTTGAGTTTTAATTAGTTAGCTCAATTATCTGAGTTAAGTCCAGTTAGATTAGTTCCAATAGTTTGTGGAACTGATTGTGAGTTCAGTTAGTTAATGCATGCATGCATGTAAATGTCGCACTTCAGATAACTGAATATTCTCTCATAAATAACTCATGCATGTCAGTTCAGTGACAGGCTTAGTTGAAATCAGATGATGGGACAGTGTACTATCAGTTGCAGAAATATTCCATTGACGATATCTCTTTCATGCAGAAGGAATTCATTCCTTGGAGATTGCATAGTTACTTTTGAGTTTGATGAGTTGTGTGAGAGGCCAATTCACACAGGTGGCAGCATTGGACCCCAGGAGAAACTGCGCAAGGAAATAGGAGGCTTGAAGGGCTGAGCGAAGGCATATGTTGTGTATATTCAGTCTATGAGCTGCATTGTAGGATTGTACTGAGAGCTAGATAGCTTGTGAGCTAAAGCTTTGTGTAATCTGAACATATTTCCACTTGTATGATATTACAGAGATCAGAGATTTTAGCTGAGGCTTTCCCCAGAGTATTCTTTTGTGTTCATGTGTGATTGCTTTCTTATTCTCAGTTATATGTGTTCTATTTGATCTTGCTCAAAATCGATTAAGCTTCCGCAAGTTTGTTGTAGAAGTAGATCTAGTATTTTGCTTTAGTATATTGCATAATTTGTTGATCTACAATGACAAATTCTACATGGTATTGGAGCAAAGGTGATCAAAGAAAAAAACAGTATACGAAGAAGGGAGACATTTAAAGTTTGAAGTTCCTGATTATAGAATTCGAATTCTTATCACATCTCAAATTTCACCAATGGCGTTCAAAGGTTTAAGACTTGAGCATGCCCTTGATGGCAGCTCGAATTATATAGCCTGGAAGGATCGCATGGAAGAAGTATTAGAGGAAAACGATTTGAAGGACTTCATTGATCAAGAAGTCCCCAAGCCAACAGCAGCTAATGCTACAGAATTGGGGGAATGGAAGAAATGTGTGGCTAGAGCAAGGAGAATCCTTCTGGAGGGAGTTCGAGACCACATAGTCTCGAGTCTCCATGGGAAGGAGACACTGTTTTCAATGTGGAAAACATTGAAAGATCTATATCAAAATAGCAGCAATTAGAGGAAGCTGGCACTGAAAGACAATCTTCGAAAAATCAAGCGTGAAAAGAGCGACACGATCTCTACGTATTTGAACAATCTCACCACCTATAGGGATGAGCTTGGAAGTGTAGGGATCATGACAACCAATGATGACATGGTGAGTCTTGCTCTCCTCGGTCTTCCTAAGAGTTGGCATAGCTACTAAGACTCGCTAAATGGAAGAGAGAAACTGCTAGATTGAGAACTACTTTGGTTGGATTTGATGTAGGAGGAGATAAGAAGAAGCACCAGAGATGGATCTTCATCAAAGCAAGATGATGAAGAAAATCTAGCCTTAGCAAGTAAGGCGAGGAAAGGGAAAGGGAAGGCGTCCCATTCCAAATCTAGTTCTGCCCATGGTCAGAATAAGATTGAGAAATCGAAAGTGAGATTCTTTCATTGTCATGAGGTGGGCCATTATGCTACGAATTGTCCACAGAAGAAATCCAAGAAGGGATCCTCGAAGGCATCAGATGGTGAGGCACTGGCCTCACAGTTCAAATTGGATTTCTCCCTCATCGCATGCATGGTTTCATCCATGGTGGGATGTGTTTGGTACTTGGACAGTGGAGCTTCATTCCACATGACCAGCGACAAGCATCTTTTCAGAACATTGGAGGAGAAGGATCTCCATATGCGAATCTAGATGGGCGATGATGGAAAGTACCGTGTTTCAGGTGAAGGTACAATTGTGTTTTAGAGGGAGCATGGAGCTCCTCTCACCTTGACTGACGTAAAGTATGTACCAGGTTTGAAGAAGAATCTTGTGTCCATCACTATGCTAGAAGAAAAAGGCTATGATGTAGTATTTAGTAAAGGAAAGGTATTCCTGAGGCATATCGGCAATGGACAAACCAAGAGGATTGGGATTCGAGTTAAGAATCTCTACAAGCTGGAGGTAGACGATTGTGCTGCATTGAGTTCCAAAGCTGAGCTGGTGCAGAGCCAAGATGTTGGCGAGCTATGGCATAGAAGATTGGGCCACTTGCACCATGGAGCCTTGAAGATCATGCAGCAGATTTCTACCAAACTTCCTAAGGGAAAACTGGAGCAGATGGATACATGCAAAGGTTGTACCTTAGGTAAGTATGAAAAATATTCCTTTCAGGATCAGGTTAGTAGAGTTGGAGCAATCCTAGAGCGAGTTCACACAGATGTGTGTGGACCATTCTCTACAGCCTCCACCGCTAAACAAAGGTACTATGTTATTTTTATTGATGATTTTTCTCATAGATGTTGGATCTACTTTATGCAGAAGAAGGATCAAATCTTCTCAAGGTTTTGTGAGTTTAAAGCCTCGGCAGAGAAAGAATCTGGAAAGAAAATAAGGGCCTTACATAGCAACAATGGTGGAGAGTATGTCTCCCAATAGTTTAAGGACTTTTGCGCAGCAGAAGGAATTAAATGAGAGTTGACGGCACCCCATAACCCACAGCAGAATGGGGTGGCCGAACGGAAGAACAGATCGATTATGGGAGCTGCTCGAGCGATGTTGCATGAACAAAGCCTACCACTTCATTTGTGGGCTGAGGAATGCAATACAACAATATACTTGCAGAACGGAAGCCTACACCATATACTGGGAATGAAGACACCAATGGAAGCCTTTTCTAGGAAGAGACCAGATGTGAGTCACTTCAGGATCTTTGGGTCATCGGTTTATTTCCATGTGACCAAATATGACTGTAAGAAGCTTGATCCAATAACTGAGTTGGGGATACTTGTGGGGTAAACTGATACACCCCACAACTATCCAGTGTTCCTGCCTACTAGACAGAGGACAGTGGTATGCAGAGATCTGAAGTTTGATGAGTAGAAAGCCATGCGATTATCACTTGAGAGGGAGCTCAAGTTGCATGTAGAGGAGGAACTTTCAGTTCCTATGGAGGAGGAGCCTCAGACTGATGCGGAGCAGCCGCATGTAGAGGATCCGAGAGTGGAGACATCCACTCATGTGGAGTCTTCCAGAGATGGGCAAAAACGTTCAAGGCAAGCTAACAGGTTGATGCTAGATGCGCGAGAGAATGTGGGGTAACCATCTTATTAGTACAGATAGAGGAGGTAACCCGAGCGGTACACTAGTTACATGTCCCTGGTTGGGGAGTGTGTAGAGTCTGAACCTTCTTCATTCGAGGAGGCAGTGTAGAAACCAATCGGTGTTGATGCTATGGTGGAGGAGTATGACTCCATCGTTTAGAACTATGTTTGGGATGTTGTCCCAAGACCTCAGGACAAGTCGGTGGTGAGTTCCCGATGGCTTTACAAGGTAAAGTAGGTAGCTGATGGCAGTGTTGAGAAACATAAGGCAAGGTTTGTTTCCCGTGGTTTCTCACAGGTCGAGGGGATAGACTATGATGAGACTTTTGCTCCTGTAGCAAGGTACTCATCTATCAGATCGATGTTGGCACTATCATCTTAGATGGGTTGGAAGATCCATCAGATGGATGTGAAGACTCATTCCTCAATGGGAATATTGAGGAAGAGGTGTACATTGAGCAGCTGGAAGGTTTTGAGACCTTCGATCGTGAGTCGCATGTGTGTCGACTCAAGAGGGCTTTGTATGGGCTAAAGCAAGCACCTCGTGCTTGGTACACCAGGATCGACAGCTATTTCACCGGGTTGGGCTTCACCAAGAGTGCAACAGATGCAAACCTTTACCACATCATGGTAGAAGGTAAGCCATTGATCATTTTTCTTTATGTTGATGATCTAATTTTGACAAGTGATGATTAGTTGATCAAGTCTTGCAAGGAGGACCTTGCAAGAGAGTTCGAGATGAAAGACATGGGTCTTATGCACTACTTTCTAGGCATGGAAGTGTGGCAGAAGGATGGGGAAGTGTTTGTGTCTCAAGGCAAGTATGCCAATGAGATACTCAGGCGGTTCCACATGGAGAAGTGCAAGCCCATGCAGACTCCTATAGCTGGTAACTAGAGGAAGGAGGATGCTACTTCAGGTGAGGTAGTAGCTACTAATGTTTATCGACAGCTTGTGGGTTCACTAATGTATCTAGTGAACACACGACCAGACTTATGCTTTGCGGTGAACCAGCTGAGTGAAGCTACGATTCAACCTACCAAGCTGTTTTGGAAGGCAGCGAAGCATGTGCTGAGATACCTCAGAGGCATATCTCAGTATGGATTGTGGTACAGATGGATAGAGGGAGTGAAGCTTCTGGGCTTCACAGATGCAGTTTGGGCAAGGAGTCCATCAGACCGAAAGAGCACTTCAGGAGGAATCTTCAACCTTGGCTCAGCTGCAGTTTCTTGGTACAACAGGAAACAGAGGTCAGTTGCACTTTGCTCGGCAGGGGCTGAATACATGGCTGCTAGTCAAGCAACATGTGAGGCTATTTGGATGCGGAAGATTCTAGTTGGATTGTTTGGTCAGAGGATGGATCCAACTGTGATCTACTACGATAATTAGAGTTGTATCAAATTCTATGAGAATCTAATATTTCATGACAGGTCCAAGCACATCGATATCCGATACCATCATCTTCGAGGCTGTGTGGTGAAGAGGATCATGTTGTTGTTGTATGTTTCGACCGAGGAACATGATGCAGATATTTTGACAAAGGCATTGTCAAAATGCAAGTTTGAGTTCCACAGAGACAGGATTGTGGTGACTGATAATCCCTTTCTTGTTGAGAGGGAGTGTTGAAACTATGAACAAGAAATGCTAAAACTAGAAGTGCTAAAAATAGCACTGCTATAAATAGAATTTCGGGATACATTCCAATTTTAGATAGTCCCTGAACTAAAATTGAGAATTAAAATTCGAATTTGATCTTAGCAGCTGTTTGTAAAATGATTAATTAATTCATCTAGAGTTAATTAGCTGTGGAAAATCAAACATGAAGTCTATGGGACGACATGCAATAGTTTCCCCTTTGATTGAAGACTTTATCCCTTGATTAAGGAGATCAAGATGAGTTGTACTTTGAGTTGTAATTAGTTAGCTCAGTTATTTGAGTTAAGTCCAGTTATATTAGTTCCAATAGTTTTTGGAACTAATTGTGAGTTTAGTTAGTTAATGCATGCATGCATGTAACTGCTGCACTTCAAATAACTGAATATTCTCTCATAAATAACTCATGCATGTCAGTTCAGTTAGAGACCCAGTTGAGATCAGATAATGGGACAGTGTACTATCAGTTACAGGAGTATTCCATCGAGGGTATCTCTTGCATGCAGAAGGAATTCATTCCTTGGAGATTGCACAGTTACTTTTGAGTTTGATGAGTTGTGTGAGAGGCCAATTCACACAGGTGGCAACATTGGACCCCAGGAAAAACTGCGCAAGGAAATAAGAGGCTTGGAGGGCTAAGGGAAGGCATATGTTGTGTCTATTCAGTCAGTGAGTTGCATTGTAGGATTGTATTGAGAGCTGGATAGCTTGTGAGCTAAAGCTTTGTGTAATCCAGACATATTTCCACTTGTATGATATTACTGATGCAGGAACATGTGACTTGGAGGGAAAAGTCTTCAAACTTATTCAAAAAATCTAGAAAAATCTATAGGCAAAGGAGTGGGGTCCTTTAGCCATCAATTTCCATGCTTTTCTAGTTTAAGATAAGGATAGAATTAAGAATAAAATCATGTTGTAATAATCGCTTATCGATAAGCAATAATAAGCCTTATGGATAATTGCTTTAATCGCTTTACTATAATTGGCATGCTTTTGTAAGAGATAAAGATTGAGTAAGCTTTATCTAATTATGTTTTAAAAGGAAATAATGGGACGCTCTGAAGAGGTCGATCTCGGATGCATTGTGACTTTCGAAGAACTCTCTCTGTGCATTTGAATTGACAGTTCTCTGTTAGCTAGTATTTGCATGTGTGTTTGGTGGTGATTCTTTTCTTCTGAACCTTGTTAATGGTGATTCGGCATTGTTTCCCTATTAATACTTGATTTAAGCTTGTTGATATGGTTTTTCCCTTATATCTGCACGCCTGTTTTCCTTATAAGCGTTGTTGAGTTCCACAAGCGGAAGCTCTATTTACATAGGAAATTCGTGAAATTATTTAGCTATATGAAGTTCCGGACTTGATATTTTATTAAGTCTGGTTCATACCCGTATCGGATCCGAACCATTATCACATCACAGAACCACAAGTGGAGTGGAAGGACCTTTGGAACGGTTGAAGTTCGAAACTTTGATAGCTCGGAACCGAAACACTATATAATAGGGTGAATAAGGCGTTGGGTCCGCGAATTTGATCGCATCGCAAGATCGGAGTGGGAGGAGCCTAGCATTGGGAGCATTAGAGTTGCCGATTGCGATCTTTGATAACACTACATGTTATCGAGTCGGAGAAGGGAACATTGGAAGTGCCAATGATTACCGCTGATAGTGTTAATTGCGTTAAACACATTTCTTGATATAAAAGCGTCGATAGTGTATTTCTGTTCCTTTGGAACGAGAAAGCCCTCCTCCTGTGTGTTTTGCGTTTAACACACAGTTTCCTCGTTTAAAAGAAACGCTAGTATATTTTTATAATTCCTAGGGAATTATGGTCCGAAAGGAGGAAAATAGGCCTATGATATGATTTGTGCCCAATAACAAGGGTTGGGGTGGTTAGTGGAAAAACTCATGAAGCAGTCACGCTAATAATAGATGACTGATACACCTGTTGAAACGGAAGGAGAAATTCAGCCAGAGTTAGAAGAAATTATTTCAAGTTTTGACTGCTTGTCTATATTTCCTGCACCTAGGCCACCAATTACAGAGATAAGGGTTTTTAGTTGAGGTTTTCCCCAGAGTATTCTTCTGTGTTCATGTATGATTTCTTTCTCATTCTTAGTTATATGTGTTCTATTTGATCTTGCTCAAAATCGATTAAGCTTCCACAAGTTTGTTGTAGAAGTAGATCTAGTATTTTGCTTTAGTATATTGCATAATCTGTTGATCTACAGTGAGAAATTCTACATCTATGATAGGAAATATTGAAATAAGTAAATTATTTTCTTAGATTGCATTAATATCTGTTCTATATACTTGGCCTAATATATTGATGCAGAAATGTTGTATATAGGTAACCTTTGAAATCAACCATGTATCATTTTCCATCAAGATTAAGTTAAATATAATTCCATCAATAATAATAGGAAAATCTATTCCACGGACTCAAAATGGAAAACAAGACTCCATGCTTATCTTCGAAATTCTAAATCTTAGACAATAAAAAAACATATCTTGTTTCCCCTTCTAATGGAAGTCATTCTATACAAAGCATTTTTATTCCATTTTGATGGGGTATTTCACATCAAGGAAAACTAAAAATGGATTTGGTTCAAATAAACGGATGGAAGTAATGCTATACAAAGCATATTTTATTACATTTTCAAGGGGTATTTCACATCAAGGAAAACTAAAAATGGATTTGGTTCAACTAAAACAATTTATTTGAAGATCCACTTAGTAATGTAGGTATGCATTTTCACACACAAACATTGAACATGCTCTACATTACCACATATTTAACCAACACCTTATTGCTAATTATCATGATTTGGTCTATTTTGTAAGTTTGCTATAGTTACAACAAGTGGTAACTCTGAAAATAGAAGTTATTGGCATTCCAAAACATAGTGTAAGTGATATGCTACATAAGATAGTCTTCTCACTAACCTCATTACATTTTTAGTGATAGGCTACATAATAGATCACTATGGATTCCACACTCATCTAATGCATGCAAACAAACTATGCTAAGTGAGATGAGAAGGATGATAGATTACCTTCTCTCAATGATTGCAAAGCCATGTCCTTATAAATAATCACCTTAGATACTTTTTACATGTATCCTCCTATAACTGCTACCTAGACAAAAGATAAAAAACTAGACCCTTCTCAAATATTATAGTACATAAAACATAATTTCCTATAAAGAGTTTTAATATTATTCCTCAAGGACTATTAGATCCAAAAATCTTGAATCATAAATGCCAGATCATATTTAAATGATGCTGGGGTGGTAACATATATCTATATTAATAAAGTGAGTCACAACAAGTACAAATTACATTGACTATCTTGTTAGACTCCTAGCTTTGAATTCCTTGAGTTCCTCCTTTTGCCACACTTGCATGGTTGGAAGAAATGAGATATTGAATGTCCATGTCATGGATAGATTACAATGAACTATCTAACCTAGGATGATGTCCTCACTTGTGTTGATTCCAATAGAAAACAATAATAAAAAAAGCATAAGACATTGTTTCTCAATAGCACAAGGATGCTTCTCTCTCTTGATGCCCTCTACCCTTAACTTGGCTCATTTTTATAGAATTTTTGAGGAGCTTGATGGTTGATAGTGCTCAGTATTACATCAAGAATGCTAAAATTCCTGAAAGTCACAACCTTACTTATCTATTGTTAGTACAAACTTAAGAAAGGGCAACACTATGTGTGACACATGTAATATATTATTTCTTTGTTGATCTAGAGCAACTGAAAAGAAGCTAAATTGTACATACATTATTAAATTATATCTTTATTATATTAAAAATTAAATTGTGCGTTTTATTTTTCTATTCACAAGATTGATGTTTCCCTTCCATATAAATTTATAAAATATAAAAATATAAAAATCATATTTTTTTACAGAATTATTATATTTATAAATATAAATAAGATTCTTTTAAATAATTAATTTAATTGATATTATTTTTTGATTTATTAATTTATTTATAATTCAGAAAATTATTTTGTAGTTTAAAAATTATTTTGATCTTTTTTAAAAAGCAAATGTGTTCTTGATCTCTATCATATTTAAGAATGGCATGTCATTTAAATTAGAATATCATTTAACATAACTAAATTTCATATCTCCTTATTACCTCATTATACAGAACTAAACCCTATCTTAAATAAACTCAACAACTATGAGTAATATTATTAAATAATTTGATTATTCAAAGGTTTTTTTTTTTTTAAATGTAATTCGATTATTCAAACTTTTTATGTATGGTGCGTTTGCTGATACATTCCAATTTTATCAGATATTTTTTTCAGTACATACAATTTTCAAGGAGGATTAATTTACACGATTGACTTAGCGACGATCACATATTGAAGCTATCTTTCTTAAGCTTTGGTTTTTCCCTTCCACTGGACAGGCCCTTCTCCATATCATCGGGTAAGTGCGAGGAAAGTGCATAACGAAAGTATGTAACGTTCTATTTACCTTCTAGTGAAAGGGCGCGATATTTACAAATTGAGTATAAAGTGGGTAACGCTAAAGGGACATTTTTCAATACTTCAGAGAAAGTTGATAACGATTGGGAAAGTGTCGAGAAAGTGTATAAGGAGGGTTTTGCATATTGAGTGGAAATGGCTTTTCCCTGTTGAGGAGCCATTTTCCATGTCGGGAAGAACGTTCTCGTGAGGATTGTAAGTTTGTAGCGGAAATGCACTTCTTGGAAATTGTCAAGAAAGTAATAGCGATTAAACGTAACAATCCCTTTACCTCCCACCAATGGAAAAGCTATTTTCATATCCCGAGAAAATCGGTGACGATTCCATGAAATGCCACCTTCCCTGTAGCGGAAAGGCACTTGCTAGAAATTCCTGAGAAAATCGCTGACGATTCTATGAAATGCTACCCTCACCTTCTACTAGTTGCGAGGGACATCTCTCCATATAGTCCAAAATATTGGCGATTAATATATCTCTCCACTTCTTCAAAATCATCGAGAAAATGCTTAACGAATATGTGGAAATCTTGCTCGGAAAAGTTGTTTGTGTTTTTTAGATTTGTCTACCTTCAAAAAAAACAGAAAGGTCGATAAATCAGTGTCTTTATATAGGGTAATGTGAATGTGAAGTGAAATAACAACTTCGATATAGGCCCTAAAGAATAGTAGTATGTAAGAGGGTGGATTTAGGGTTCATTTTTATATTGGTGTTAGAAAATATTGTTTTATATTGATATAATTTTGTCTTAATGGTCAATTATCTTAAATTTTTTTTAAGAGAAAAATATTTTCTTTTCCTATTAAAAAAAAACATTTTTTTTTACCTTTGTCATAACATAATCAGGATTTTTATCTATATACTTTTATTTTTCTCTTTTATATTTAAAAAATTAATAAAAATAATTATATCTGCATATTGTGAAACTAATTGTGTCTAAAATATAAAATTATCTTAAAATATTTTAGTCTTAAATTTTATATTTAAAAAAAAAAAAATATTAAAATACCCTTCCTATTCTTGCGGTAATGACACTAAATTTTAAAAAATGTATTAAAATACCCTTCCTATTCTTGCGGTAATGACGCTATTGACTGAGATGATCACTTATTGAAGCTATCTTTCTTAGCTTTGGTTTTTCTAGTGAAAGGTTCTATTGTGCATAACAAATGTATGTAAGGTTCTATTTACCTTCGGGTGAAAGGGCGCGATATTTACAAAATGACTACAAAGTTGGTAACGAAATGGACAATTTTTCAATACTTTGGAGAAAGTTGATAAGGATTTGGAAAGTGTCCAGAAAGTTGATATGGACTGTATGTAAGGATCTTTTACCTTCTTCGGGCAGAAATGGCCTCTCTTACATATTGAGTGGAAAGTTTGTTACGCGGAAAAGCCATATTGAGTGGAAAGTTTGTTACGCGGAAAAGCCATATGGGTTTTCCATGTGGAGAAGAACGTTCTGGTGAAGATTGGAAGTTTGTAGTGGAAATGCACTTCTTGGAAATTGCGAGAAAGTAATAACGATTTAACGTAACAATCCCTTTACCTTCCACCAATGGAAAAGCTATTTTCATATCTAAATCCCTGCAGTGGAAAGGCACTTCCAAGAGAGTCCCGAGAAAATCGGTGATGATTCTGTGAATCGCCACCTTCACCTTCTCCTAGTGCGACGGACATCGTTCCATATAGTCGAAAATATCAGTGATGAATGCATCTCCACTTATTCGAAATCCTCCGGAAAATGCCTGACGAATGTGTGTGTATATATATATATATATAGTCCATCATCAAGGAACATTATAATGTAGTATACTTCAGGCCAAAGGCGTTGATGAGCAAAAGCTGAAATATGTGACGCGAGTGACTGCCATGTGTCTGATGTCGGGAATTTTTCTGATAAAATTCCAAAAACAAACTACCTGAACACAGAGACAATGCTCTGTTTCTGCCACAGGATCTTTAACACAACGAAAACTAAAAATTGTTTGTTGGAGATGAAGAACAGAATTTCACACACCAAAATAAACTTGTATTCCTTAATCAAACCTGCCTGTTACAAAAAAAGGATTCTTCCATTCAAAAGAGGGATTCACCAACACTGCTTCAGATGCAGTGCCACAAACAAGAAAAGAGTCTTCCTCTTAACAGAGGGATTTCACCAGCACTGCTTTTACAAAAATATCTTCCTCACACAAAGGGATTCTCCAACTTCTGTTACAAAAAAAAACATCTTCCTCACACAGAGGGATTCACCAGAGATTATGCTGAAGAGCATCTTCCTCTTAACCAGAGGGATTCACCAGTCTATGCTAAAAAGCATCTTCCTCTTGATAGAGGGATTCACCAAAGACAACAGATCTTCCTCTTAGCATAGAGATTCACCAGAGACTATGCTGAAAAGCATCTTCTTCTTGACAGAGGGATTCACCAAGAGACTGTGCTGAAGAGCACCTTCCTCTTTAACAGAGGGATTCACCAAGAGCTTCTACCAAAAACAAAATTACTCTGCCTCCACCTGAGATTTTACATTGCTGTGTGTAAAAATCTCATTTACATTTACTGCTGTAAAAACAGAGTTTTACATATACTGCTATAATAAAAAAAAATTCTTACAATTACAAAAGTCAACACATTAAAAAAAATATAAAGCATATGCGTTCCTTTTCATTCCATCCCCTATGCAATCTGCTCTGGTTTCGCATGCTGTGCGTATACTCCTTCCATTACATATACAAAATGCATATCATATGCACTGCTGTGCATTCACAGTTTTCTCTTGTTATTTTCTTTGCTGCCACACGCCCTCTATTACATCCCGTGTGCAATACTTAAAAGTCAACACACAAAAAACTATGAGATTTGCGCTGCTGCGCATTCCATTCCTTTCCCACCAATGAACAACCTTTGCATATTACATTGCTGTGTAAAACTTTTCTTTTTCTTCGCACTGCTGTGCGTTCCATTACCAATACAATACCAAAAACTGGACATTACCTACGCTGCTGCGTGTTGTCCCCATTTTCATTCAACCATAAAAGAAAACATTCACACTCTGTTACAGTTACAAATACCTGGTCAACAAAAAACAAATATAACAGGACAATGCAATCTTACTTGCCATACTCCCGCGCATCAACAATTTACCCATCACAATAAATTTCATTAACTTGCTTTACTAACAGGCTGGTGGTCAACAGAAAGACTTTCATTTCATGCAATGTTTATTTGCTGCAGGCTTGTATGTAGCTTTGACTTTGATCAACGGTGGGCAACTTCCCTTTCGATCGAATGGTTCGGAACAATATCGGACGCCCCTTATTTGCTGAACGTTATGTCCCGATGGAAAGGCTGTTTTGGAGAAGGTACATTTTACGCGTGGCAAAATATTATTGCATCGGGCTCGTTTGTACGAAAACCACTTGCTGAGCAAAAGCAGTCCGATAAGGTAGCTGGTTTTCCTGAGTTGTTTTCCTGCTGCACGATGGCGGATTCGCCAATTGACTGTGCTGCCGTCGCTATCCCTGCACGGCAGTTGGAATTAATATTCCAACACTCCCCTTTAATTCAACTGCTGTGCTCAAGCACTCCAATCATGTGATATCCTCTTTCTCTCTGCCTTAGGCAAGATTTCCAATCTTTGCATCTCCAAGCTATCATGCAACCTTTTCTTCTCTGCTCTTATGGTAAATTTAATTCCATATCTCTCCACTATAAGAAGATCTTCATCAAAGAATGACTATTAATATAGTTTAGCAATAATGATCAAGAATTACAGGCTCCCCCTAACTGTATGCATCGTCTCCTTTTTGACAGAGTCTTCTCAAAAGAAACTTAGATTGGATGGGGAGCTCAAGGGACTTTCAGACTGTATTTCCGTCCTTCTCCATACCTGTGTAACTTTCTTCTTTTGCATGGGTCTAGCTTGTGTAAGAGCCCATGTTGAGTTACAATCACGTGCCATATGCCCAATGTTATGACACTTGAAGCATTCTACATTGTCCATGAATAAGATTTCATGATTTCTTCCTGTAAAATTGTTTCTTGGAGGTTGTCGGAAACTATAACATCTATTTCTATGAGATGCTCTACAATCTTTTGCCATATGACCAAAGTTTGAATAAGAATAACAATAACCAAAAAATGAACTTTGGTACCTGGGAGATAGAGGTTTCCTTGATGTATTTCTGAAGCTTTTCTGCCTTGAGATCCTTTGATGATAACCGTTGCCTCTTGCCTCTTTGACATCATCAACATGTCTTCTTGGAGCTGGTTTTCTACTTGGAGTAGGATTTCTTCTATTGTAGCCTTGATTTTTCTCCTTGCTTTTGCTGGAACTAGGAGCATCACCATTTCTTTCTGCCTTCTTCACATCTCCTTTGCTTAAAGCATTTTCATTCTTGTTTGAGGGTTCACCTACATACCCGAGTCCTGATTTATCAGATGGAGATCTGTGATAGCTAAGCATGTCATCCAAGGCTTGAGAGCTCTTCATGATTTTGTTCATCCCTTCAACCTTTTTTCTGAGGAGGACAATCTCTTCTTCCAATCTTTCACACTCATTATTCTTCTTTGCAAGTTGTTCCTCAGTTTCTTCCTTGCTACGAGTAGCTTCAGATGCTACTATTTTAAGGGAGATGATATCTGACTTCATTTTGAAGATTTCTTCATTCTTTGCTTGACTGCTCTCCATTTTCTTCTCAGCTTCTTGTGCCTGTTTCCTGGCTTCTTGTAATTCAGACTTAAGGGAGGAGACCTCTACCTTGTACTATCCAATCTCTTCTACAAGTTTGTTCACTCTCTTGTGCCTTTGTTCAAGTTGACTTGACAAGGCATCTTCCTGCTTCTTTGCTTTATTCAATTGATTTGTCATGGATATGACTTCTTCATGATGCTTCCTTTTGCTTTGATCAAGTTCCTTCTTAAGCTTGGCGAGCTCTTCATCCCTTTCTTGTACTTGAAGCTTGATGAGGTCAACCTTCTCATTTTCAGCTTCTATGATGGGTTCAGAATTTCCTTCTTGACTGATGGTCATGGTCAGTGCTCCCTTTGCGTGAAGGTCATGAATTCTGTCCCATATATCCTTTGCTGATGAATATTTTCGTAGATTCTTCTTTACAGAATCAGGCAGCCCATCCAAGATTGTCTTTGCTGCTTTTGCATTGTACTCCTTGGATTCTGTATCCATCTTGCTATCATCAATCACTAATTCCCAAATTTCAATCCCTTGAGACTTTAAGAAAATCCTCATTTTTATTTCCCATATATAAAAGTTCCCGTTGAACCTTGGAGCCTCAAATAGAATGCTTTCTAATTGATTGTTTTCTATTTTAGTAGTAGAGGGAGACACATCCTTAGGAGGATTGGAGACTTTCTTCTTTGACTTTGCCATTCTTAATTATGCTTCAAATACCTGACTATGTATTTAAAATCACTAACTGTTTCTTCAACAGCAACACAGAAAACTAATCTGAGAAATACTTGGATCCTTTTACTGAGTCTTCACGCTGCTGGAGAAGCTGCTGCAGCAAAGAAACCTTCCTTTAGCTTCTTTGACACCTTCAAAGAGCCTGGATCTAGCTCTGGTACCACTATTCAGAATTTTTCTGGTAAAATTCCAAAAACAAACTAACTGAACACAGAGACAATGCTCTGTTTCTGCCACAGGATCTTTAACACAACGGAAACTAAAAATTGTTTGCTGGAGATGAAGAACAAAATTTCACACACCAAAATAAACTTGTATTCCTTAATCAAACCTGTCTGTTACAAAAAAAGGATTCTTCCATTCAAAAGAGGGATTCACCAACACTGCTTTAGATGCAGTTCCACAAACAACAAAAGAGTTTTCCTCTTAACAGAGGGATTTCACCAGCACTGCTTTTACAAAAATATCTTCCTCGCACAAAGGGATTCTCCAACTACTGTTACAAAAAAAAAACATCTTCCTCACACAAAGGGATTCACCAGAGATTATGCTGAAGAGCATCTTCCTCTTAACCAGAGGGATTCACCAGTCTATGCTAAAAAGCATCTTCCTCTTGACAGAGGGATTCACCAAAGACAACAGATCTTCCTCTTAGCAGAGGGATTCACCAGAGACTATGCTGAAAAGCATCTTCCTCTTGACAGAGGGATTCACCAAGAGACTGTGCTGAAGAGCACCTTCCTCTTTAACAGAGGGATTCACCAAGAGCTTCTACCAAAAACAAAATTACTCTGCCTCCACATGAGATTTTACACTACTGTGTGTAAAATTCTCATTTACATTTACTGCTGTAAAAATAGACTTTTACATATACTGCTGTAATAAAAAAAAATTCTTACAATTACAAAAGTCAACACATTAAAAAAAATATAAAGCATATGCGTTCCTTTTCATTCCATCCCCTATGCAATATGCTCTGGTTTCGCATGCTGTGCGTATACTCCTTCCATTACATATACAAAATGCATATCATATGCATTGCTGTGCATTCACAATTTTCTCTTGTTATTTTCCTTGCTGCCGCACGCCCTCTATTACATCCCGTGTGCAATACTTAAAAGTCAACACACAAAAAACTATGAGATTTGCGCTGCTGCACATTCCATTCCTTTCCCACCAACGAACAACCTTTGCATATTACATTGCTGTGTAAAACTTTTCTTTTTCTTCGCACTGCTGTGCGTTCCATTACCAATACAATACCAAAAACTGGACATTACTTACGCTGCTGCGTGTTGTCCCCATTTTCATTCAACCATAAAAGAAAACATTCACACTCTGCTACGATTACAAATACCTGGTCAACAAAAAACAAATATAACAGGATAATGCAATCTTACTTGCCATACTCCCGCGCATCAACAATTTACCCATCACAATAAATTTCATTAACTTGCTTTACTGACAGGCCGGCAGTCAACAGAAAGACTTTCACTTCACGCAATGTTTATTTGCTGCAGGCTTGTACGCATCTTTGACTTTGATCAACGGTGGGCAACTTCCCTTTCGATCGAACGGTTCAGAACAATATCGGACACCCCTTATTTGCTGAACGTTATGTCCCGATGGAAAGGCTGTTTTGGAGAAGGTACATTTTACGCGTGGCAAAATCTTATTGCATCGGGCTCGTTTGTACGAAAACCACTTGCTGAGCAGAAGCGGTCCGATAAGGTAGCTGGTTTTCCTGAGCTGTTTTCCTGCTGCACGATGGCGGATTCTCCAATTGACTGTGCTGCCGTCGCTATCCATGTACGGCAGTTGGAATTAATATTACAACATCTGACCAGTGAATCGAAATCGTCGAAGCAAAGATGGAGCAAGCTGTTGTTAGGACGTTTACACAGACATTGGCCACCATTCTGGCTAAGAAACTTCTCCAACAGCTATCCCTCATTACTAACTTCAGAGATGAATTTGAATTCATATGTGAAGAGGTTAATCCTATTAAATGCATTTTAAACGATGCGAGAGGAAAGGCGAGGTCCAAGTCAATTACCCACTGGCTCGACAAACTTAAGCATTTTCTTTATGATGCCATGGACGTAGTAGAGGAATGCAAGTATCGCAAGTCCCATTTTCGCAACTTAATTTTCCCCATCGCATGGGCTATAAAATTAAGATATTGAAAGAGAGAATTAGCAAGATAAATGTTGAAATGTAATTTCCCCAGCTGCATACTTTTCCAGAAAACCACCAGACTCCATCGCACCGCTTTTGCTGAGCAAGTGGTTTTGCTCCAGAGGGCAGCGATGACAATCCTCGTTTGACACATGGCTTGAGCTGATTTCCAAAACAACTTTTCATTGGAGCATAAAGTTCGACTGAAATGGGTCGCGCGATATGCTTGACAGCCGTCGGATGAAATCAATGGTTGATGTACACCAACAAACCTGCACAATATGGACATGACATGAAGTTTCATGACCTGCACAATATGGACATGACGTGAAGTTTCATTTTGACCGCCAGTTTCTCCGTAAAAGTAATTAATGAAATTTATTGTGATGGGTAGAACGTAGGTAAGAAATTTTAATTTTATTAATTTCTATCAGCGGGAGTATGGGCACAAGTAAACTTTGGTAAAACCATTTAATTTTATTGTTTTTTTTTTAACTCACGGGAGTATGACAAAGTAATATGTAATGTTATTTTGTTTGTTTTTTTTATGTATGTGTAATGAAATGCACAGAAGTGCGAAGTTAAAAAAAGGGAGAAAATTGCCGCAGCAAATGTAAGGAAATTTTTATTCCAGCAGTGAATGTAAGATTTTTTTTTTACACAGCAGTGTAAAAGAAAGTTGTAAGCAAAGACAGTGTGTTAATTTGAATGAAGAGACAGAGTAATTTTTTTTTTTTGTGGAGCTGAAGTGTTCCTGTGTAATCCCTCTGTTAAGAGGAAGATCCTTTTGTATCAGGCAGTTTTTATTAATGAATACACAGTTTGTTTCATGTGTGTGAAAAACTCTGTTCTCCAGCAATCTATTTTAGCTTCCTTGTGTTAAGATCCTGTGCAAAAACAGAGCATTTTCTCTGTTTAGCTTTTGTTTGAAATTACCAGAAATTTCCATCATGGTATCAGAGCTTGTCCAGGCTCTTCAAGGTGTCCAAGAAGCTGAAGGAAGAATTTTTGCTGCAACAGATTCTCCAGCAGAGGGAAGACTCAGTCAAAAATCCAAGGTAATTCTTAAGTCAGTTTTTTGTGTTGATGTTGAAGACAATTAGTGATTTTTAATACACAGTCAAGTATTTTTAAGAGTGCAAGAATCGCTGGCTCTAACACTAGCACTAGCATGGGTATTTTTAATACTCAGCTCCCACAATTTAATGGGAAAAACTATGACTATTGGGCAATAACCATGAAGGCTTTGCTTGCCTCACAAGATTTATGGGAATTTGTTGAGGATGGATTTGAAGAACCAGCAGATGAAGAAGAGTTTAATAGATTAACTCAGGTAGAGAAAGATCTGTTGAAGAGCTATAAGAAGGACTGAAAAGCCCTCGTATTTTTGTATCAAGCAGTGCATAAGAGTGTGTTTCCAAGGATAGCAGCAGCAAAGACATCCAAAGAAGCATGGCAAACTCTCAAGATAGCCTATCAAGGCATGGAGAAAGTGAAGACAACAAAACTACAGTTGCTGAGGAGAGATTTTGAGAATCTATGCATGAAGGAGTCAGATAGTATTGACTCATTCTTCACACATGTGATTGGTCTGGTCACACAGATAAGGTCTCATGGGGAGATTCTTGAAGAAAGGAGGATTGTGGAGAAATTGTTGAGGGTCCTACCCTCAAAGTTCGATGTGATTGTCACCACCATAGAAGAGACAAAGGATCTCACAAACTTCACAGTTGATGAACTACATGCATCACTGATAACACATGAGCAGAGATTGAGTAGAAACGAAAACTCATCTCTAGAGCATGCCTTCAAGACCCAGATGTCCTTTGGAAAAAAGGTCAAGGCAGAGGAAACAAGAGAGGAAGAGGCAGAAGCCAAAACAGAGGTGGAAGAAACAGTCCAGCAAATGCTCAAGGAAGAGGCAGCAATCCAAATCAGAACCAAAGCCAAGGCAGCAGCCAACAAAGTGGACAACATCATGCTCAAGGACAAAGGTATGAAAAATCCAATGTCCAATGTTATTATTATAAAAAATATGGGCATTATGCCAATGAATGTAGGAAGAAGCAGCATGATATGAATAATAGATCTAGTGCAAATTTCACTAGAGAAAATATCAGCCAAGATAATTTGTTGTTAGCTTGTAATATGGCTGAAACAAAGAGTGATGATATATGGTTTCTAGACTCCGGTTGCAGTAACCATATGACAGGAAACATAGCCCTGTTTTCTAAGTTAGATCAGAGTGTGAAGTCACAAGTCACACTTGGGACTGATAGTAAAGTTTCTGTTATGGGAAAAGGAGAAGTAAATATCCTAACAAAGAAAAGTGAAAAGAAAACCATAGCAGATGTTTATTATGTTCCTAGAATGAAGTGTAATCTCTTAAGTATTGGACAGCTTGTTCAAAAGGGGTACAATAATCTCTTTGAGAATGATCTATGCACCATCATGGATAGAAAACCCAGCAAACGATGTGTTGCTGAAGTGAAGATGACAAGGAACAGGATGTTCCCTCTCACGATAAAAGCAGATTTAAAAGACGGAGTAGAAATAGCAGCAGTTACGTAAGAGGCTTTCGAAAGTGAACTAAAGGATGAAAATTGGTTGTGGCACATGAGATTTGGACATCTCAACTTTGGAGGTCTTAACTTGTTGCATAGAAAAAGAATGGTAAGAGGAATACCATTGATAGAGAAACCAGACAGCCTTTGTGAAGGTTGTATCTTGGGGAAACAACACAGAGAAAGTTTTCCATCAGGGAAAAGCATAAGGGCAAAAGCACCCTTAGAAATTGTTCACTCAGATTTATGTGGACCGATGCAAACTCCATCACTTGCAGGCAGCCACTACATACTAACATTTATTGATGATTTTACTAGAAAAACTTGGGTTTATTTCCTTAAGAACAAAAGTGAAGTGTTTGAAAGATTTTGCAATTTCAAGGCACTTGTGGAAAATCAAAGCGGGCTGCATATCAAAGTTGTAAGAATTAATAGAGGAGGTGAGTATATCTTCAAGGAATTTCTACGTTTTTGTAGAGAAAATGAAATTCATAAGCAGTTTACCACTAGGTACACTCCGCAGCAAAATGGAGTTGCTGAAAGGAAGAACAGGACAATCATGGATATGGTGAGGAGTATTTTAAAGGAAAAGCATTTGCCAATTGATTATTGGGCTGAAGCTGTACATTGTGCAGCGTACATTTTGAATAGATGCCCTACAAAAGTAGTGATGAATAGAGTGCCAGAAGAAGCATGGAGTGAGAGAAAGAAAGGAGTCACCCACATGAAAGTTTTTGGATGTGCGGCTTATGCACACATTCAAGATCAGCTAAAGAAGAAGTTGGACAGCAAAGGGGAGAAATGTATTTTCATTGCATACAGTGAGGAATCCAAAGCTTACAGGTTGTATAACCCATCCACCAAGAAGTTCATTGTGAGTAGAGATGTTCAGTTCATTGAGGAGGAAGTTTGGGATGGAAGCATAGAGAAAACAATGAATGTTAAAAACCGTTTGTCTCATGATGAAGATGATGAAGAGATGGCTGAAATACATCCCCAAACAGTAGCACCAACACAAGGACAGCAAGGTACACCCTCGAGGAGAAATGAAAATGCTTCTCCAAGCACACCACAAGGAGGAAATTCAAGTGTTTCTTCAAGCACTTGCACACCAAATGAAAGAGATAAGAAGTTCATAAATTTAAGTGATATTTATGAGTAAGAGGCAGCAAATGAAGGTATGAATTCTTTGTTTGCATTATATTGTCATGTTGATGACCCTATTCATTTTGAAGTTGCAATTAAGGATAGGAAATAGATAGAAGCCATGGATGAGGAGATCAATGCCATAGAAAGAAACAAGACATGGGATTTGGTTGAACTACCAAAAGGAAAGGAGGTCATTGGAGTTAAATGGGTCTATAAGACCAAGAGTAATGCTGAAGGAAAAATAGAAAGACACAAGGCAAGACTTGTTGTCAAAGTATATAAGCAGCAGTATGGGACAGACTATGAGGAAAATTTTGCATCGGTTGCAAGAATGGAAACTGTGAGAGCAGTGATGTCCATAGCAGCACAAAACAAGTGGAAAGTTTACCAAATGGACGTGAAGTCAGCATTCCTAAATGGAGTGTTAATGAAAGATGTTTACATTGAACAACCTCTAGGCTATGAAAAGAAAGGCCAAGAGCACAAAGTGTGCAGATTGAAGAAAGCTCTTTATGGGCTGAACCAAACACCAAGAGCATGGTACAGTAGGATAGATTTCTATCTACTGGAAAATGGATTTGAAAAGTGTGAGGGAGAACCCACCATCTACATCAAAGAAAATGATGGTAAATTCTAATTGTTGTGTTATATGTTGATGATGTTATTTTCATAGGTAATGATGATTATCTTATTGAAAATTTCAAAACAGTCATGAAAGAAGAATTTGAAATGACTGACATGGGTTTGCTGAGATACTTCTTAGGAATAGAAGTAGAACAAAGTGGAAATGGGATTTTTATCTCACAAGTAAAATATGTTAATGAAGTGTTGGAAAGATTTAATATGCAGGAGAGCAAAGTAACAATCACTCCCAATAGTGATGGCATTAAAACTCAACAAAGAGGACAACAGCAAGGATTTTGATCCTAGTTTGTACAAGAGCATAGTTGGCAACCTCATGTATTTGACTGCAACTAGGCCGAATATAATGTATGTTGTTAGTTTAATTTCTAGTTTCATGGAGAGGCCAAAAAAAGCACATTAGCATGCAACAAAAAGGATTCTGAGGTATGTTAAATGTACTAAAAGGTTTGGCATTTTATATACTACTTCAGAATGTTCAGATTTAATTGGATACACTGATAGTGATTGGGCTGGAAGTGTAGATGATCAGAAAAGTACATCCGGTTATGTTTTTCACATGGGTTCAGGAGCCATTTCATGGGCTTCTAAGAAATAGCCTATTGTAGCATTGTCTACGGCAAAGGAAGAATATGTGGCAGCTATAACAGCAGCATGTCAAGCAGTTTGGATGAGAAGGATGTTAAGGAGCTTATGCCAAGAGCAAGAAAAAGGAATAGTGATTTTTTGTGACAATACCTCAGCTATTGTATTATCTAAGAATTCTGTATTTCATAAGAGAACGAAACACAAGGACACAAAGTTTCATTACATCAGGGAATTGGTAAACAGTGGAGAAATTGTTTTAAAACATTGCAGGACTCAGGAGCAGGTTGCAGACATTCTGACCAAGCCATTGGGACAGAAAAGTTTTGAATTTTTTAGGAAATTTTTGGGTATGACTGATAACCCAGCAATTGAAATTAAATGGGAGTGTTGAAATGTAATTTCCCCTGCTGCGTACTGTTCCAGAAAACCACCAGACTCCATCGCACCGCTTTTGCTGAGCAAGTGGTTTTCCTCCAGAGGGCAGCGATGACAATCATCGTTTGACATGTGGCTTGAGCTGATTTCCAAACAACTTTTCGTCGAAGCATAAAGTTTGACTGAAATAGGCCGCGCCATATGGTTGACAGATGTCGGATGAAATCAACGGTTGATGTACACCAACAGACCTGCACAATATGGACATGACGTGAAGTTTCATTTTGACCGCCAGTTTCTCCATAAAAGTAATTAATGGAATTTATTGTGATGGGTAGAACGTAGGTAAAAATTTTTAATTTTATTAATTTCTATCAGTGGGAGTATGGGCACAAGTAAACTTTGGTAAAACCATTTAATTTTATTGTTTTTTTTTTTGAACTCACGGGAGTATGACAAAGTAATATGTAATGTTATTTTGTTTTTTTTTTTTTATGTATGTGTAATGAAACGCACAGAAGTGCGAAGTAAAAAAAAGGGAGAAACTTGCCGCAGCAAATGTAAGGAAATTTTTATTCCAGCAGTGAATGTAAGATTTTTGTTTTTACACAGCAGTGTAAAAGAAAGTTGCAAGAAAAGACATTGTGTTAATTTGAATGAAGAGACAGAGTAAATTTTTTTTTGTGGAACTGAAGTGTTCCTGTGTAATCCCTCTGTTAAGTGGAAAATCCTTTTGTATCAGGCAGTTTTTATTAATGAATACACAGTTTGTTTCATGTAGGTGAAAAACTTTGTTCTCCAGCAATCTATTTTAGCTTCCCTGTGTTAAGATCCTGTGCAAAAACAGAGCATTTTCTCTATTTAGCTTTTGTTTGAAATTACCAGAAATTTCCATCAATAAACAAAAGTGCTAAATATCTTAAATATGCGACGTACGTACTTGATGCGGATGCTTGCGCTCAGCCACTGAATGTGTATGAATATTTAGAAGGGCAACACAACAGAAGAAAATCCAGTGCTCTCCTCAACAATTCTCAAGTACACGCTGTTGGCGTGGAGCATGACATCGATCTGATTAGTCAATGGATACAGGAGGACGGATTTGGAGTCAGTTCCGTTGTTACCATGGAAGGTGTAGGCAAAACCCTTGTGGTCCAACATGTCTTCAGCCAAAGGGTCCGAGACCGTTTCGACCATCTAGTTTGGCTAGCAATTTCGCCAAAAGTTTTGGTTAAACAACTACTTTTGGTTATAGACCGGCAGATGAAACTTTCCGAGGAAGATGATCACGGTTATAAGTTGAGCGAGCTCAATGAGGAAGAGCTCAGGGACAGAATTAACAAACGTTTAGAAGGTAAGAATAAAAACCAAGAAAAAAAAACGTTTATTTGTTCTAGATGATGTGTGGGACAAAGATGCTTTCGAAAAGATCGGTTTGCAGTTGCCTTTGAATAGCAAAAATAACATTGTGGTGACCACTCGGGACAACATAGTTGCGGAGGCTATGGGAGCTCATCAAACTCACCATATGATGTTTTTATCTCGCGATAACAGCTGGGAATTGTTCTGTTTTCACGCGAATTTCCCTACACATCCACTGCAAGAAGATCATCAGCGACACACCAGCATAGCCCGCGATATCTTGCAAAAGTGTTCAGGATTACCTTTGGCGATCAAGCCAATAGCAGCCTCTATGGTGTTGAAATTATAATTCCACCTGCGCATTTATTTCAGAAAACCACCAGACTCCATCGCACCGCTTTTGCTGAGCAAGTGGTTTTCCTCCGAACGGTAGCAATAAAACCCAGCGCTGACACGTGCACAACAGTTTTTCCAAAGTGGTTTTCATCAGGGCGTAACGTTCATTTGGTTTGAGCAAGCGATATCCGTCCGATTGAATTCAACGCTGTCCACCATTGATTGAAGCCAAAGCTGCGTATAGTTCAGCACATGGAGCTTGCATGAAGTTTTATGTTTGACTGCCAGTTCTCCATGTGAAGTAATTAATAGAATTTACTGTGGATAGTAAATGTTGGTAGAATTTTAAATTTTAATGTTTTTTTTATCCACGGAAGTATGGCACGATTAAAAGAAAGGTATAGGCACATTTTTCTTTATTGTTAAAAATATATGCAATGAAATATGTAAAATGTAAATTTTCTTGTTGTTCATTAGTGTATGAAAACTATAAGCACGCAACAGAGCGTGAGTGTGGTTGGTTGAAACGAAAAGGGAAGCACGCATCAGTGCGAATGAAGAAATGTTTCACACAGCAGTGAAAAAGGGTAATGTAAGTTTTTGTTGAACATATGTAATGTTATGTAGCGCAGCAGAGCGCGAATGTAATGTTTTTGTTGAGAATATGAAAGAGGGCAAATATACAGCAGCATGTGTATGAATTTTATTTTACACAATAGTGTAAATTCTTCAGAGGAGACAGAGGTTTTGTTTGTGTAATACACAACAATGTTTTTATTTTTAGCAGCGTTAATTTTTGAAAAACAGAGTATTGCTCTCTCTTGCAGAGACAGAGTAAATTTCCTTTTTGGAACTGGTGTAATCCCTCTGAGAGAGGAAGAATACTGCAATAGCAGTTTATATTAATATATATACAAGTTTTATGAGTGTGGTAAAACTCTGTTCTCCAACAATCAATTTTTTTTTGGCTTCCCTGTTAAAAAACAGAGCATTTTCTCTGTTTAGAATTTTGTTTGAAATTACCAGAAATTTCCAACAGTGGTATCAGAGCTTGTCCAAGCTCTTTGAAGGTGTCAAAGAAGCTGAAGGAAGGGTTCCTTGCTGCAACAGCTTCTCCAGCAGAGTGAAGACTCAGTCAAAAATCCAAGGTATTTCTCAAGATTTTTTTTTGTGTTGAAGATAGTCAGTGATTTTTAAATACACAGTCAGGTATTTGAAGCATAGTTAAGAGTGCAAGAATGGCTGGCTCCAGCACCAACACTAGCATGGGTATCTTTAATACTCAGCTCCCACAATTTAATGGAAAAAACTATGACTATTGGGCAATAACCATGAAAGCTTTGCTTGCCTCACAAGATTTATGGGAATTTGTTGAGGATGGATTTGAAGAGCCAGCAGATGAAGATGAGTTTAATAGATTAACTCAGGCAGAGAAAGATTTGTTGAAGAGCTATAAGAAGAAGGATTCAAAAGCCCTCATATTTTTGTATCAAGCAGTGCATGAGAGTGTGTTTCCAAGGATAGCAGCAGCCAAGACATCCAAAGAAGCATGGCAAACTCTCAAGACAGCCTATCAAGGCATGGAGAAAGTGAAGACAGCAAAACTACAGTTGCTGAGGAGAGATTTTGAGAATCTATGCATGAAGGAGTCAGACAGTATTGACTCATTCTTCACACATGTAATCGGTCTGGTCACACAAATAAGGTCTCATAGAGAGATTTTTGAAGAAAGGAGGATTGTGGAGAAATTGTTGAGGGTCCTACCCTCAAAGTTCGATGTGATTGTCACCACCATAGAAGAGACAAAGGATCTCACAAACTTCTCAATTGATGAACTACATGCATCACTGATAACACATGAGCAGAGATTGAGTAGAAATGAAAACTCATCTCTAGAACATGCCTTCAAGACCCAAATGTTCTTTGGAAGAGGAAGAGTTCAAGGCAGAGGAAACAAGAGAGGAAGAGGCAGAAGCCAAAATAGAGGTGGAAGAAACAATCCAGCAAATGTTCAAGGAAGAGGCAGTAATCCAAATCAGAACCAAGGCTAAGGCAGCAGCCAACAAAGTGGACAACATCATGCTCAAGGACAAAGGTATGAAAAATCCAATGTTCAATGTTACTACTGTAAAAAATATGGGCATTATGCAAGTGAATGTAGGAAGAAACAACATGATATGAGTAATAGAAATAGTGCAAATTTCACTAGAGAAAATATCGGCCAAAACAATTTGTTTTTAGCCTGTAATATGGCTGAATAAAAGAGTGAAGATGTGTGGTTTCTAGACTTCGGTTGCAGCAACCATATGACAGGAAACATAGCCCTGTTTTCTATGTTAGATCAAAGTGTGAAGTCACAAGTCACACTTGGGACTGATAACAAAGTTTCTGTTATGGGAAAAGGAGAAGTAAAAGTTTTAACAAAGAAAGGTGAAAAGAAAATCATATCAGATGTTTATTATGTTCCTAGAATGAAGTGTAACCTCTTAAGTATTGGACAGCTTGTTCAAAAGGGTTACAATGTTTTCTTTGTGAATGATGTATGCACCATCATGGATAGAGCACCCAACAAACAATGTATTACTGAAGTGAAGATGACAAGGAACAGGATGTTCCCTCTCAGAATGAAGGAAGATTTAAAAAATAAAGAAGTAATTACAGTAGTGATTCAAGAGGCTTACCAAAGCGAACCAAAGGATGAAAATTGGTTGTGGCACTTGAGATTTGGATATCTCAACTTTGGAGGTCTTAATTTGTTGAGTAGAAAAGGAATGGTAAGAGGATTACCATTGATAGAGAAACTAGACAGCCTTTGCGAAGGTTGCATCTTGGGGAAAAAACACAGAGAAAGCTTTCCATCAGGGAAAAGCATAAGGGCAAAAGCACCCTTAGAGATTGTCAACACAGATTTATGTGGACCGATGCAAACTCCATCACTTGCAGGTAGCCACTACATATTAACATTTATTGATGATTTTACAAGAAAAACTTGGGTTTATTTCCTAAAGAACAAAAGTGAAGTGTTTGAAAGATTTTGCAATTTCATGGCACTTGTGGAAAACCAAAGCGGGCTGCATATCAAAGCTCTGAAAACTAATAGAGGAGGTGAGTATATCTCCAAGGAATTTTTACGTTTTTTAGAGAAAATGGAATTCATAAGCAATTTACAGCTAGGTACACCCCGCAGCAAAATGGAGTTACTGAAAGGAAGAACAAGACAATCATGGATATGGCGAGGAGCATGTTAAAGGCAAAGCATTTGTTAAATGATTATTGTGCTGAAGTTGTACATTGTGCAACGTACATTTCGAATAGATTCCCTACAAAAGCAGTGATGAACAGAGTGCCGGAAGAAGTATGGAGTGGGAGAAAGCAAGGAGTCACCCACATGAAAGTTTTTGGATGTGTGGCTTATGCACACATTCCAGATCAGGTAAGGAAGAAGTTGGACAGCAAAGGGGAGAAATGTATTTTCATTGGATACAGTGAGGAATCCAAAGCTTACAGGTTGTATAACCCATCCACCAAGAAGCTCATTATGAGTAGAGATGTTCAGTTCATTGAGGAGGAAGCTTGGGATGGAAGCATAGAGAAAACAGTGAATGTTAAAAGCTCTTTGTCACATGATGAACATGATGAGGAGATGGCTGAAATACATCCCCAAATAGCAGCACCAACACAAGGACAGCAAGGGACACCCTTGAGGAGAAATGAAAGTGCTTCTACAAGCACACCACAAGGAGGAAATTCAAGTGCTTCTTCAAGCACTTGCACACCAAATGAAAGAGGTAAGAAGTTCAGAAATTTAAGTGACATTTATGAACAAGAGGCAGCAAATGAAAGTATGAATTCTTTGTTTGCTTTATATTGTTATGTTGATGACCCTATTCATTTCGAAGATGCAATTAAGGACAAGAAATAGATAGAAGCTATGGATGAGGAAATCAATGCCATAGAAAGAAACAAGACATGGGACTTTGTTGAACTACCAAAAGGAAAGGAAGTCATTAGAGTTAAATGGGTTTACAAGACCAAGAGTAATGCTGAAGGCAAAATAGAAAGACACAAGGCAAGACTTGTTGTCAAAAGATATAAGCAACAGTATGGGAGAGACTATGAGGAAACTTTTGCACCAGTTGCTAGAATGGAAACCGTGAGAGTAGTACTGTCCATAGCAGCACAAAACAAGTGGAAAGTTTACCAAATGGATGTGAACTCAACATTCCTAAATGGAGTGTTAAAGGAAGAGGTTTACATTGAACAACCTCTAGGCTATGAAAAGAAAGTCCAAGAACACAAAGTGTGCAGATTGAAGAAAGCTCTTTATGAGCTGAAGCAAGCACCAAGAGCGTGGTACAGTAGGATAGATTCTTATCTACTGGAAAATGGATTTGACAAATGTGAGGGAGAACCCACCCTCTACATCAAAGAAAAAGATGGTAAAATTCTAATTTTTGTGTTATATGTTGATGATGTTATTTTCACAGGTAATGATGTTTATCTTATTGAAAATTTCAAAACAGTCATGAAAGAAGAATTTGAAATCACTGACATGGGTTTGCTGAGATACTTCTTAGGAATAGAAGTAGAACAAAATGGAAATGCGATTTTTATCTACAAGCAAAATATGTTAATGAAGTGTTGGAAAGATTTAACATGCAGGAGAGCAAGGCAGCAATCACTCCCATAGTGATGGGAGTAAAACTCAGCAAAGAGGACAACAACAAAGATTTTGATCCTAGTTTGTACAAGAGCATAGTTGGCAGCTTCATGTATTTGACTGCAACTAGGCCGGATATAATGTATGCTGTTAGTTTAATTCCTAGATTCATTAAGAGGCCAAAAGAAGCACATTGGCAGGCAGCAAAAAGAATTCCGAGGTATGTCAAAGGTACTAAAAGGTTTGGCATTTTATATACTACTTCAGAATGTTCAGATTTAATTGGATACACTGATAGTGATTGGGCTAGAAGTGTAGATGATCGGAAAAGCACATCCGGTTATGTTTTTCACATGGGTTCAGGAGCCATTTCATAGGCTTCTAAAAAACAGCCTATTGTAGCATTGTCTACAGCAGAGGTAGAATATGTGGCAACTACAGCAGCAGCATGTCAAGCAGTTTGGATGAGAAAAATGTTAAGGAGCTTATGCCAAGAGCGAGTAAAAGAAAATGTGATTTTTTGTGACAATAGCTCAGCTATTGCGTTATCCAAGAATTCAGTATTTCATAAGAGAACGAAACACATTGACACAAAGTTTCATTACATCAGGGAATTGGTGAACAATTGAGAAATTGTCTTAGAACATTGCAGAACTCAGGAGCAGGTTGCAGATATTCTAACCAAACCTTTGGGGCGGAAAAGTTTTGAATTTTTGAGGAAACCTCTCGGTATAACTGATAACCCAACAGTTGAAATTAAAGGGGAGTGTTGAAATTATAATTTCACCTGCGCATTTATTTCAGAAAACCATCAGACTCCATCGCACTGCTTTTGCTGAGCAAGTGGTTTTCCTCCGAACGGCAGTGATAAAACCCAGCGCTGACACGTGCACAGCAGTTTTGCCAAAGTGGTTTTCATCGGGGCGTAACGTTCGTTTGGTTTGAGCAAGCGATATCCGTCCGATTGAATTCAACGCTGTCCACCGTTGATTGAAGCCAAAGCTGCGTACAGTCCAGCACATGGAGCTTGCGTGAAGTTTTATGTTTGACCGCCAGTTCTCCACGTGAAGTAATTAATAGAATTTACTGCGGATAGTAAATGTTGGTAGAATTTTAAATTTTAATGTTTTTTTTCATCCACGGAAGTATGCCACGATTAAAAGAAAGGTATGGGCACATTTTTTTTTATTGTTAAAAATATATGCAATGAAATATGTAAAATGTAATTTTTTTTGTTGTTCATTAGTGTATGAAAACTGTAAGCACGCAGCAGAGCGTGAGTGTGGTTGGTTGAAACGAAAAGGGAAGCACGCATCAGTGCGAATGAAGAAATCTTTCACACAGCAGTGAAAAAGGTAATGTAAGTTTTTGTTGAACATATGTAATGTTATGTAGCGCAGCAGAGCGCGAATGTAATGTTTTTGTTGATAATATGAAAGAGGGAAAATATGCAGTAGCATGTGAATGAATTTTATTTTACACAACAGTGTAAATTCTTAAGAGGAGACAGAGGTTTTGTTTGTGTAATACACAGCAGTGTTTTTATTTTCAGCAATGTTAATTTTTGAAAAACAGAGTATTGCTCTCTGTTGCAGAGACAAAGTAAATTTCCTTTTTGGAACTGGTGTAATCCCTCTGAGAGAGGAAGAATACTGCAATAGCTGTTTTTATTAATATATATACAAGTTTTATGAGTGTGGTAAAACTCTGCTCTCCAGCAATCAATTTTTTTTGGCTTCCCTGTGCAAAAACAGAGCATTTTCTCTGTTCAGAATTTTGTTTGAAATTACCAGAAATTTTCAACATATGGCAAGGTTAAGAAGGGTTCCAAATGAATGGCAATCTACTTGGATCGTCTAAATGACATGGATCATGTCAATGAAGCAGACACCATAAATGACCGCGTTATGCCCTCTCTCCGGTTAAGTTACCAAGCTTTGCCAGATCTTTTGAAGCCTTGCTTTCTTTACTGTTCTGCCTTTCCACCAAATACTCAAATAAAATCTGAATACCTTGTACATGTGTGGATGGCTGAAGGATTAATTTCTTCTTCTTCTTCAAGTTTGATCCAAGACGCAGGAGATGCCCTACAGCGAGGACTCTCTTATATAGAAAAACTTATAAATCGATGCATGATTGAAATTTCAAGGGTTGGCTGGGATGGACGAGTAAAGTATTGTCAACTGCATGATATTTTGCATGATTTAGCTCTTATGGAATCACATAAGGAATCCTCATGTTTGCTAAAGCCTGGAAAAGAATTGAAAGAACTACCCATTGATGAGTGCTAGGGAGTACGTAGAATTTCTTTGATTAAAAACGATATATTAGCAATCAAGGAAGCGATCCAGTGTCCAGGACTCCGCACTCTATTGCTATGGAATAACACCAAGCTTACATCAATTCCTGAAACCTTTTTTGATAAATTAAAATATTTGGTTGTTCTTGATTTAAGTCAGACATCGATTGGATCATTACCCATGTCTATAGGGAATGTGAAGCAGCTAAAGTTCTTGAATTTATCAGGAACAAACATCCTGACAAATTAATGGTGCATTTGAATGTGAAGGGCTGCAAAAATTTGAAGTCGTTGCCTGGTGGAATATCCAATCTCATCTATTTAAGGACGTTGAAAGGAGCTCGAGTATTCAAAAGGGAATCGAAAGCAGCCAATGCAGAGTTGCAGTGGACGTTGAAAGGCGCCCGAGTATTCAAAAAGGAATCGAAAGCACCCAATGCAGAGTTGCAGTGGACGGATCTGAAAGGATTGACCCGGCTGCAAGACTTATCAATAACAGTTAAAATAGATGATCAAACATCAACATCATGATCAGAAGGTGAAAGTATAGATCTCGAGAGGACTTTTGGGGGGAAGACAAACATGCGATCCCTTTCCTTCGAAAACACCAATTCCTCCGGACGCCTCCTTAGTCTTCCCAAGGACATGGAACAGATGGACGGCCTTGAAATCGTTCGTCTAACCAACAGCGCGGTGCCCAAATGGATCCTTGAGCTTAAGAACCTGATGGTGCTGGTATTAGATGGCGATAACACTAGTGCAGAGTATAGAGGTCTACAAAAGATTCCTAATTTAAAAAAGCTTCGCTTGTCGCATAACAACGAGTGTATTGGGTTTCCAGTGGAGTTTGGAGAACCTAGGGCGGTTCCCAAACTCGAAATGCTAACCATAGAGCACTTCAACTGTTTGGAAAATTTTCCATCACTCCATGATACAGCAATGCCAATGTTAAAGTTCTTGCGAACTAAAATGTGCAACCAACTCAAGCAAATGCCGCAAGCGTTACAGAGGCTGACTAATCTTGAAGAAATAGAGGTGGAATGCTGCCCAAATTGGGAAGACGGCCTCCCGGAGGAACGTGCTTCTTCTTGGAGCATCTTGAGAGAACGCGGTATCAAATTGACAGTCGACAATTTCGTGGTTAGTACTGGTCATTAATTTAATTTTTCTGGACTTATTGTTGAAGTTTGTAAACATTAGACTGAATGGAACTAGTGTTAAATGAAATTACTTACAGTTTGTTTTTTTCGAACTTACTTTTTTTATCTCAATGTTGCGTGTTGTAAGAGTTTTAACAGGTAAAGTCCCTACAGGTAGAGTTTTCGGGAGAGTAACAGTGCTGTAATAGTCCATCTTTTGATTCCGGTCAAGATGTCACTATGAAATTCATTAGCGACTGTTGTAGAGTTAAAACATTATAGGTTCGAATTTTTTCTTGTACATCTCTTTCTTCCCGTTGAAATATGTGCATTCGGAATTGGAGCTGCTGTTATTGGCTTCGGGTGATTTTTTCACTAAAAATATTTTTTTATTGAAAATGTGTGATTTCTTCATTTGTCCACTCCGCCATAGGCGCAGATCGATATCCAGATATCCGTTATATAAGAAATCAAATCTTTAACACTAGACATTGAATTGGAAAGAAAGTTACGCCGCACGCGCACACAAAGAAACAATCGAACTCTACTGAAAGAAACAAGTTTGATGGGACCATTAGCAAATATGGTATTTTTGTCTTTCGACACGAAGGTTGAGTTTAGTTGCACCAATCACATAACCTACGTTTCATGAAGAAATTGTTCAAAACCATGATCCTTGTTAAATTAATTTCATGAATCTATTTTTTCTTATTGAAATTTTTCTTAAACGTTATGATATGTGATATGCTACGTTAAATTAAACTTATTTTTTTCGCTTTAAAGATTTGTCTTCGATGGTTGCAGTTTTTCTTTTTAAATTCATTTTTTTTCATAAATAAAGAGATTCGATTATTCTGTGCATTATTATTTATTATTTATTTTCATATTAAAATGCATTTCATGTTTTTTAAAAATAAAGTGATTCGATTTTTCTGTGCATTATTATTTATTATTTATTTTCGGATTAAAATGCATTTCATAATATCTATTATGCTTATTGTAATATTAACATTTTTACTTGTTATGTAGCTTTATTTATGATAGACTGTTTGTTCTATGAAGAATTATTTTCTTTATCTAAGAGAAAAAAAACCCATAATTGTTTTTTATCCAATTATTGCCCTGCTCCATGGTTTTAGCCTACTAAATGGACATTGTTTTATGGTTTTGAAAATTAATATTTTTTAATTAAATATAATAAAAAATTATTGAAAAATATATATTTAAAAAACAATATAAGGTATAAAATGTAATTAAAGGAAATCTGTAAAGATGAAATTGGAGATTGGAGATTTTAGATAGGGACCTTAACGATTGTGTCATGTTTTCACATTTACTGGCAATTTTAAATAAAATCTCCAGGCATAGGAAGTATAAATGTCCTCTGGGCCGCACGGTGTCGAAGGATTGCAGTTGCAGTGCTCGATGTTTATAATTCTGGATTGCAGTTGCAGTGCTCGACGTTTTCCCTCTACTATCTATTTTAAATAAACCCCACTTCCAAATATGTACATCCCATCAAATATTTAAATATAATCCAAACTTTAGTTGTGACATTTTATTTACCTCTTGGCCAGCCCTAAGAAAGTACAAATATCTTCCAGGTGTCTCAGCCATTAAGGATTGTGGTACTCGAAATTTGTAACTATGCTTTAAGGTGAACTATTGCAGCATCCAATATTTAGAGTTGCGATTGTGCTGCTGGAAGGTTAAGCATCGCAACATTTTAGGCATGGGAAAAATATTTCTTGATGCACTAGATTTTATTAAGATGATAAATAGCAGTTTTAGATGTTTGTTTTTTTAATGTACTAGATTTGATTCGATGAAGATAAGAAATGGCAGAGAAATGGTAGTAGATTTGATCTCATCAAGATAAGAAATGTGTTGGGTATTTTTGAATGGGGAAAATACCAAAAACCAACAAACTAACCACCACAGAGACAATGCTCTGTTTCCTCTATCCAGGATCTTTACACAGGGAAGCTTTTAAAAACTAATTGACTCAGAAGACAACACAGTCACAAAGCATTTCTATTAATTAAAACAAAAAGACTGATACATATTTCATCCTCTGTGCAGAGAGGGATTGACAAAACAAACTCTGTGTCACTCACTTTTGATTTTCCACTGCTGTGGATATTACAAAAAAAAACAATTTGATGATGATCCTCTGTTTTACAATGGCAAGCAAAATTACATGCCTCCCCTGTTCTATTTCTCGCACTGCTGTGCGTTCAATACATGTTCCTAAAAAAACACCGCGCGTAGACACCATACATACACAAAAACTACAGCACGTAGACTTACATAACGATATATGAAACATAAAAAAATATATGGGACGTATGCCCATAACTATATTAACTATATGCCCATAGCTATATTAAAAGTCCTCCACCAAAAAAAAACTACGACAAACATTAAACTCCATTGAATTCATCACCTACGGCGGTCAACGCAAAATCTGATTTGATGCGGGCGGAGGGCAACTTCGGAAATCGACGGCTGAGATCGGGCGCCCTGATCACTTGGCTGATCCAACGAGGTTCACACACCAACCTCAGGAAAAACAAACGGACTTTAGCGTCCGGGGAGAGCGGTTTTCAGCGTCGTACTAAGGACGCGTGGCGCCATTTGATTGTGTCGGGTCCTCAGCTACGGATACCGCCTTCTGCGAAGGGTGGTGCGGGGAGACCGGGGTTGTTTTCAAAAACCGCCGCGCGCTGTTTTAAAATTAAAATTTAACACTCCCCTTTAATTTTAACAGCCGCGCGTTCGGTCATTCCCAAGCATTTTCTCAAAAATTCGAAACTCTTCTGAACCAGTGGCTTTGTCAAGATGTCTGCAACCTGTTCCTGGGTCCTGCAATGTTCTAGGACGATTTCTCCATTATTCACTAATTCTCTGATGTAGTGAAACCTTGTATCAATGTGTTTCGTTCTCTTATGAAACACTGAATTCTTTGACAAAGCAATAGCTGAGTTATTGTCACAAAAGACCACTGTTGCTTTTGCCTGCTCTTGGCCTAAGCTTCTCAACATCCTTCTCATCCATACTGCCTAACAAGCTGCTGCTGACGCTACCACATATTCTGCCTCTGTTGTAGATAATGCTACAATGGATTGCTTCTTAGAAGCCCATGAGATGGCTCCTGAACCCATATTAAAAACATAACCGGAAGTGCTCTTCCGATCATCTACACTTCCAGCCCAATCGCTATCTGTGTACCCAACCAAATCTGAATGTTCTGAGGCATGATATAAAATTCCAAACATTTTGGTACCTTTGACATACCTCAAAATTCTCTTTGCTGCCTGCCAATGTGCCTCCTTTGGCCTCTCCATAAATCTGGAAATTAAACTAACAGCATACATTAAATCAGGCCTAGTTGCTGTTAAATACATAAGGCTGCCCACAATGATTTTGTACAGGCTAGGATCAAAATCCTTGCTGCTGTCCTCTCTGCTGAGTTTTAATCCCATCACTGTGGGAGTGATTGCTGCCTTGCATTCTTCCATCTTAAATCTGCCCAAAACTTGATTTACATATCTTGCTTGAGATATAAAAATTCCTTTTTCATTTTGATCTACTTCTATGCCTAAGAAGTATCTCAACAAACCCATGTCAGTCATTTCAAATTCATCCTTCATGACTGATTTAAAATTCTCAATAAGATAAATATCATTTCCAGTGAAAATAACATCATCTACATACAAGACAACAATTAAAATTTTACCATCCTTTTCCTTGATGTAGACTGTGGGTTCTCCTTCGCATTTGTCAAATTCATTATCCAATAGATATGAATCTATCCTGCTGTACCATGCTCTTGGCGCTTGCTTCAGCCCATAAAGAGCTTTCTTCAATTTGCACACTTTGTGTTCTTCACCTTTCTTCTCATATCCGAGAGGCTGTTCCACATAAACCTCTTCCATTAACACTCCATTTAGGAATGTTGACTTCACGTCCATTTGGTAGACTTTCCATTTGTTTTGAGCTGCTATGGACAGCACTGCTCTCACTGTTTCCATTCTTACAACCGGGGCGAAAGTCTCTTCATAATCTCTTCCATACTGCTGCTTGTAGCCTTTGACAACCAGCCTTGCTTTATGCCTTTCAATCTTGCCTTCAGCATTGCTCTTGGTCTTGTAGACCCATTTCACACCAATGACTTCTTTGCCTTTTGGTAACTCAACCAAATCCCATGTTTTGTTTCTTTCTATGGCATTCATTTCCTCATCCATAGCTTCTATCCATTTTCTATCTTTAATAGCTTCTTCAAAATGAATAGGATCATCAACATGACAAAACAAGGCAAATAAGGAATTCATTCCTTCTTCATAAATCTCACTTAAATTTCTAAACTTCGTACCTCTTTCATTTGGTGTGCAAGTGCTTGAAGATGCACTTGAATTTCCTCCTTGTGGTGTGCTTGGAGAAGCACTCTCATTGATCCTCGAAGGTGTACCTTGCTATTCTTGTGTTGGTGTTGCTGTTTGGGGAGTCACTTCAGCCACTTCCTCTTCATCCTCATCATGAGACAAACAGTTTTTAACATTCACTGTTTTCTCGATGCTTCCATCCCAAGCTTCCTCTTCAATGAATTGAACATCCCTGCTGACAAAGAATTTCTTGGTAGATGGGATATACAGCCTATAGGCTTTGGATTCACCACTGTATCCAACAAGGATACATTTCTCCCCTTTGCTGTCTAACTTCTTCCTTAGCTTATCTGGAATGTGTGCATAGGCCACACACCCAAAAACTCTCATGTGGGTGACTACTTGCTTTCTCCCACTCCATGCCTCTTCTGGCACTTTGTTCATGACTGCCTTTGTAGGACACCTGTTCAAAATATAAACTGTACAATGTACAGCTTCAGCCCAATACTCATTTGGCAAATGCTTTGCCTTCAACATGCTCCTTGCCATCTCCATGATGGTTCTGTTCTTCCTTTCAGCAACTCCATTTTGCTGTGGGGTGTACCGAGTTGTAAACTGTTTATGAATTCCATTTTCTCTACAAAACTTTAGGAATTCATTGGAGATATACTCACCTCCTCTATCAGTTCTCAAAACTTTTATATGCAGCCCGCTTTGGTTCTCCACAAGTGCTTTGAAATTTTGGAATTTCTCAAACACTTCACTTTTGTTCTTAAGGAAATATGCCCAAGTTTTTCTTGTAAAGTCATCAATGAATGTTAAGAAATATAGGCTGCCTGCTAATGATGGAGCTTGCATCGGTCCACATAAATTTGAGTGAATGATCTCTAAGGGTGCCTTGGCCCTTATGCTTTTCCCTGATGGAAAACTTTCTCTATGTTGTTTGCCCAATATACAACCTTCACAAAGGTTGTCTGGCTTCTCTATCAATGGTAATCCTCTTACCATTCCTTTTCTGCTCAATAAGTTTAGACCTCCAAAATTTAGATGCCCGAATCTCAAGTGCCATAACCAGTTCTCATCTTTTGGCACGCTTTGGAAGGCCTCTTGGGTGACTGCTGCCATTTCCCTTTTGTTCTTCATGTCTGCCCTGATCCGGAGAGGGAACATCCTGTTCCTTGTCATCTTCACTTCAGCAATGCATCTTTTGCTGGGTGGTATATCCATGATGGTGCACACATCATTTACAAAGTAAACATTGTAACCCTTTTGGACAAGCTGTCCAATACTCAAGAGGTTACATCTCATTCCGGGGACATAGTAGACATCTGCTATGGTTTTCTTCTCTCCTTGCTTAGTAAATATTTTTACCTCCCCTTTTCCCATAACAGACACTTTACTATCAGTTCCTAGTGTGACCTCTGATTTCAAATTCTGATTTAAGGCTAAAAAGAGGGCTATATTCCCTGTCATATGGTTGCTGCAACCTGAGTCTAAAAACCATATGTCCTCACTATGTGTTTCAGCCATGTTACAAGCTAACATGACATTTTCTTGACTGTTGTTTTCTCTTGTAACATTTGCATTTTGTCTGTTGTTCATATCATGCTGTTTCTTTCTACAATCACTAGCATAATGTCCATACTTTTTGCAATAATAGCATTGAACATTAGATTTATCATACCTTTGTCCTTGAGCCTGATACTGATCTCTTTGTTGGCTGCTGCCTTGACCTTGGTTCTGATTTGGATTGCTGCCTCTTCCTTGTGCATTTGATGGGCTGTTCCTTCCACCTCTGTTCTGGCTTCTGCCTCTTCCTCTTCGGTTTCCTCTTCCTTGACCCCTTCCTCTTCCAAAGGACATCTCGGTCTTGAAGGCTTGCTCAAGGGATGAGTTTTCATTCCTATTCAACCTCTGCTCATGAGTTATCAGTGATGCATGTAGCTCATTAACTGAATAGTTTGAGAGATCCTTTGTCTCTTCAATGGTGGTAACTATGGCATCAAACCTTGAGGGTAAGACCCTCAATATTTTCTCCACTATTCTTCTATCTTCAATTGTTTCTCCATGAGTTCTCATTTGTGTGATTACACCAATCACATGAGTGAAGAATGATTCAATGTTGTCTGACTCCTTCATGTTCAAGTTTTCAAAATCCTTTCTCAGCATTTGCAATTTTGCTGTCTTCACTCTCTCCATGCCTTGATAGGCAGTTTTTAGGGTTTGCCATGCATTGTGTGATGTTGTAGCTGCTGCTATCCTTGGGAATATACTCTGGTCCACTGCTTGATACAACAAGACAAAGGCCTTTGCATCCTTCTTCCTATTGACCTTCATTAGGTCCTTCTCTCCCTGAGTTAGGTTATTAAATGTTGTTTCATCTGCTGGTTCCTCAAAACCATCTTCAACTATTTCCCATAAGTCTTGGGAGGCAAACAAGGCTGTCATAGTTATTGACTAGTAGTCATAGTTCTTCCCATTAAACTGTGGGAGCTGGGTGTTGAACATACCCATGCTTGTACTTGCCATTCCTTGCATCTTGAACTATGGTTTTAAATCCTTGACTATGATTTTTTTTTTTTAAAAGAAACTGACTGTCTTCGGCAATAACAAGAGAAATGCTTTTGGGGAATACCTGAATCCTTCGCTGTCTGAGTCTTCTGTCTGCCTGAGAAGTTTTGCTGCAGCAACAACCTTCTCCCTTCAGCTTCTTTAACTTCTTTAAAGAGCCTAAGCCTTGCTCCGATACCACTGTTGGGTATTTTTAATGGAGAAAATACCAAAAACCAACAAACTAACCTCCACAGAGACGATGCTCTGTTTACTCTGTCCAAGATCTTTTGACAGGGATCCTTTCAAAAACAAAATGACTCATAAGACAACATTACACAGTCACAAAGAACATTTCCATTAAAACAAATTTTCTGTTACATATTTCTACCTCTGTGCAAAGAGGGATTCACAAAAAAAACAAAGCTATGTTGCTTCAGAGATTTTCCACTGCTGTGGAAATTACATAAACATCTGTTTTATATTGGGGGCAAAAACATTACATCCCCTGTATCATATCTCGCACTGCTGTGCGTTTACAAGATTTTCATGCGCTACCGCGCGCAGCCACAATACACACACAACAACAACAAAAAAAAAACACAGACACCCAACTACTGCCGCACGCCTTACATAACATATATGAAACATATAAAAAAATATATGGGACGTATGCCCATCATCTCATTAAAGGCCGCCACCAAAACTACGTAAATGCATTAAAGACCACAACGTTTCCTCCACGGCGGTCAACGAGGAAAACGACAAAAAAAATTCATTTGACGTGGGCGGGGGTCGGCTGACGTCACTTCGGTGCCACGTGTCGCCACCCCATTCGTCGGGCCCGGTCGTTAACCTCCGCGCAGCTTCGCGCCGATCCGAGCCACCAAACTCGATCCAACGCAATTCGCTCGCCAAGGTCGCGCAAACAAAACGACCTTTAGCGTCCGGGGAAAGCGGTTTTGGTGTTCGTACAAGGACGCGTGGCGGAGTGTGATTGTGTCGGGTCCTCAGCTACGGATACCGCCTTCTGCGAATGGTGGTGCGGGGAGACCGGGCGGTTTTCCAAAAACCACCGCGCGCTGTTTAAAATTAGAATTTAACAAAATGGCAGAGAAATGGTAGTAAACTTGATCTGATCAAGATAAGAAATGGCAGAGAAATGGTAGTTTTATATGTTTTTGTTTTGGGGAATTTTGAAAGGTCTCAAAAAAAAATTATATTTTTAATTAAATAGGTAAAAAGAAAATATAATTTTATAATTTTTTATAAGAAAATAATATAATTACTATAAAAAAATTCATTAGAAATTCCTCCTCGTCTCATGATAGAAATTCATAAATTTCATATAATTATGCAGCGCTTACTTTGGTCGCCTTATGCAGCAGGTCGGGTCAATCACCGTTAGGAGCAACATAGTACTGGATCTACAATTTAAAAAAGAAAAAGAAAAAAAACCAACGACTACAGTTAACTATTTTCCGGTGCAAAGGGAAATTTTTACGTATCCAACTTCGAGGAAAAAAGTGTATTCAAGGGTTCTTCGACATCACGAAAATTTGAAAGATAGCCACCAAGGGAATCGCAGACCTGGCTTTATGATTGAGTTGTTTGGTAGCCAGAGATCCTGTCCACATATGGTAGTCAACGGAACCTCTTAATCATATTACAATTTGCACCGTTACAAATGAAATCTAGGTAGTCACAGTGATTACTAAACTATGTTATGGTTGTTGTACATGTATTTAGTTAATTTTGGTTAAATTTTAGTTATTGTATGTGATGTGAACTTAATTAGTGTTAGTTAAATTTAGATGATGATGATGGTGGTGGTTAACGTCCACTTAGACCAAATTGGTTTATCGGACCTATAATTTTCTTAATTTTTAATTACCTCGTCTTTCTTGGCGAGATTGGTGCTGTAGCTTTCTTTTTTTTCTCTACGGTCTTTCAACTTCTTTTATCTTGCATCTCCTTCATCTCTTCTGGTTCTTGGGACATTGGTGTGTTAGCGTCGCAATCTATTGTGTTCGTCTTTTTGAAGATAGTCAGAGAAGTTTGGTCTACGAGATCTGCTTTGCTGTTAAATGAAGATTTATTTTGTGCGGTATTCGAATCCTCATAACTGTTGATTTGTTGGGCAGGGCTTTCTCCCTGCTTGTCTTGAGAGTTGTTTCTTTCTTGCCCGATTTCTTGTGATTCAAAGTTTTCTCTAGAGTATTCCTCTTTGATCACAGTGTAGTGTTCTTTTTGTGCTCCTTCCCACCATGTAGATCTGTGGTGGTTTTTTCCTGCCAGAAAATATTTATTTTTTTTAAACGAGCTTATAGTGGGTGGGATGGATTACTACCGCTGAGCACTGCAAGAGTGGGATGGATTACTACCATTGAGCACTGCGAGAGTAAGCGCAAGGAGCTGTTCATGCAACAAAATTGTTCAGATGTGCTCAAAATTGAAGACACTACCAAGGCTTCCTCCAAGATTAACTTCAGTAGAAAGTCACTGATAACTTCAACAGAAATCTCTGATTCGGCTCGGATCTGTATACAAAGGCATCTTGAAGGGTATGCCTATTATGATGGATGGAAATATTGGTTGCCATGCAAGGGAGGCATGCGTGAGTGTGTTTGGCAGACAGAGTGAAGATGTTCTCAACGCGCTCATCCTCATGCATTCAAACTGACTCATGTTTTTAGTAATAGTATACCTGTCATTACCTTGCCACTGCAAGAATCATCCATGTGCAAGACATCCAGCAGAGGAAGATTTTGTTTTTTGTATTGGAATTACTTAGTTAAACTATAAAGCTATGCTTGTTAGTATTTGACAAAGGTGAACAGAGTGCTTTTGTTGTCATGAATAGGGAAGTTGAATCTAATGGAAAGAGTGGGTCCAGAAATAATTTTGAATACAAATAGAATGGTTTTAATGTGATCTGTTCATTGTTTGAGACATTGATCCCTGATTTGATATGTAATTGTTTGGTATCGAAGCAACGAGTTATATTGATTAATGATAAATTTGCATTCAGTGTGGTTGGAGTGCAAAGATGCTTGCGAATCAATACATTCAAAATCTCCTTGCTTTCTTTAACATATGTATGCTTTCAAACTCCCTACGTTAGAGTCCTCTATATATTTAGGCCGATAGGCCTTCCTATGCATCAACAATCGTCAACATTTTTACCCTGCTCCGTTGGATCAGGTGAGACACTTTCAACCGTTGATTTGAAGTGTAACTGCTTTTTCCAAATATCAATTGAGTTGCTTACTGCTTTTTCCCATTCTTTTATGTCACTCTTGAAGATATTTTTACTGCTTTTTCCCTGCCAGTTGTTGTTGCTCTTCTTCCTCCCTGGCTTTTGGCAAGCACTGTTCTTCTTCCCTAACTTTTGGGGAGCACTCTTAGGGATGTACCCTGGATATCATTATTATACTTCGCTTATGAGCGGTCCTCGTGTATCCATTAATTCCACATAATTAATAAAAATTGTAAGCATTTGATTTCGGTATGAAGTTGTCTTGCCTTCGATTCTCTTTAATTCAACATTATCATCAATTTGCAAGCGGTAAGGGTTCCAACTCCTCTTTATTCGCTGTCATTCTTTGAAAAAATTACAATAAACTAATGCTTATCACCATTTGGCTCCATGTGCAAGTGGCTCTTGTTTTCCATTGTTCTTAATCCTAGATCCTCCTATGGACTGCTATTATTGTTGGTATTGTTTGTAAAACTCTGCTTAAAGCGGTTTTGTTTCACATCCTGTCTATTCCACACCAATCTTTTTTCATTTTTTAGTCTTGAGTTTATTGATTTTTATTGATGGCTATTTGTAGGTGGCTTTTGGTTTCAAACCCTGGCAAATCTATACCAGTCTTTGATTTGGAATTAATATTCTAGTTAATAGTAATAAAACATCTTGGCAGTCTGTCTTGGCTTTGAATCTTCTCAATTCCATGTTCGTCCTTTTGTTATTATGATTACCGTTATTGAGCTTCTCAAGGGTGTTGGTTTTGATTCCATGTTGCTGTTTGTATTGTCGTTATGCTAATTCTAGTGAAGTTACATTTACTAACTTATTTGACGATTTTTTGATATGTGTGACAGTCTCTCGCCGAGGAAGCGAAAGCTAGGTATGATAAGGCTGTCTTTAAAGTAGTGGATCTGGTGAGTAAAGCTGTCGATACAAGGCTGTTATATTACTTTTTAAATTGATTATATCTTTCAAAATTTGAATCGCTTGTTACTTGAATGACTGGAATTAAATAACGTGAAATCTTATTTGGTTGATTTTCACCAGGATGATTATGCAGCAGATGATGAGCTGTATGAAGAAAAATTAAAGAAGGAAAAATTAGCATTTTTTATGCTAGCAACGTAAGATACAAACATTCTTTGACCAGCAACATTTATCCAGCTGTTTATGTCCAAATGTTTAAGCATGTTGGGAAGCCTTTGCATATTTTTCGTTGGGACAACATATCCTAGCATATTCGTTAAGATAATTTTCAAAGTCGTTTCGCACTGCATGCTGTTTTTTTAAACAATAATTTGGTAAAATTATATTAATATAAAAACTACAGCAGATGCTGCGGCAGGAATGACATCACAGTTTTGTTCAACAGAGGTCAAATAACCATTAAACAGTCCCCAAAAAAATCCCAGCGCAGGCCCAAAACAGATTTCGGCTTTGTCCTTATACAAAACCATCCATTACTTCTCAACCTTATATATTCTATAATATATGCCTAAGATTCTTATAGTCCTGAAAAGCATAGAAATTAACAAAAAGCATAGGGATGAGCTGCTTCTTCCAAACCTGTACTAATTGGCTCAGGGTCCTGATTCACGTTTTCCATTTCCTTGTCAAGCTGGTGCAATGTTTCATCCTCCTTTGTCTCACCCTGGGATGAGTTGGCCGAGAGTCTTTGATATGAGGCCACAGACTAATCCACCCATGCTGAAATTGAGTGCCAGATTTTGTTGGAGATTGCATTCTGCCTCCAAAACTGCCAGCTGTTGCTTCAGTTCCACAGGAGACCCCATGATTTCTGCAGTCTGAGGCGTAATCTGTCACTATTATTATCTCATGAATTTTTGAAGTAACATTGAGAAATTAGGATCTGTTGCAATGGATATGTTCCTTATGACTCCTGAGGAGTCTGCGAATTTCTTGAAGTTCTCTAAAATCGATCAGGCACCTAATCTGACCAATAACTTTTCCTATTATAAAATGCTCCATGTCGCCTGCAGTCCCACTCCCACACCACGTTTCCTGGTTCTTGAGGGTGCTCCAATATCCCATTTTCGAGAACTGGGAATGCTTCCCTGGATTCAGATCGAAGAACTGCAGATTGCCAGGTGGCACAAATTAGTCGGAGTGAAATACTGCTTTCTAGAAACTGACACCAGCCTGAAGCCAACAGTATCCCTGTGTGCCAATATACCTCCAGCACGAAGGCTCCTCTGAAAACTTCCAAACTAACCAGCAGAAACCCAAACGACAACCAGAAGAAATCGATGAAATGTCTTACCAGGCGAGAACAACCGTATTCTCCCCCCTGCACTTCTCAAACAACATTGCCATTATTCCACTGTGAGCTGGAGAAAACCATAAACATGGACATAAGCATGCACATTGCAAGCCTAATGCATGCGAAGGAGGGACTCATGTCCCTTCACATAACTGCTTGGACACTTGGTGAAGTTACATGGGTTGTGAGCCATGTGATGGATTAAGTGTAGGGTTGTGAGCCATGTGACAGATTAATGGCTCCAAACCTTTCTAGTACTCTCCATTAATTAGGGAGTGACGGATTAACTGCAGGGTTGTGAGCCAGATTAATAGCTCCAAACCTTTCTAGTACTCTCCATTAATTAGGGAATGGTTTGTTGTACTTTCTAGTACTCCCTAAGCAAAATAGGTTTCTGTTGTACCTCTGGGGTCCATGATGACCTTCCAACATCTGCCACCCCAGTGCATGCAGTTAACAGTCCTGTGTAGTTGTTGTCGTCATATTTGACAGAGTTTGAATGAGTACGTTTCTAAAGTTACTTTAAAAGTTTCTTTATGAAGTCCGCTTCAACATATTTAGTCCAAACGTTGTTAGGTTTATTTAATCTTTATCATCAGTGTGTGTAAAATGCCCCGTATTAGGTGGTAGACGTTTGTAACTATGTCGTATTGTCCAATATTTTCTAAGCACTGAAGTACTTGTGCACATATGGAGATGGAGAGCCAACTGATAATGCAGCAAGGTTCTACAAGTGGTTTACTGAGGGGGTAAATTGTTAAACCTTTAACATTTGTTTAGATTACTGGTTCCTTTGGCTATTAAGTTGGACTCTTTTAACGGGCTTATTGCCCCTTTTGTATGTTTGACCAGGAAAAAGAGAGAGGGCCTTGGCTTTCCAACCTTACTTATGGGGTATTCGGTTTAGGCAATAGACAATATGAGCATTTCAATAAGGTTTGCCTTTTATCTCTATTGCAAATTCCCATTTGAAATTTTCTTAAACATTAAACATAGAAAAAGATGATTATATCAAATGAAACTGTTGGCATTTTGCATCTTTGGACTTTAGTTGGTCTGTATTGTTGTATTGTTACATTATGTATGAAATTGGTTTAGGGTTTGCCTGTCGTTTGTTGTCATTTTCATTTTTAGATTGATCTGAAGATGTTAAAAGAATGGTTGTGTCAAATAAAACATGAATATTGGTCTTCTATTAACATTTCATCTTTTCTTATTATCATATTATTGCATAAACATTATTTTGCGGTTGCTTTCTTCTTCACGGTATGGATGGTTATTTCATGTTTTAACTTTTGACATAAAGTTTCTTTGGATACTGTAGGTTGCTTGCACAGTAGATGAAGCATTAAGTGAACAAGGTATGTTTGCTTCATGTTTGGGTATGTATTTTTAGTGTCATCAAAGTTATCAACAGCAAAGTTATCAACTAGCGTCCTTTTGGTATATGACTCAAAACACTACAGAGTTGTCCCAGGAGTACGGGCATTGTTGTGATTGTGGATTTTGGGGCAGAGAATCAAGAATTAAATTTGTAATTACCTTTCCGCAACAGGAGGCATTTTTCCATCCAAAAACTTTTCTATGTAATGAAAAGTAGCACCTCTGCGCTTGAAAGAAGTGTATGACCATATGATTTATAACTTGCTTGTTTAGGTCCAGCATATTTCTAGGGAAACAATTGTTCTTTTTTTTTTCTGAGCAGTGAGGAAAATGCTGTGGGATCCCTGGAGGGTTGTTCATTTACCAGCCATCCACAATAGTGGCTGGTAACCCTGACAAACTCAATGGCCTCCCTGTCAGCAACATGCCTTGGGCATATGGTTTAACCAATTGAACTGACACTTGGGGTTTAGGGAAGCATTGCTTTTATCCTCTTAAATGACAAATTACATTATGAGGAGTTAGTCATGCTGAGGAAAGACCCTGCCTGTCAAATTCAAGTCCTTAATGGGATGTGAATGGCTATTCTGTTCCATCATGTTGTGCTAGTGCTAAACTAAACTTGACTTTTTTGTATTTACAGTTTTAGTTGTTTAAAATTTTCACTTTTTTTTTTTCATCTCATCATTTTCTTCAATACTCTGCATTGCATTGGCTTGCCTTGTTTCTTGTTCAAGTTTATTTTCTTTGTTGCATGGCCATGCATTTTGGATTTTATAGTGTTTTATTTTCGTTGTGTTTTCCTCTATTTTGAATTTAATTTATGTTTTTTTTAAAAGAGTGTTTGCATGGTTTATCCTGGCGATTCTATTTTGTTGTTGTTATGTTGAGCAGAAGAATCGATAGAGATGAAATTCTTGATCCAATGGAATGAAATTCTCGAAATTGTTTATGGATAGAAGCAGGTATGCTTTTGGTTGTCAATATCTATGCGTTTTACTAATAAATTTGTATAGGGAAAAGCAGTGTGGTAGATAATGGCTATGCATGGAACCCAATTTTTTCAACAATTTCAATCCATTATTTCTTTATTACGATGAACCCGTGGAAAAATCGCAAGGGCTTTAACCATAGAGATAGTGCTTTTATTTTATTTGGCAGTTTTTGTTGAATGGTTTTGCCCTGCCTATTAATTTTGCAACAGGGGAAGAGAAGAGTTCACCATGGAGGGATAATATAAGACGAGAAGCTTCGATTTCTGAATCTGTTTTATTTTCTCTCACTTGTTTCTTATTTCTTTATCTGTCAAAATCTGCCGCAGATGCGGATTTTGTCTCTCAAATCTTTCTAACACGGTATTTGAATGCTTGCCATGAATCTGGACAGGTGAAACAACACGCAGGACAATAATACGCGTGCAAAAGGATGTTCGTACACCACTTTGCAGCATTCATTTTATTAGGTAAGGTGAGTAGCGATTCTTCTTTTCTCAAAGAGAGAAATCATTCGGTCATTTTCAGTTCGCTCTCTGCAAATTCTATCAACTCGATCATTTCTTTTTTAATTACTTGTTATTTTTCTCAATACCATTAGTGGAATGTCCAGAACCTATATTTATGGAGTTGACCGATGTAAATAGGTATATGAGAATGCCCAAGTAAACAGTTAAGCCGGTAGAAGATGAGGGTTAACATTAATTGATTAATTTGTTCAGTATTGCCCTGTATATATGCACCATGGCTTTTTTACCTTATTTTGTTTTGGGGAGCCGTAGCTGTTTTGTCGTATTCTTGATATAGCAGGGAAGGTTAAACTGTTTTTGTTTATTATTTCACATGGTTTTAAGTTTTTTGCATAGGGCAGCGATAATTGTCCAATGGGCAATATCAACAAATCACATGGAAGGCACAAGTGTCAAAAGGAAATACGAATTATTAATTTTCAATTTAAAAGCATGGTGAAAATGAAATATGTTAGGGATCTTGGGGTTATGTTGGTAGTCAATCTTCAACCAAACATGAAAAAAAAAATGTCATATTTAAAATCTCAAGGCTGTGTAGCCTTGTTTGACATTTCAGACATCAAATCATCATGCTAATTTCTCATTTTTGTTTATGCTAATTTAATAATCCTATTAGCTTTTCGAAATTTGACTTCCATTCTCTGATTTGCCTCGAGAGGCTAGGCTTGTAGAGGAGACAATCGAGGCAATGTTGCGGCGTTATCCTTCCATCAAAGGCATCAACTACGACCTCCCTCATGTTGTGGCCACTGCTCCCCATCTCCCAGGTTACTAACAACATCTTTGCTTCATCAATGGTATATATGCATAACAATCTTATACATATAAATGTATGTAAATAGGTGTGGAGCACATGGTCAGAGGCATGTTTGAAACCGTGCCCTCTGCGGATGCCATATTCATGAAGGTAAGTCTTGAACTTGCTGAGCTGTCATGTAATTCAATTAGAATGAGCTGAGAGCACATTTTGACTATACAATTTGCTTGTGCAATTTCATCAGTGGATCATGCATCACTGGGGCGACGAGCACTGCATCAAGATACTGAAGAGCTACAGGAAGGCGATCCCAGAGATGAGGAAGCTCATTATTGTTGACATAGTGGCGGTGGATTCTAATCACAGAGGCGGTGATAATAATAATGGTGGCCAGAAAGAGAAGCCGGTTTTGGATCCTAATTTAGTTCTAGTATTTGATCTGGTAATGGTGGTGCACTGCTCTGGTGGGAAGGAAAGAATAAAGAAAGCATGGAAGAAGAATTTATTAGAAGGTGGATTCGGTTGTTATAAAATAATCACCATTCTTGATTTCCAGTCTATGATTGAAGCGTTTCCTTCTTGATTATCTGCTCTTTATGGGCTCATTTTTAGTATTTACAGTGTTAAAATGCAATCAAATTATTGTATTTACAAAATAAACGAAGATTTATCAAGGCCTTATGGAGACATGAAACATCCGTAGCTAGTGATTTTCTTTAGTCTTACCTCGCACTCCTGAGAAGACAATGCATTAATGGGTCACGGGACGCTCCTCATCTCCTTCGGAGACATGGAGGATCCGTAGACAGTGCTGTCCTTTCATCTTACCTCTCTCTGAGTAGATAATGTATTAACGGGTCAGGGGGTTTTGTTTTTTGTGGTTCTGTTATGGCTCATGAATGGATGTGTTTATGGATTGAAATTTAAGGAAAATATGGGTTTACTATAGCATATGAATGGGATGCATCCAAGCATTGAAATTTCAAAAGTTGGGTTTATTGTGCATATGAAATGGCATGTGTTCATGCTTTTGAAATTTTACTCAGAGAAAAGAAAAGATGGATTTGGTATTGCATATGAATGAGATGTATTCTTCGTATATGCTTGGCCATCTATAGAGGTTTCTTGATTTTGGGTAATTAACTTAACCTCTTGATTTTGGGTAATTAACTTACTCTAAAATGAAATAAGACATTCAATGTGTTCCTTGTAATATAGATATAAACAAAACATCTAAAGAAAAGTAATTGCACAAAGATCCAGTCCAAGAAAATGAGGTTTTCCACAAACCAATTAACTCTTCTAGAAAAATTCAACAATTCCAATTTAATAATCCTATCGGCCTCTCTTTGTACCTTTTGGGACAATTGCTAGTAATATTCTTTCACAGACAGCCTATTAACGATTTTTAAATTATATATATATTTTTTTCAATAATGGATAACTTTTAAATTGAATTTTAATTTGAATTGTTATGGTATAGTTGTTCTTAAAAGAAAGAAAAAGCTTCTGTTTTTAAAGAAAAGAAGTATACATTGTTTTTAAATTATATTTTTTTTTCAATAATGGATAACTTTTAAATTGAATTTTAATTTGAATTGTTATGATATAGTTGTTCTTAAAAGAAAGAAAAAGCTTTTGTTTTTAAAGAAAAGAAGTGTACATGTTAGGTTGAACCACAACCATTTATCTGGATTTTTTTATTATAAAAAAGACCGAGATAACTTTTAAATTGAATTTTAATTTGAATTGTTATGGTATAGTTGTTCTTAAAAGAAAGAAAAAGCTTTTGTTTTTAAAGAAAAGAAGTATACATGCTAGGTTGAACCACAACCATTTATCTGGATTTTTTTATTATAAAAAAGACCGAGATATTATTTGATGAGAAAAAGAGATCACAGAAAGAAAAATTAAGAAGATAGGATTGTGCCTTTATACAAATTACAGAGAGAAATTACACCAGAATCTGAAATTTAAGATAGACATATCCTGCCATACAAACAATATAGATATAGCCAAAATCTACATCCTGATATCAAAGACTTCGATTATGGAGCCATCACAAACTTCTCAATAACTGAATGTTCCAACAGAGAACTCCAAAACATCTCTGGAAAGTTTATCTATTGTGTGGTGGTTGTGTGTTGAGTTCTTTGACAATGGATTTAAAAGACAGTCAATCAAAAGATATCATAGATTTTGAATGATTTGTAGAAGAAGTCTAAAGTCAAATGCTCAATCATGATTTGAAAAATAGTTTATTTGGTTATTAGTTGAGAGTCACCAAAAATCTAGACTTTCCTTTTCTTTTTCTTTTTCTTTTTTCACTACCTCCATTAATAACCAAAACCCAAAATCTCCACCTTACTATTAGTTCCTTTTCCATAAAGTTATCTAACCTGAATTAAACTAATTTTGCTTTAAAAAAACATATCCTTAACAAACACCATCAAAATACTCTATATTCACAATAACTAACAATCTAGACTTTCTATATCTTAATAAGCAAATTGAGTTTTTTGGTCTTTAACTTTACTTCATATTCCTTAACCTATTTGCAAAAGGAATTATTATTTTATGGTTAAAAATATTATTGGTTAAATTCTTTTCTATTTTTTAAATTTATTATTTCAAATAAAATTTAATTTTTTGAATAATGTAAATAAGAATGTGGAAAGATATTTATATTTATATTCTAGGAAAGAAAGATATTTATAATTAAGAGTGAAAAATAGATATTATAGATTAGATTTTTATTTTTATTTTTCAGATTTAGTATTTTACTTAGTGATTTTAGATTAAATTTTCATTTTTTAATAATGTAAATAAGAATATGGAAAGATATTTATATATCAGGGAGGAATATATTTATATTTAAGATTGAAAGAAATAAAAATGAAATATATATAATTCAGATTTGAAATTTGGGGTCGCCAAAGATTTTATTATTGTATTTGACGATTCAATTTAAATGTAAAAGATTGAAAATGATGCCGGATAAATTGCCAAATTTTATTAAAAACATATATTAATATAGTCAATCCATAATTAGCATCTAAACATTGTGATATATGTCATGGTATAAATTCATTTTAACTACAGATCTAGCAAGTGTAGAGAGGGATAAAATTTCATGAGACACAAACCTCTAAAAGAGGGATAAAATTTCATGAGGCACAAACCTCCATTTAGAGTATACAATTTAAACATGCAATTCCAATAAATTTTTGATGTTTCTTGAACAGATCCATGATTGATGTTGTTGCAGGATCTTGTTTATTACATGTTGTCATGATTCCTTGCTTGATTTGATGCGGAATCTTTCTATGTGATGTACTTGCTGTCATAACTCTTTATGTTATGCTTTGAGATCCCTTGTTGTATGTGTTGGGATACTCTTGTTGTCGTTATACATGTGTTTTGCTTTGACATCCCTTTTGTGCCATGTTGGCGGGATGCACACCATGCTTGTTTTGTGTCATACTGATAGGAGTCTTTTGATTGAGAGTTCTAGCTATGGAATATCTCTTAGAGCCACTCCTGCGTGAGGGCATTCTTCTTTGTATGATCGAGACATCATCTATGTGTACATCATCTTTATTGACAATACATAATGCAACAGCCTACACCATCTTGACACTGGGCCCGGGGACGTAGTCCCTCTTGGACGAACTCCGTTATTAATGGCTTTTGTTTTCATGCGCTGATGATTGTTATGTTCCACTTCTTTACAATCTGCAGTTGTACTTGTTAATGTTCCCTTAAAAGCAATTTTAACACATCACGAAAGTAAAAGGTCTTGGAAAGGTCCTTCTTCACACCTGGACCTGGATCAGAAAGAAGCACAACAAGAAAAAGCTCTCATTATAGAGCAGAAGGAACATAACCAATGTGGTTCTCCAAATATTTTTAATTCTAATGTTTATTTCGAGTGTGCACGTACACAGAATGATCATGAAGAAGAGTTAAATGTCCTTGAAGCATGGCTTGCAACACCATGCCTCGATGAAGTCTACATAGAAGATGTAGAAATGAATGTTGAAGACAACATCGAAATATTACAGTGCTTGAAGATTATAATTCTGCAATGATGGTGTAACGTTTTCCCTCTAATATCTATTGTAAATGAAACCCACTTCCAAATATTTGCATCCCATCAAATATTTAAATATGATCTAAATTTTAGTTGTGACATTTTTATTTACCTCTATCTAGCCATGGGAAAGTACAAATATCTTCTAGTTGTCACAACGATTAAGGATTGTGGTGCTCAAAATTTATAAATATACTTTAAGGCAACTATTGCAACATCCAATATTTAATGTTGCCATTGTGCTCTGGAACATTAAGCATCGCAACAACGTGAAAGGCTTATGCATTGCAACATGGTTAAAGTTTTAGGCATGGGAAAAATATTTCTTGATGCATTAGATTTTATTAATAGTTAATCTAATAGTTTATGTTGGAGAATCTAATCCCAATTATGTCAAAATCGTCCTTCCAAGTGTCTAGTTCAGTTTCAGTTAAGTCCAGTTAAGTTGAGTTTGACTCCAGTGATTTATGACTGATGTTTCCAATGTAATCTTATTTAAGTGATTTGTAATACTAAGAAGAGTAAGCAGAGCAAGTCCTCTGCTCCACATTTTGTTCTCTTCAATTTTTGTCATGGTATCAGAGCTCAACCTGTGTAAGACTCCTTGAGAGAAATAGAGAGAGACAAGTTTGCATAAGACTTCGTGAGAGAGCAGCAACATGAGTGAAGAGAAAGTGTAAGCCTCTTTGAGAGAGAAGAAACGTGAGTGAAAAGAAAGCGTAAGCCTCTTTGAGAGAGCAACAAAAGTTTGAAGAATCTTGTGAAGAAGCAGTAAGAAAACCAAGAAGCCAGTGACAACAAGGCGAAACAGATTGAAGAAACTTTTTTTGGGTCCTTCAAACAGTGCATTAGTAACACCACTAATGCTGAGCAGTCATAGGAGAAAACGTGTTCATCGACCTTTCATTGTATCGTTTTTAAATTGCCGCAAGTTAGTTGTGATGGACAGGATGTTAGAGCACTACTACCCTTCAAGATCGATAATCACGTGACCCTTGTTCAACGCACATAACATTAAGGAAACAAAATTCGGCAATTCATTCGTTAAAAGTCCACAACCACCATTCTATATCAAAAGTCAACAAAACTTATTTCAAACTATAGATCCTTTTATATAATCGTATTTTTTTTTTATGAAGACTCACGTTAATGAGTTTCAAATTTTTTAAAAGGTTATTTTATTTAAAAAAAAAAAGAGTTGCATGTAATGTTTTTTCAAAAGGGGTTTATATAATATTTGAAATATGTTGGTATTGTTAAAGGGATGTGGAATTTTTTAAAGAAAAGATATTGAATTTTATTTTAAAAAGGGATAGAATTTTTGTTAAGGATTATTTAAAAGAGTTTTTTTAAGTCTTGAAAAGGAGATTAAAAAAAAAAAAGGGCGTATTGTTCCAATCGACTCTCGACAATTGTAATTTTTTTTATGAAATCTTTCCAAAGTTGTGTAGCAGAGAAGTGTGTCGCTATGTTTGAAGTTTGATTTCTTTGTTGAGTCACATTTTGTCAGCGATCAAATGGGAAAAGCCAAGAGGCTGAGAAAGTCAAAGCGACTACATGAGATGTTTGAGATCTTTTTAGATCTAGAAGTGAAGAGGCAAAAGGATGCCTTTGCATTGAAATGCATAAAATAATTTGTCGATGACAACATTCTTCCCCTGATTTCAGAAGCCAAAACAACCAAGGAGGCTTGGGATACCCTTGAGAGGTGTTTTGGTCCAAGGGGGAGTATTGAAGTTGAAGATGAAGGTGGATCTACATCAATAGATCTACATCGAGATGAAAGGATTGTTGAATCCCACTATGCTCAGTCACACGTGGATGATGTTTGTGAAGAAGTCACAGAAGCAAGAGAGAAGGAGCACATAGATGCTCACGAACCCCACTATGCACAGCCACAGGTGGAGGCAAATTTGGTGATTCTAGCAACAGAGCTTGCTGATGAAGGTTTGGTGAATCCAACAACAGAGCTTGTTGATGAAAGTTTGGTGAATCCAACAATAGAGCTTGCTGAGGACAATGAAACTGCCATTGTAGCAGTCAATGCTATGGTGAATACATCAATTAATATTTCTGATGTAACTTTTGATGAAGAATTGTTGGGTAATGATGAATGGTTGCAAGTGATGCAACAAAAACATCATATTGACATGATGTTATTTGGTGAGACAGTGGAAGACAACCTGTTTGCAGCAGCACAGGTTAGTATAGAAGTGAAAGAGATAGAGATAGAGACAGAAACAAAGAAGAAAGCCTAGAAAGAGAAAACAGAGATAGATGCAGAAGCAATAGCTGAGAAAGAAGCGCAACAAGAAAAAGCTCTCATTGTAGAGTAGAAGGAACAAAATCAATCTGGTTCTCCAAATATTTTTAATTCTAATGTTTATTTCGAGTGTGCACATACACAAAATGACTATGAAGAAGAGCTAAATGTCCTTGAAGCATGGCTTGCAACACCATGCCTTGATGAAGTATACATAGAAGATGCAGAAATGAATGTTGAAGACAACATCGATGAAGAACAAATTAATGAAATTTTCAGGTATTGAAGTCGTGAAGAAATATTTTTTTATTATAATTTTATGTTGCAGCATATTGATGATGAAAAGAACACTATATAAGATAATATGTGGCAATAGCCCACATACATGTTAGTTTTTCAAGAAGTCCAGGACTTTCTTAGACAACCTGGAACTATGGAAGACCTGCACCAACAACTAAAGAAAATGAAATTTGAATCTTACAAGAAGAAGGACATGCTGGAACAATTTAGAGGCTATAGGATCTGGAAAAAGAGAGTAAGAAAAGTTGAGGTCAATTTTAAATTGTAAACCTAGCTGAGATATAGACCAGCAGGTATCTTAATAGAATTTTTATGTGGTTGTAATTAAGGGGGAGTGTTGGAGAATCTAATCCCAACCACTTGTTAAGTGTCAAGATCGTCCCTCCAAGTGTACAATTCAATTTTAGTTAAGTCCAGTTAAGTTGACTTTGACTCTAGTCATTTATAACTTATGTTTCCAATGTAATCTTATTTAAGTGATTTGTAATATTGAGAAGAGTACGTAGAGAAAGTCCTCTGCTCCACATTTTGTTCTCTTCAATTTTTTTTCAATTTATTGAGTCAATGTTAGGTATGGAAGACCTTTCTTGGGCATGTTACAAATATATATGAGTCATTGAAAAAGTAAAAGACACCCTCCAAGATCAAGCTCAAGAATCTCCTTCAAGTCAACCTTAAATGAAATTATGAAGCTTCACCAAAGTACAAGTTGGCTCACACACAACTCAAGTCAGCTAATTTCCAAGGGCAAATCAATATAAATAGGACAAATTGACTTCATTTCAAGGACATAATTTTAGTCAAGGAGAAGTCTGTAATAAGGAGTGTGAGAATCACTAGGAAATGAGCCTCATAACCAACGAAGAGAAGGAAAGGAAGAGTGATGTCGTTAGCTTTGTTTATGGGTATGTTTTAGTATTAATCACTCCACAGGTGTGATGTATAGATGCTATCTATTATAGAAGAAGATGAAGTACTATGGTCCCTTTTGGAGGTCAAGTCAAGGAGAAAACTAAGGAGTATCTCAAGATGAGTTTTCAACGAGGTAGCCTCCATCTAAAGCTAAGGAAATAAAGGTACAAGAGAATATCGTCTACATGTCTAGGGTTTCTAAATTAGGCCTGAGAAGTTACAACTCTTAAGTAGAGAAAAGGAAGTCAAGATTTGAAAGGTAAAAAAGGTACATCGAAGAAATAGGTAGTTCAATATCGTTTAATATATTAAGAATTAGATGTCAAAATAAGAAGCTTGGTGTCTTGGCCTTGGAGAGGTTAAATAGGTCAAGGGTATTGGTCTTGATATTCAACAACTGATGTCTCTATAAGAAGAAGAATTCATTAGGGTTTTCCTCTCAAGTGGGAGAGGTTTTGGCTCTAGCTAATGGCCTATATTGTATGTCTCTTGTCTCTTTATTGCTTATGCTTTGGTAGTTGTTTAATGAAGAACACTATAATAATCTAACTAAAGAGAAGATCACAATATAAAGGACTAGAAAGCATTCACAAGAAGTTACCATTACAATAGAAATCACCTAATTTCTATGCCTTAGATTTATCAACATAGTGTGCATCATACTTCTCCATATGTGTGATATAACATATTTCTTCTTGGCACCGCTGCTAATCCATGAGGAGAAAGTTTGACCAAACATATATTTTTCCTTAATGATATGAGACCACACACCATTTCCAGACACTTCCCTCCACATGTTTTTTATAATCAAAGCCTTGTTAAAAGTGGATGTATCTATGAAACCCCAACCTCCTTCGTCCATTGGCCTTGCAAGTGTTGGCCATCGTACCAGATGAATTTTTTCTCGTAACTGTGTTCCAACACATAAGAAGCGACTCATGACAGCTTCTATATTATGGATGATCTCCCTTGGAATTAGATAAAGGTGCATCCAATATACCGAAATGTTTTGTAACACCAATTTCATCATTACCATCCTTCCTCCCATCGCCAAGAATTTGTACTTCCAACTGTCCATATTTTTATGAAATATTTTGATTAACCATAACCAATCCTAAGAAAAGTATCCTTTTGGTTTCATCTTAAGCCCAAGGTAGGTGATGTAACACCCTCCTCACAAATCTACCCAAGTAACCAACCAACCGAGGTAAACATGTGAGGAGAGGCTACTATAATTAGATTTGACCTCCTATGTGACCTTAAGGAAGTGGAATCGATGGAACACATCAACCAACCTATCCATATTAGTAACAGAACCCTCAGGAGACATGTAAGCCACTGAGACATCCTCTCCATGGGTCCTACTTATGTTCTGTACATCTTAAGCCTCAGTCGCTCTCATGCTATAGGCATGCCATCATCTAGAAACTCAAAGTCACTCTCACAGGCCTAACTGCCAGCATCCAGAGACCCAATTTTCCAGTGTTATGCCAATATCCCTAGGTTTTGAGCCACTTTTTCAGGCCCGAATGCCAGGTCACTTCCCAGAATGGAATGATAACTTAGGAGCAGTAAAAGAATAGAGAAACAATGATGCAAAAGAAATAAGTTAAACAAGACCTTAATCAGATTCCTACTAGCCATGACAGGAATTTCGTCAAACATGTCACAAGAATGTAATCTACAGGTATAACCAATCAGAATTAAACACAGGGATCTTTTACGTATATGAGAATTGATAAAAACCATTGTTCCCTCATGCCATTTGTTTCATTGCTATCTATTAGACCATAGATACATTATCCATTCATTTACAAGCAAAAACATACTGAGAGCCATACATAGTTGTTGTCATAAAACACACACATAACCAACATAATACCAACAAAAATACTCATAAAAGTAAAACCATGTAGACCACATATAATCCATCAAAATTCTCATAGAAATTCAAGGAGAAATAACCTTTCATTAATGATGCAAAAATCAAATGGAGATGGGACTTCCACATTCCACCCCACTATAGAATGACTAAGCCAAATCTTTGTTCAGCCATTCACCCTGGTGCAATATTCCAAGCATGAATATGGGACTCAAACCAAAATAATTCAACTAGAGCATACTGAGGCTAAACCATCTAACCCTCATCAATAAAAAATTAGGCTTTACCGTGATCTCCACCCTATCACTAGGCCAAAGCAAGCATGGATTCCACTGTATTTATCCACCTACACCATGAGGAATTTTCATGTCTCCTAGTCTCTCAGGCTTCACTGTAATCCAAACCTGAATTAGTTGGCCCTAAATAGAGACACGCTCTCCAGGATTTACCACATATCCAAAACTCAATATTACTAGGCCCAACGGAGAGCAAACAAGTTCTTGGCTTTACCATATATCCTATCATTCATCAACAAAGATTCCTAGGCCTACCGAGGCAACACAATTGTATATTTATCGTAATCCACAGTTTGACTCAATAGTCACTAGGCCAGTGGCTTTACCATGATCCATAGTCTAGTTCAGGGACCACTAGGCCATGTGCTCTATCATTCAGAGATCCACCCCACTAAGCTTCGAATCCATCTAGCAATTGAGCTTAACCAAAACATGAGAACCCCATCACACCATGGCTATCCGGAAATGGAAAGGCTAGGCTAAAAACATTGTTACACCGAGAAAAAACCATGCCATAATAGCAAAAGAACCACATGCAATACCATGCATTTCAAATCTAGCAAGGAAAATACACATGAAAATTGTTACCTGCAATGAATATTGTTGTAGTTGCTTGATCATGTCTTTCCCTACTTGATCTTTAATTCCTCTTGGCTTCCTTTCCTTTCTTGCTGCAATGCAAAAAAGCTTCAAGAAAACTCGAAGTGTCCAAGAGTGAGAGTGAGAGAGCTCCAAAACTAAACTGACAAAAGGTTAGCAAAAGCTTGCCAACTGATCCTCAAATCCTTTTTATGAATGGGGCCTCTATTTTCTTCATTTTCCATTATTTTCCTTCATATTCCTCCTCATATGCAACCTGTGACCTTTCACCTCATTTTTCTCCTAATTTCCATTATTTTCATAAATAAATGTGCCAAAATTGTCATTTTGCCTTTCCAAAGCCTTAGCCACTGCCTTTGCCAATTTCCTTAGCCATAAACAACCAAATGAACACCACTAGGATGTCTTGCCCAACATTCAGCTTGGAATAAGTGTCCCATCAACCGTGGTTATTATTTTTTCCTTTATTAACTTTTATTACATGGAATGTTCACCAGGGCTATTATAGAACCCTCCCCCTTGGGGAACACCATCCTCAATGTTAGACCACACCAAGACCTCAACAAAACTACTAAAAATAAAACATACTACCCATGGAGCCTTATAACATAGCTCAATGCAGTATTTACAATGATCACCCTACTAAAAAGCAAGCCAACATAACAACATAACAATAGGACCACATAATGACATGACACCCATACCACTTATTGGAGCTTTATAACTTATCTCATGGTGGTGTTCACATCCATATACATATGTAAATATAGAAAAATCATTAAAACATATATCGGAACATATATCAAAGCATATACCAAAATCACACCAAAACACTAAGCCAAAACCGCTTTGCGTCAATCGACAAACAAGGAAGGATACATAGCCCACATCTAATCTGACATCTCCCATGTAGCTTCATCGGGTTCAAAATGATTCCACTACAATTTAACTTGCTTGATTGCTCGGTTCTGGAGCATGAGCACCTTTTCCTATAATATACACCGAGGCTCCAGCTGGAATTCTCCATCTCGATCCACCTACAATACAGACCAGTCAATCACATGATAAACATCCTTAACACACTTCTTAAGCAAAGATACATGAAAAACATCATGGACTTTCACTATTCGAGGCAATGCAAGTCAATAGGCTATTGACCCATTCCTCTCAATGAGACTGAAGGGTCCACAAAATCATGGTTTCAGCTTGGCACATGATACAATTCGCAAGGATATCTTCTTTGGTTTGATGCACAAGTACAAATGTTCCCGAACCTGGAACTCCTTGAATAACTTGTTCCGATCTACATAGCTCTTTTGCTTATCCTATATTTCCTTTAGATTCTTCTTGATTACCTACATTTCTTGTTCCATGTCTACCAATATGTCTAGTCCAATCAATACCCCCTTAATCAGATCGCTCCAACTGATGGGAGTATTGCAACTTCTCCAATACAATGCCTCAAACAAAATCATCCTCAAATATTCTTGATACCTATTGTTGTATGCGAACTCTACCAAGGGGAGATACTCTTCCCACTTCTGTTGTTGATGCATCACATACATCCTCAAAATGTCCTCCAATATCATGTTGACCCTCTCTATTTGTCCATCTGTCTGCAGATGGTAAGTCGTGCTGAAGGCCAACACTATGCCCAAAACTGCAAATAACTCCTTCCAAAGCTTAGAAGTTAAATTCACATTCCTGTCGAACACAATCTTCTTTGGATCACCATGCAGTCTAACCACATCTCTGATCAATACATGTGCCACATCACTAGTTGAGAATGTAGACTTCACTCGAATGAAGTGTGTAAACTTTGTCAACCTTTCCACAACAACCATGATGGAATCATGTTGTTTGAATGTCTTCGGAAACCATCTAATGAAGTCCATGGAAATATCCTCTCATTTCCACCCTGGAATCGTGATCGACTTTAGAATTCCACCTAGATGTTTACATTGTGCCTTTACCCGCTGACAATCATAGAACCTAGCCACAAACTCCACTACATCCTTCTTCAGATTCATCCAATAATAGAATTTATTTAATGCAGTCAATGTCTCCTGAGAACCTAGGTGACGTGAATAAGGTTTCACATGAAAGTCCCTCAAGATCACCTTTTTGAGCTTATTGTTATCCGACACATTTATCCTATCTATGAATCTGACCAGTCCATCTGTTGTAAGATAGTAATCCATGTTGTGTGCACCTGCACCTATACCGGCACACGTACCTGTACATGTACTTGTACCAAAACCCTGCTACAACCTGTGCACAATATCTATACACCTAACATCGTTCTGACCTTCCTGCAAGATCCTATCCTGTAAATCTATCCCATTGGAGCTCATAGCTGCCAAGTGATGTACATGTACCTACTTATTGAGAGCATCTGCCACCCTGTTCTCTTTACCTTTGATGTACCTGATGTCAAAATAAAACTTGCTGATCGTGGTGAACCATCTAGCCTACCTAGCGTTCAGATTCAGTTGGTCAAATAAATATATCAACCCAATATGTTCACTCATTAGTACAAATCTCATACCAAGAAGATAGTGTCTCCACATCTTCAATGCATGTATAATCGCTTCCAACTCAAGATCATGTGTGGGATATTTTTACTCGTGCTCATTTAGTTTCCATGACTCATAGCATACCACCTGTCCATCTTTCATAAGGACTCCACCAAGTCCTCTCTTGCAAGAATCTTTGTATACTACAAACTATTTGTCTGGATCTGTAATTTGGTGTCAAAAACTTCTTAAGTTGCTCAAAACTAGCCTCACACTCCCCTATATATTCAAATTTCCTACCTTTCCTCTACAATGATGTTATAGGATAAGAAATCTATGAGAAGTTCCTGATGAACCTCTTGTAATAGCTTTCCAGACCCATGAAATATCTCACCTCATCCACACTCTTAGGAGCTAACCACTCCATGATGGATCTTATCTTCTTTGGATCGACTGCAATGTCCTTGTTGGAGACCACATTCCCCAAGTAATGTACCTTACTTTGAAATAAACTACACTCACTGAGCTTAGCATAAAACCGATGCTCTCTCAACAACCTCAACTCTCTCGCTAAATACTCATTATGCTCTTACTCATTTTTAGAATACACTAATATATCATCAATGAACACTATACCAAACTTATCCAAATATAGACGCAACACACTATTCATTAAGCACATAAATGTAGTTGGAGCATTATTTAAGCCAAATGGAACTACAACAAAATCGTAATTCCCATACCTGGTACGGAAATTTGTCTTGTAAATATCCTCCTGTTTGATGTGTACTTGATGGGATCCAAATCTCAAATCAATCTTTGAGAACACTGCTTCTCCTTTTAGCGGATCGAACAAATCATCAATCCTCGGTAAAGGGAATTTGTTCTTGATGGTCACTTTGTTCAACTTCCTATAGTCAATGCATAATCTGAGAGTTCCATCTTTCTTCCTCACAAACAATACCGGTGCGCCCCAAGGTGATACACTTGGCCTAATGTATCTCTTGTCCAACATTTCCTTCAACTGTAACTTTAACTCGACCAACTCAGGTGTGCTCATCCTCTAAGGTTATTTTGATGCTAGAGCTACCCCTATCACTAACTCAGTACAAAATTCTACTTGTGGCAACTCTAAAATATCCTCAAGGAATACATCCTTGAACTGCTGTAAAATTGGATACCTACTCAACACATTTGCATCCTCAACCTCCTTACCCTTGTCACTAGAAATGTGTACTACAAATAACATTCACCCTTTCCTTCGGTTACGCTTTGCTCGCATAGTTGTCACCATCCTAACTGATGTGGCTTTCTTCTTATCCTATAAGACTCTTGGTTCCCCATTGTCATCAACACACTCAATGGATTTGTTATAACAGTCTACCTTGGTTCTATGAATATACAACAAATCCATGCCCAACAACATACTGTATGATCCCAATGGTAATACATTTAAATGTGTTGTAGTAGGCATACCATTTAAATCAAATGCACAAGCTCTTACCAAATGGTGAGCTCACTTCTTCATACCCATAGCCAATTGCACTAATCAAGATTCATCATGCAATTACTTACTCAAACCACACTTATCCGCAAATTAAGGACTATGATAGCTATAATTAGATCCAGGGTCAATCAAAATAGAAATAACTTGATCAGAAAGCTTACCCTCCATCTCAATGATAGAAGTCTAGTGTTCTGTCTGTCTGTTGTCCACACCTACATAAATACGAGGAATACTTTGACAAACATTCCCAACAGTTTGCGCCTACTGTGCACTATATATCTGAGGCCTACCACCTAGATTCTATGGACAATATCTCTTCAAATGTTACGTGCCACATTTCCAACACTTCAACTGACCAGTAAAAACACCTCTATGCTACTGTTTTGACTCATGTCCCTATGTAGCTGCATTAAATCTCTTTTGTGGTGCCACATTCTCTTTCTCATCTCCATGCTGAGGTCTTGTCTACTTAGGCTTCCATTTACCTTTGCCTTTGGAATTTCCATTGCATCCTTATTGAGATTCATTCTTACACTTTGATTGTTCATAGCAATGCTTCAGTTTCCCAATGAATTCCTCAAGTGACCGAGGCTCATCATACTCAATCCGATCTCTAAATGCTAATGAAAAACCACTGACAAATCACTGAACTTTAGCATTCTCATCAATAAGATATGGTACATACCTCAATAGCTCTAGAAACTTCGTCATGTACTCTTCATTTGTCACTGATCCCATATTTATCTCATAAAACTCTTTAGCCTTACTATCGTATTACCTTTCTGATAAGTATTTCTTCTTGAAAATACTCTTGAACTCCCACCAACTCAAGTCATATGTCGTGATGTCTCTAACCTGATTAACATCTTCCCACCAAATGTCTGCTTTACCTTTCAAGATGAATATCACTACTCTGGCTGTCATGTTAGTGTAATTATGAAACTTAAAGAATTTGTTCATCCCTGCTATCCAAGCCTCAACATCTTCCGGTTTCTTCACATCTCCATCAAAAGTAGGTGGATTCACTTTCTTAAACTCAACTAGAAAGTATCCCTTATCATTCCTCCTATAAGGATGATAGAGATTATGATCATGACGTCTATCATAACCAAAACTAGAGTAGTACCTGTGCTCATCACCCTTCTATCCGGAGTGTCCAACAACCTGCAATCTCTCACCATGTGAGATCTATCTGACCTGTGTCTACCAAGAGGCCTACTTCCATATGCCTCATTAGTTCTATCATCATTTCCATGGTTAATCTAAAGCGGTTCTTGTCGCTTCAAGTTTGACAATCCCTGAAGAAGTATAGCATTAACCTTTGCATTTTTCTCTTGTGCTTGTATGATCCTATCATTGTCTTCCTTACAACTCTTTATTTCTTCCTTCAAGCTTCTCAAGGTGTCTTCCAAATTAGAAGAGTGCCCCAAACCACGTTTCTCGTCTGATGCATAGGGATATTCTATGTAGTCTACCATGTTGCTAGCCATTTGATATCCTTCCTACAATGCATAATATGTCAGATAAACCAAATCACAAAACATCATTGTACCTTAGCATAATTCATGGAGGGTACCTTGTCTACAAGACCAAAAAATAAATGTGATACATGTATATCATAAACAGAATAACATATAGACATATGCAACTAAATGTATCAACACATAAAAATCACTCTAGTTAGGGTCCGGTCATCAATGCAAGGCCATATCAACAATGCATGCTATGACCTCATGCTTGACAACAACCATTACTCCATTGTACACATTGGCACATGCAACCAACAACATGCATAAGCAATTCCTAATCAACTACACCGATGCATAAACGCATGTAGTCGAACATAAGCAATCGATTATTGTAACCAACCTACAAGACTGATACATGTAATCAAACCTACAAGAATGTATCCTAACATACAAGGATGTAATTAGGTGACATATAATTAACATGTAAGTGGCATGTAACAATATGTAACCAAGTATATACTCATGAAAAATGCATTCCACAAAGTCAATCATCAAGTTCCTCATGACAAACTTACTACATCCATAATCAATCATCAAGCAAATGCAACAAGCACATGGAATGCAATTGTAAGATATACACATGCAACTGACATCCATGTGTGACCAATACACACCACCCATCCAGTCTAAAGGGTGAACCATGCTCTAATACAACTCTGTAACCACCCTCCTTACACATCTACCCAAGTAAGTTATCAATTGGAGTAGACATGTGATGTGAGGCTAATATGATTGGATTTGACCTCCTATGTGATGTTAAGGAAGTGGAATCGATGAAACACATCAACCAACCTATCCATATCAACAACTGAACCCTCAAGAGACATGTCATCCACTCAAACATCTTGTCCTTGGGTCCTACTGATGTTCTAGACATATCAAGCCTCAATCGATCTCATGTTATAGGAATGAAAGCATCAATAAACCCAAATTCGCTCTCACAGGCCTACCTGCCAGCGTTGAGAGACCTAATTTGCCAGTGTTATGCGTGTCCCTGGGTTTTGAGTTACTTCTTCAGGCCCAGATCGCGGGTCACTACCCGGAATGGAATGATAAATTAGGAGTCATAAAACAACAAAGAAACAATGCTACAAAATCAATATGTTAAAAAAGACCTTAATCCCTACTATCCATGACAGGCATTTTGTCAAACATGTCACAAGCATGTAATCTATATGTATAATCAATCAAAATCAAACATAGGGATCTTGTACTTATCTGAGAATCGCTAAGAACAATTTTTCCCTCATGCCATTTGTTGCATTACCATCTATTTTGCCATAGATACCTTATCCATTCATTTACAAAAAAAAAACATGCTGAGAGCCATACATAGCTACTATCATAAAACAAACATATAACCATCATAATACCAACATAAATACTCATGAAAGTACAGACGTATATACCACATATAATCCATTAAAATGCTCATAGAAACAAAAGGAAAAATAACTTTTCATTAATGATGCAAAAACCAAACCTGAGATGGGACTTTCAACCCGACCATAGAATGGCTGAGCCAAATCTCTCTTCATCCAATCACCCCTGTGCCATATTCCAAGCATGAATGTGGGTCTCAAACCAAAATAACTGAAACAGGGCATACCAAGGCTAAACCACATAACCCTCATCTATAGAAACCAAGATTTAGCATAATCCATCCTGAATCACTAGGCCAACATAATGAACACATCATAGGAGGCTTTACCATGATCTCCACCCAATCACTAGGAAGAACACGCATGGATGCCATCGGATTTCTCCATCTACACCATGAGAAATTTTCTTGTCTCCTAGTCTCTCAGGGTTTACTGCAATCCAAACTCTGATCATTAGGCCCTAAATGAGACCCACTCTCCAAGATTTACCGCATATCCCAAACCTGGGATTACTAGGCCCAACGGAGAGCAGTTCACCTATAGGAATGTCCATTTGAGTGAGAGTTCCTATAAGGAGAACATCTGGTGGAGAGACATGCCACTTTGATTGAGGGTGCTTTTCCTTGTAATTGCAAATAAATGTCAATCATCATCATTTGCAACAATTAATGAAACGACCTCCACTCTCTTGACCTCAGGCCTAGAGATATAACCCACACTAGGTGAACTTCGTTATCATGTGTGTGTGTCTTGTTATTTGATAGTTTTTATGTTTCATCTTCCTTAAAGCATGCACATGTGGTTGTTTCATACTCTTTCATATGCAATTCTGCTAACATCATAGAAGTAAAAGATCTTGGTTGATTTAAGTTGCTAAAGAGATCCAGATCGAGTTTGGTATCAGAGCAGTCTTCCCGCTGATGTGAGTTGCAAGTGTGAACAATTGAACGTGAAACGAGAAAGAAAATGGAGGATGAGAATTATATGTATGATGCCTTCTGTAAGATGTCAAAAATGGTAGACATAATGTATGTAGCTTATGAGGAGAAGATGGCAGGAGAGGAACAGGAAAATGAAAGAGCAGAGGACGATGCTCCATATACCCCCTCAAGTGTATATTCGTCTTCTTCATCATCTTGTCATTCAGATGAGGAGACCAGTCAGAGCCTTCAAGCAGAGAATGATGAATTGATGAGACTTCTATGAGAAGATAAAGTGGAGAATTAGAGATTGCACCTTCAATTACGAGCCACGGAAGAGGGCTTGGAATAGTTGAAGCGGAATGACGGCTTAGCGAAACCATCATCACTTGTTTTATAATCGACATCCGAGGTAATTTTTTTTTATCATTCTTCAGTTTTATCTTCACATGACATATTTCTATTGGAAACATGGAGCTACCCATTTTAGAAACTAACATGAGACTCCTTACCAAGATGGGATATAAAGGAGGAGGACTTGGAGTTAATGGCCAAGGGATGACTCAGCCATTGGAGGTTATACAAAGACTTTGATTCACAGTCTTGGGATTCACCAAATAAGAGTGCTCAAAGTTGTCAGAATCTTCCAAGACATTGTTGAAACTGTCAAGGAAAGACAAAGATGGGAACACATCACCATCCTCCCATGATAGTGCACATTGTAGAGGGAGAGATAAGGCAAGCTTTCATTGCCATAATTGCATGAGAGATAGTCGAGGGAGGTATAACAAGTCTGAGTATTCTAAAGTTGATTTTGATTACAAGCATGTTAATGATGAACAAAAATCATGGCATAGAAAAACATGTAGTTTTTGTGGTTTACACAACCATGTGGTTGCTGAGTGCTAGAAGAGAATCGCGACAAGAAGGAGGATGAGGTGTGAATGACCTTCTTCACATTAGGGAATAAAGCAGGTTAATAAGGTGTGGAAGAAGAAGATGTTTTTCAGTCATTGCAATAGAGGTGGTCATCAAAGAGCCACATGGTGGAGGCTCCATCCATAGCAGCGTCTCAAGGACAAAGCGCCCATGTAGGAACTAATTGGAAAGGTTTTTTGACAAGTGACTTTGCCACTCGGAGATGATGATCCATTCACATTGATGAGTGAAAGATGGTTTTTTCTAGATATGGTAGGTTTTCATGGCCACATTTTTTTAAATCATGTGTTGCAATTTAAATTGTAAAAGTGATGATGTGTTTTCCATCACTAGTTAAGCAACAATGATGTTTTGGCCTTTTATCTATAGCTGGGGTATTGATTTGTATTTTGATATAAGCTTGACCAAAGAATGTGTCTTATAAACTCTTGGAAAGTATGGGGATGCTTGCGTCATGGTTGGTCATTGAGCATGTAGTTTGCAAAGATTGTAATATAGGTTTGTAGATGATGCAGGTGTTGGTTCATCACTTATTGCTCCAAAGAACAAGGGTGAAGGAGAAGGAAGGGTGACCTCTCAGGACGCTTGTGGTGCAGAAAATGTACACAGGAGTTGCATATTATGTTCATGATTTTGGAGGACCAAAATATTCTCAATTGGGAGGAATGATCTAGGTGCCTCTGGACACACTCAGATTCAGAAGTGGCTTCAGAATAACTCAAAAATCAAAATCATTGGATTGACGTGAAACTAGAACCAGGTCATAGTTATCGGCACCCTGATTCCAACAGTGTCAACGGAACTCAAATCCAAGTTTGTATGCTCGAGATAATCAAGCTCAAAGTTTTGGTCAAACATGGCCAAGTGGCAGGCTTAGCAAGGAAACAAATTGACTGAGACACGAGGCAGAGAATATAGCCACCAAAATGGGCTAATTTTTCGAATGGTTAATTTGCCCACTAGCTCTTATTTTGGACAAAATTAAAAATGGCCAATCTTGGTTATAAAAAAACGAAAAAAAAAATTATTAAAAATGGGGGTTGGGTCAGGCTCGATGAACCCGCCCAACCCATTAGTTGGTTAAACTATATATATATATATATATATATGTATGTATGTATGTATGTATGTATGTATGTATGTATGTATGTATGTATGTATGTATAAATAAATAAAATTTGGTTGGCGGTCCACCAACCCTGCCAACCATTCCACACCAAGCATTACACAGAAACATATATACCGCAGATCGTTACGACAAACGGTTATGTAACGCACCGGAAGCCATTGATTTCCATTGTAACCACAACATTTATGTAACCACAAAACTTTAATGACGACGCAATGGAAAATGCGTTGACCACCACATAGAAATACACTAAAAATTGTTAAACAAATGTGGCATATTTGGGGTTTGGTGGGAATTGAACCCTGAACCACCCACCTCTCATTGCCCAAATTTACCAATGGGACAACAAACTATGTTGGTAAATTTGCCCACAAAATTACTCAAAAGATTTGCAAATCAATCGACTAGGGGAGTAACAGAGTAGAGGCCGAACCCTACACAATGGAACCACGCCCTGGTTGAACTAAGAATGGGCAGGCGGTGTGGAACCATGAACTAGAAGAATATTAAGATGTTGAAAAGATTCCTTTGAGGGCCAGAGGTTCCAATGAGAGAATTTGTCATGCTTATAGTCATTTTTGCACGTTTTCTTACCAAGAGTCCAACCGTGTAGTCAAAATATCCATATGAGTAGTGGAAATGTCGGTGTCTAGTTGCTAAGAATATTTAGAGAATCTTGGGGAAACTAAAAGATTCTTTTTGAGGTTGATTTTTATAACGTCCGAATGATGCTGACTTTATAGTCACTTTTCATAGAATATTCATCCAAGCAATAGATTTTTGGCCATCTTCAGGATATAATCTTTGGGGGAATCTTCAAGATGCCTGAGGGTCGAAAATTTGACAGTGTCGGAAAGGGGCAAGTTTTATAGTCGTTTGTCACAATTTCACACCACGAATTTAGCAGTGGTGTCAGTTTCAGTAGTTGAGATTTGCATTTTTTGGCCATCTCTGAGAGTGGAGGTATATGATGCAGTTATGTCATGCTTCTCTTCTGATTTAATGAGATGATTTTTTTGTTGTTGAGATCCCTGATTATGATTATGTTGAGAGATACTTGTATGCCACATGATGTGATATTTTATTAGCTTGTCATGTTGAAGCAATACCCATTTGAGTGAGAGTTCTTATAAGGAGAACGTCTCGTGGAGCAACATGCCACTCTTGTTGAGGGAATTTTCCCATATGAGTGAGAGTTCCTGAGAACATCTCGTGGAGAGACATGTCACTCTGATTGAGGGTATTTGTCCTTGTAGTGACAAAGAACATGCCATGTGCATCATCATCATTTGCAGCAATTAATGAAGTAGCATCGACTCTCTTGACACTTGGCCCAGAGATGTAAACCACACTAGGTGAAGTTTGTTATCAATATGTTTGTGTCCTATGATTTGATGGTTGGTGTTATGTTTTTCATCTTCCTTAGAGCATGCACATGTGGTTGTTTCATACTCTTTCATATGCAATTCTGCTAACATCACATAAGTAAAAGGTCTTGGTTAATTCCAGTAGCTGAAGAGATCTAAATCAATGCTCTTGTTATGCAAGCATAATTAGGCTGAGTTGGCACCTATTGCAATTCTCACTGCCTTACAGTTGTTTTTAGCATTCTTATGATTGGTTACAATTGCAAGGTGCGATGGGGATGGAACAATTTCTTGATTTTCTGGATGTTGATGTCTCAGCTGAGGAAGCCTATGTCAAGGTCACATTAGACGCAAAGTAGACACATGGGAATTGCACTCACAGGTTGGTGATGATTCCACACCCACATACTATGCATGGGGGGCAAGTGTCACCATTACTCCTACATACATCGGGCTCTTCTCATCCTAGACGTGACACACGTTTCCACGGTACCTATTTTGGACATTCGAGGCACAAAGGTGGTAAACACTAGAATGTAAAATGTGCAGAGACGCCCAAGATTTTGAGTTTTGTCCATGATGTACTGTGGGATCGAGTTGTTGGCAGGGAAAATTTTAGGGGCTAATATTCGCCCATGGGCTAATTTTCTATACTTTTTCCAAAAAAAGGATTCTTTAATTTCCATTTTTTTTTGTAAAAATGATTTGCCCAAATTTTATAGAATGAAATTATTTTACCCTAAAAATCGCCAAAAAATTATATATAGACTATATAAAAATATTATAAATTTGAATATTTTTACAAAAATATCTCCAAACATTTTATAGATTCCATATTATGGACTAGAGGGATTCGCCAAGGTTTCTAATCTTTAAGATAAATTTCCATCCTTAAAATTTTCCCTGGTTGCTGTCCTACAAAACAGGGCACTGGTCAGATGCTAGATTTGAGTAGGTGCTAGGGATATGGAATTGATGGAGTGGGTTTCGATGTAATGGACCACTATTCTAGGATATTCACCCAAGGTCAGCAAACTCCTTAATAAATGGTTTAGAATTCATTTATTACATAAGGTGGATGCAGATAGGATAGTGGCCATGTCGTCGTTTCAGGGTCGTTGTTTCCTGCATATTAGTCAATGGTATGTTGGGTTTAACCCACTTCTGGATATTCTTAGAAACAACCTCATTTAGTTCAAGCTACTTGCCTTCCACTTGAGTACTAGACCAGGTGGGCCTTGATGGAGATTGGGAATATTATTGGACGCTTAATTTACAATGACCTACGGATCCTAGGGGCTCGTGACAAGAGGGTTTCATGGATTCTTATGGAGGTAAATTACTTTGGGGGCCTCCTGGGATGCGTAGAACTTGAATGGGACTCTCTTCGCACTGGTCAAAGGATTCATTATTAGGGTATACCCTTTCGCCACTTGTTGTTCCATCATATGGGCCATCTATTGGAGAGATGTCCACGATGCTTCCACGAGAGACCACATCTTCGACGACTTGCAGAATAGTGACGACCAGCGTGGAACATTTATGATTCCTCCACTCTCCTAGTTTGACAGAGGTAACCGTTCCTCCTCTGAGGATCCTAATTCTAATGATAATTTGACTTCTTCTATCCCTTCTGGCACTAAGCCACTGATTCAGAGTATCTTGATCAATTCGGACTCGGGGGGGCAGAGCTAGATCGTGTTACCGCAAATCCCCATTTCACTAACCCCACTCTTCTGGAACCCTCACATCATTTGGCTCTTGGGTTGAGCCCTTCTAGTTTGATGTCCATACTAGCCCCTTTCGACCCTGCCCACTCAACTTCATCTCCCCTGATGCTCCCTCTCCCCCCCAATGATTCACTTTTTCCGTCATCCCCACACAACTTGGTGGACAATGACCTGGGTCTCCCGATGCTCAACATGTCGATGGACCTTTCCTCTCTCACTGTCCACAATGAGAAGCCTCTAGATACCTCTCCATTTATTAGCCTTGCTTTGGCCAAGAACATCACCACCCTATTCCGTGAGGGAAAGGGTAGTAGACATTTCCGGGGCAGGACTTTCGGGAAACATATTTTTCATGATTCTAATGGACTTTTTTACATTCCTATTTTGGATATCTCATCAGCCGGGGCACTTAGAGCACAGAGGCCCCCTGCGGATGACCCATGAACTCTATTATCTCTTTGAATATGCGCAAGATTTGGGACATCGCCAAAATGTTGTCTTTGCGACATCTCATCCAAACTATTTGATCTACCATTCTTCTTATCCAAGAGACTATGGTTGATGCTCAAAGATCCCTTGCATATTTTCGTACTGTTTTCCAACACTGGTGCATGGTGGCCACCACCTCCATGGGATTATTAGGTGGATTTACTGCTCTTTGGGACCCATACTGGCCAGACTGAAAGCCTATCATTTTTTTGCAGGGATATTAGTCCTCCTGCGAAATTACATATTTGGAATTTATATGCTCCTTACGATGGAAGGATTTGCTTTTGGAATCGGGTGGAGAACTCAAACATTCTTAAGATTGGCTCTTTGATTATTGTGGGTGACTTCAATGTTGTCCTATCCAGGGATGAATGTTGGTGGACAAATTTCCACCCTGAGCCCTTCTCTTAGCATCTAGACACTCTCTTTGCTGAGAATAACCTGGTGGATATACATCCCACACCAATTGTTCCCACTCAGCATAGAGATAGAGTTAGGGAGGCGTATATTGGCAAGAGATTGGATCGTTTCATGATTTACCAAAATTTATTTGAGACCATGGGGAACTTGTGTTCAATGGTGGAGCAGGTATGTATATTAGACCACTACCTTATTGTTTTCCATTGGAGGATGGAAGAGGTGTGAAAGGGTATTCCACTCAATTTTAATTGGACATGGCTGGAGGATAGTGACTTTAATGATATGGTTAAGGAAATATGGAATTCCTTCCCAACCCACTTTGGCACCACTGCTATGAGACACATTTGTGAGAAACTAATGGACTTAAAGAGTTGAGTCTGGGCATGGGAGCACAGGAAAAAAAGGGAACTATTATGGGAATTGAAGATGATGTTTGATGAAATCCGGGAGATCAGAGAAAACATTGCCAAAACTCCCCCTATGGTTTGCACTTTTGAGAGACTGAAATTTCTGGAGGGAAAGAGAAAACATATCTTACCACTATAGGAGAAAACATGGAGACTTAAAAGTCATGCCATTTGGATACAGGAGGGGGATCGTAACACAAAGTTTTTATATCATTATGCATGTCACAGACGGAACATCAAAACAATATGGTATATCAGAAGTGATGATGGAAATTATAAGACATCTGATATATAAATACAGAGGGAGGTTGTTGGCTTTTTTAGTGATATATTCTCAGATAGAAGATGTATCCATATTGAAGATCAGCTATGGGAAGCCGAAGGATATCCGAGAATGTTTGATAGAGGGGCAAATGAAAAACTATATAAGAAGGTCACCATGGATGAGATACACTTTGTATTAAAATATTTCACCAAGGACAAATGCTCTAGCCTAGATGGGTGGATAGTTGAGTTGTTCCTACATTTTTTTGAATGACAGGTCAAGATCTATTAGATATGGTTGAAGAATCTCGGAGCCAAAGATATATTTCTGGAGCTATAAAATCAACCTTTATCACTCTCATACAGAAGGTATCATCCCTGACACTTTCTCTAATTTCAGGTTGACTTCCTTATGTAACATCATCTACAAACTCATTTATAAAGTCATAGCTGGGAGAATAAGAAAACAAATATTATCAGTCCATATCTCCAGAGAACAGTTCGGCTTCTTGCAGGATAGATCAATTCATGATGCTATTGTTATTTCCCAAGGATGCATTCACACTATACACAAAAAAAAAATTAGAAGCAGTGGTGATGAAGATTGAGTTAAGAAGGGCATACGACCGTGTAGACTGGGCTTCTCTCCGAATCATCCTTTTGAAGACTGGTTTGGAGATACATAACATGGAATGGATCATGGCTTGCATTAAAGATGTGTGGCTTGTAATCAATTCATTTCCTACTGATTTCTTCGAGGCAGGGAGAGGAATAAGACAAGGGTGCTCATTATCACCACTCCTCTTCATCCTCGTTATGGTGGTATCAAAAAGAAAATTATCTAGAAAAAACAATTGGGGAACTTCAGAGGAGTGTCTGCTGAGTTAGATGACTATACTAAATATGTAACTGGTTCTATATTTAATACAAATCCAGTCGTGTTTTTCATCTGAAAAAATAAATAAATCGGAGAGTGGATAAGCAAAACCCTTCGAACCGTCACAGCTATATTTATTCAGTTTTCTGTCTCTATCATTATCAGAATCATTGACTCGTTGGATAATTTCTCTATTGCTTGTCCATCAAGATTCGAACACTGGGAATCTCTAGCAATGTAAGACATTTCCGTTACAAAAAAAATCATATAAAACCTCTAAAGTCAACGACTAAACCGCGAGTTCACAAAAAAATATGTAACCTATTTTGTAAACCTATTTTAAAAATAATCATGGCCTTCACAAGGCGTGATAATCCTTATTCATAAGGAGTCCGTCGCGGGCATATGACTACGTTTTGGTTTTTCTTTGGCATGACGCGAAGAATTGAATTGCATGACTGAGTTGCATGTTTATGAGGATTCGGTGGCGATCCTCTTGCGTGCGAATAATTCTTTTAATCTCCATTTCCGGTTGACTTGGGCAACTGTTTGATTTGTTTTTGAAAACAAGGTGAAGTATTTTTGGTGATTCGTAATGCCTTTCTGAGTTCAATAATCTACTTAAATTCCTCTCAGATATCTCTATATATAGACTTCACACCATTGTGAATATTATTCAGTCTAATGCAAAAGACTAATAGACCAGATGTAAAAAAATGTAAGGCCATCATTAACTTAATGTATGGTGTTTAATATTTACTAATTAGCTAAACAAAAAAATAACCTTCTCCATTTTCATGCTTTCTGCATCACTAGCATCCTCCCCATTAATTCAGTTACTCAGCCACTCCAAAGTTTGCAATTAAAAGAGAGTAGTCAGGTTAACAGTAATGGAAACCTAATTTCGAGGTTGTTTGCTTAATTGCGTAGGATAATCCTGCGTGTTTAATGTCACCCAAAGACTCAATGTTTTATAGCTCACGGCAATCTGTTGTGATGGGTGGTTATACATTATGGGTGTGATGTGTGCAGTTGTAAATTTTGCATGTCGTCTTTGGACAAGTACCGGAGGGGGTAAACCAGATGAGGATACCTATCACAATCTACTACACAGTTCTGCATTTAAAAGGTTTCAGCATTTTTAATTAATTAGTAATTTAACTTTTATATTTTACAGTTGCGTTTCTATTATTTTATATTTATATAAACTATAAAGACTGTGGGCAGCCAAAATTTCTTTAATGAATCTTAAATTCTGTTATTAAAAAAATATTTTTTTATTAAACTTTTATAATTTATATTGAAGTAGTCCAGTTTTCTTTTAATCAATCTTAAGTGTTTTTATATATAAAAAAAATACATATGTATTTTTAATAAAATATTTATTAATTTTTTTATAATTTATATTAAAATGTTTTAAAAATTTTCTAAATTTTATATATTTTTATAATTCCAAATTCTTCCTTGCTATCAGGTTACCTAACTGGGTCTTCGGACTTTTTTTTCAATCTTCTTGTCTATACATCTATACCTAACTGGGTCTTTGGATTTTTTTTTATCAATCTTCTTGTCTATACATCTGAGCAGTTTGATTACATAATAATTATTAACAAATTTAAATAAACTTTATATATTTTTATAATTCCGAATTCTTCCTTGCTATCAGGATAGCTAACTGGGTCTTAGGATTCTTTTTATCGATCTTCTTGTCTATACATCTGAGCAGTTTGATTAAATAATTTAAAATCAGAATCTAAAATCTGTCATTCATTTTTCAAGGGATAAAGTCACACATAAAACCACCTTAATAATTTTTTTTTTTAGAAATATATTGATAATTGATAAAAGTAGAAGTATTTGAAAATAGAAATTAGAGGAGACTCAATCCTATCATAGACCATTGTTATAAGTAAACAATGTAACAAATGTAACATGATACAATACCATTCACTCTATTTTGTCTGGCCATTTAATGTTTTTTCTTCAAATGCCCTCCTCATTGTGTAACTGTAAGTGTTGGAGTCGAAGGACTTTCACCTATTAGTTGGATGAATTTATAGGAAATAATGTATGGTTTTATAGAAAATTATTAAAATGTTTTAGTTTTATTCAATTATGTTTACATTTTAATTATTACTGGAAGGTTTTTTATTTCAATTTAATATGGATAATGATTTGTTGAAATTTTCAGGAATGAGGAAAGATGTAAAGAAGAAGGAATTATAATAAGCTAACTTGAAGAGCGGAGGAAACAGGAGGAGATCCTATGGAGACAAAAATCCAGGATTAACTAGTTACGCGAGGGAGAAAGAAACACTAAGTTTTTCCACCATGCTATGATTCAACATAGGCAAAGGAACGGGATCTTTTCCATTAAAAATGAAGAAGGAGAAAGGATAATCGATCAGGAAAGAATTGAGCAAGTATTGGTAGGATACCATAAAGACATCCTAACAGAACCTCAAGTAGATAGAGAAGCAGCTACAGACCTCATCTGTAAAGAGATTCCTAGAATAATAACAGAAGAACAGAACAAGGCGTTGATGAGGGCAGCCACTTTAGAGGAAGTGGAGGAAATTGTGAAGGGTATGAGTAAAAACAAAGCGCCAAGACCAGATGGATACACCGTGGAGTTTTATCAAGCAGGATGGCATTTTCTCGGACAGGAGATCCTGGAGGCAGTAGAGGAATCTCGCATGAAGCAAAAGGTATGGCTGGGTCTGAATTCGACTTTCCTTACTTTGATCCCTAAAAATGCTAATTCTGAAACTACCTAGGGTTTTCGACCAATCGCCCTGTGCAATGTAATATACAAAATAATTGCCACTCTGATAGCAAAAAGATTAAAACCCATTCTCCCTAGCATAATTTCACCTGAGCAAACAGGATTTGTGGAGGGAAGGCAAATTCTTGATGGACTAGTAGTAACCCAGGAAACGATCCACTCTCTAAAATAGAAAAAAAAGAAAGGAATGATGATAAAGCTCGATCTGTCAAAAGCCTACAATCGCTTAAACTGGAAATACCTCAAGAGAATCCTTGGGGCCTTTGGATTTAGCAGCAAATGGATAGACTGGGTTTATAGTATGATATCAACTCCTATTTTTTCAGTCATGCTAAATGGGGTTCCATCGTCAACTTTCAGTGCTACTAGAGGAATAAGACAGGGGGATCCTATATCTCCCTTCTTGTTCATAATGGCTGTGGAGGGTTTGGGAAGGTATTTTAAAAAAGAGCTGAGGGAAAGGAAAATTAAAGGCTTAAGGCTATGGGGTAACAATCTACCCATCACCCATCAGCAGTTTGTAGACGATGTCATGCTCTTCTGTGAAGTCTCAATAAAGGAGGTAAGGGGCGTTAAAAGAATCCTGGATCTGTTTATGGAGGCATCTGGTATGGAGATAAATAAAGAGAAATCATGTACCTTCATCTTTAACACTCCAGACACTATTAAGGCTCATCTAACCAGAACGTTAGGGTTCAGACATGGAGAACTTCCAACAAAGTACTTGGGGAATTAGCTAGATACAAACCCCACAAGAATGGCAAACTGACAACAAATTATAGAGAAACTCAAGAATAGGCTTGCAAGTTGGTCTTTTAGATCGCTGAACATAGCAGGTAGACTGGTGTTACTTAAATCAGTCTTATAGGCGATACCTATTTACCCTCTATCTATCATGGCTGTCCCCAAAGGGGTATGCATGGGAATGAAAGAAATCTTTAGCAAATTCATATGGGGAGGGCCAAAGCAGCAGAGGAAATGGGCATTGGTTTCGTGGAAAAGCTTGACTAAAAGAAAAGAAGAAGGGGGTCTAGGTCTTAGAGACCCGGAAATGCTGAACAAAGTGCTAGGAGCAAAATTGTGGTGGAGGTGGATGAGAGGAGGAAATGAATTATGGAAGAGAATATGGACCCAGAAATATAACATGCCCGCAACAACAGCAGGCATCCTTAGAGTTGAAGAAACTCCCAAAGGCTCCACAATCTAGGAATTAGCAAGCCAGTGTAGATATATCATAAACAATTATGCCTTTTGGGAAATAAGAGGAGGAGGTACTGCTAGATTTTGGGAGGAGTGGCAACAAAGAAACAATTTGGCCAGTATACAAGCCTTGCAAAGTACACATCAAAAAGCGATAGGGGAGGGGCGAGAATACGTAAGAGACTACTGGAAAGAAGGGGAGCCAAATGGGATATGGAGAACATGGAGGAGGCTAGAAGAATGGGATGAAAACATAGACCAAGAGCAGCAAGGAATATATATAAAAGAATTGGAATGAAAGAAAATTAAAGCCAGACCAGGACTGGATATTCTCAGATGGGGAAAATCTATGAAAGGGGCCTTTACAGTCAAGGAAGCATATTATTTGACAAATCATCAGGAGAGGGAGGAAGAAAACGCAGAATGGAAAGTTATCTGGAATAGTAAGTGGTGGCTGAAGATAACCATATTCACGTGGCTAGTTGGAAGAGAAAGAATCCTAACATGGGATAAGATCCAGAAGAGAGGATTCTGCGGACCCTCGAGATGCAGCCTTTGCAAAACGGGGACCGAAACCCAGGAACACATTCTGAACGCCTGCCCATTCGCCCAACATCAATGGGAGGAGGTCAGAAGTCTCTTCAGAAAATCAAATAGAGACCCCAGTGACATAAAAAAGACCATCTTTCAATGGGGAGAGGGACAATTTTCATGTAAGGTGGTAAGGAGAAGTTGGAATTTAGTGGTTGGATTCGTGATATGGTTTCTGTGGAAGGAACGAAATCGAAGGATTTTTTTAGACAAGCCCAATAATCCAGAAAGCATATGGAAAGGAATTCAAAAGGCGATTAGAGAAACTGTTCTAGCCAAAATCCGGGAAGAGGAAGATTGGAAAGTGAACCCAAAAGAAGGAAGAATCTTAACAAAACTAAATATGGAATTCGGCATGGTATATCCTAGAAAGGAAATGCAGCAACGAGCTCAGACTCAGAGTCCAGATCAGTTCAGATACCCCGGGAAAAATTTCATTAAGTTGAATTTTGACGGGGCTTCCAAAGGGAACCCAGGACCGGCAGGCTTTGGGGGCATCTTTAGGGACAGTGAGAAACACACAAGATGGGTGTACGCGGAAGGGGGAGGAGAAATGACCAACAATGAAGCAGAACTGTGGGCTGTCTATCAAGGTCTAAGGATAGTAGTAAGGAATGGCTATACAAATGTGGAAATAGAAGGCGATTCTAAGATATTAGTGGAAATGTTACGAAAACTCAACAACGGGAAAGAATGGGAGCAAGTAGCTAGAAGCTGGAGGATGGCTGGGATCGTCCAAGACTTGGCTGAATTATTAAAGAGAATAGAATACAAAATCATCAATCACGTCAGGAGGAAAGGAAACAAGGCTGCAGACTACCTTGCAAACTGGGGGAGTAAAGAACAGGAGGATAAGATCGACAACAGCTGGCCAACAATGAGGAATAAACCGGGATGGGATGAACTCACCACTATAATCACTCAAGACCATAATGAATCTGCAACTCAATAAAAGAGACACCCAGAGACCCCCGATCAGGGTGATAATGACGGCGATCTGGGCAATTAATACAGATCAGGTAAGGGAGGATGACGAGGCAAAAGATAGTCAGGTAATGATGAAGAAGGACAGAGGGATCACCAGCAAAGGTATCATATCGAGAAGGGACGACGATGAGGCAATGAAGGAAGAAGTTGGTGGAGGTAATGTGGCAGAGATTAGATGTGGGAACGACTGCACAGAAGAAGGACGAAAGGAGGTGGATGGTGATGAAATCGGGAGGTGGCAGGTGAAGCAAGCGATGAGAGACGAGGAGAATCAATGGAGGAGACACCATAAAGGAAGGCGAGATAAACAGAGGTAGAGTAGTGAAAGCTCTGGGCAGGTTAATAGAAAGGCAGAGGAGGCTGAGAAGACAAGCGGACAACGCCGGAAGGAAGAATCGAATGGCGAAAAGGAGGAGAATGAGGAATGATGGGGATGAAGACAACAGAGGACGGCGAAGCCAGGAAAGGAAACGAAAAGGAAGCGAAGAGGGAGAAACGACAGAGGAGTATTAGACGATCCAAGATGATACTGAAGATGAAGTAGAAATGTTTGACTCAGACTAGGATAGAGCAGAACAACCGCGAAAGAAGATATGGAAGGACGTAGGGGAAGCAAAGGACAAAATACAGGAGGACAGGGAGCATGTAGACAGGAGTAACAAAGGGCGAGAGGAGAGAGGTGACTTCGGAAGCACCTCAGGCATGAAGAGTCGGGGAGGCAGGGGAAATTATAGGAACAGAGGAAGAGCAGGACGGGGACGAGGACAACGCAGCAGAGGAAGAGGAGGGTCGGAAGGGAGACGGGTAGAGAATGAACCAGCACCAGCAAGAAAATACAGGAAAACATTAAAGAAGAGGATTCAGTTTGCGGAGGAAGCCTACTGTGAGAACACCAATAAGGACATCAGAAGGATAATCCAGCATCTGGAGGAAGAAGTGACCCAGGGGCAATCAGGATCAGAAATGGAAGATTGGGAATACCTCCTCCCGGATCCAGGGAACACGAGAGGACGCATGACTTTGTATAAACAGCCTTGCATGTATACTGGGTTATGAAAAAGCTGTTGGCTAAGGCGATGGAACAAGTGGCCATGGAGATGGCAAAACTGTCACAGGGAATCCCAAACTTGAAGAAAAAATTGCAAAACATTCAGGTCACTCTGATAATGCAGGATAAAAAATTGGAGGAGATACAACAACAGATAAAGGAGATCAACCCGGGTATAAAGAAAGAAGAGGAGCAGCGGGAAGTCATGGTGGACTAATACTGGAAGATATGTATATACTGTCTGTAGTTTTTTGTGAAAATGGTTGGATAGTTTAGTTTCTATTTTTAGTTAAGAATGCAAACAAGAAACAGTAGTAATCTTTTCGAATGTTTAGTTTACATAGCCTGGACAAGAAGAATCAATATTTTTTGTTTTTGGATGGCTGTCAAAAACATCAGGTGGCCAACAGACTCGGTTTCCCCTCGGGGCGGGTTGAGGCCACCATGAAAATGTAATGGTTTCAATTCGAAGTAATGGAAATAGAATGGTCCCTCCTTAGTTTACAAAAAAAAATGATTTGTTGAAATTTTTTTATTTTTTAATTGATAGTTTAGATTGATTCTCAAGGGAATATGTTGAGCACATGCTTCCTCTGAATGCTTATCCATGATTATAGGTTTCAATGACTTTTAATAAATTTTAAGCTTATCAATGGTTGTAGGTTGCATTGGCTTTTAATAAATTTAAAAATTTTAATGTCCCAAAGCCTACCAAATTAAAATGTTTTAGTTTTATTAAGTTATGTTTAAATTTTACTTATTAGCCTAAGGTTTCCTATTTCAAATTAATGTGGACGAGGATCTATTGATTTTTTTAATTGTTTTAATTGATGGCCTATATTGATTCTCAAGGAATATGCTCAACATGTGCTTCCTTAAATATGGTTGCAGGTTGCATTGACTTTTAATAAATTAAAAGAAAATGATGTACCAATGCCCACCAATGTCCTAGAGATTTTCAAAGCATATCTAGTTTTAGAAAATGTGTCTTATATTTTGGTTGTAATGGATATAAACTCTTCCAAACTTCTCTTTTTTTATCAATAGGTGGGATTCTTAAGGGTTAAGTAAAATCAAAGTTAATAATAATATTTTTGTTGCAATAGATTTTTTTATTATATATTTATCAATGGTGGATACAAATGAACCCTTCAGCTATATGAACCACATTAATATTTTTAATGTGGTTGTACTAGTTATGTAATATTAAAATAATGTTCTTTAGTAATAAAATTTGACCTAATTTTAAGTGCAATTTTCTTAACAAAACTCACTAAAACTAAATGCCTTTCTCATACCCTAATTGTATATCATGAAAGATTGCATATAAAAAATCATAAAATGTTTATATATTCATACTCATAATCAACTTTCATATTTAATTAAATTATTCTATTATCAACTTTCATATTCAATTAAATTATTCTCCTCCTTAGGAATTCTTTTAAGACTTGTACAAAATTATGATTTTCCTCTAATAAAAGTTTGTCTCCTTACAATGTATCACATCTAAGATATATTTTGTTGTGACACAATGCATATCACACTTCAATTTTATTTAGTCATTGACATATCACATCATTCTAGATTTTTCCCTCATCCCATCCTTAAAATTGTATTGCCATGTTTACATATTTTGTCCAAAAATTATTTTCACATGACATATCATTTGACCTAAAGATTTCTTTTTGCCTCAAATATCGCAAGTGGAAATTTTACTCATGTGATGTATCATATCTCCCAAATGTTTCTATTCATGTAAGATATTGCATATTTTCCATATTTTTATCTTTGTAACAACTTTTTATTTATTGAGCTACAAAAATTTTTCTTTTCATGTGATACATCACACTTTCTCAAATTTTCCTTCACCATGATAAATATCTTTATCTTATCATATTGTATCAATTAAATAATTAACGTGTACGTGTGACAAGCTTTTATATTTTTTTGGTTTTCCCTTTTAATACTTTTTTGTTCTGTTCATTAGATGTTGTATGCATGTATGCCCAATAATAGGAACTTAATTGTTGACATTTACATTTAAGTGGTAATCATGGTTCATATTCAACATCAAATTTAGTTTATTGTTGCAAAATCTTTTTCCTTTGATGTAGTATGAAACAAATTTTTCTTGCATATTTTCTTTTGTCTCAAAATATTCTAACTAGCCAACTTACATTTATAATGTTCTATTGTTGAAAATAGCAACAAGAAAAGCTAAAAATAGAAGTGCTAAAAATATCACTACTATAAATAGCATTTAGGGATACATTCCAATTTTAGTTAGTCCCTGAACTAAAATTGAGAATTAAAATTCGAATTTGAACTTAGCAATTGTTTGTGAAATAGTTAATTAGTTCATCTTGAGTTAATTAGTTGTAGAAAATTGAACATTAAGTCTTTGTGAAGACATGCAACAGTTTCCCCTTTAATTGAGGAAGTTATCCCCTCATTAAGGAGATTAGGATGAGTTGTAATTAGTTAGCTCAGTTATATAAGTTAATTCCAGTTACATTAGTTCCAATATTTTGTGGAACTGATTTTGAGTTCAGTTAGTTAATGCATGCATGCATGTAACTGTTGCACTTCAGATAACTGAATATTATCTCATAAATAACTCATGCATGTCAGTTCAGTGATAGACCCAGTTGAGATCAGATGATGGGACAAAGTACTATCAATTGCAGAAATATTCCATTGACGATATCTCTTTCATGCAGAAGGAATTCATTCCTTGGAGATTGTGTAGTTACTTTTGATTTTGATGAGTTGTGTGAGAGGCCAATTCACACAGGTGGCAGCATTGGACCCTAGGAGAAACTGTGTAAGGAAATAGGAGGCTTGAAGGGCTAAGGGAAGGCATATGTTGTGTATATTCAATCTGTGAGCTGCATTGTAGGATTGTACTGAGAGTTGGATAGCTTGTGAGCTAAAGCTTTGTGTAATCTAGACATATTTCCACTTGTATGATATTACAGAGATCGGGGTTTTAGCTAAGGCTTTCCCTGGAGTATTCTTCCGTGTTCATGTGTGATTGCTTTCTCATTCTCAGTTATATGTGTTCTATTTGATCTTGCTCAAAATTGATTAAGCTTCCGCAAGTTTGTTGTAGAAGTAGATCTAGTATTTTTCTTTAGTATATTGCATAATTTGTTGATCTACAGTGAGAAATTCTACATGGTATCAGAGAAAAGGTGATCAAAGAGAAGAACAGTATACAAAGTAGGGAGATGTTCGAAGTTTGATGTTCTTGATTATAGAATTTGAATTCTTATCACATCTCAAATTTCACCAATGGCGTTCAAAGGTTTAAGACTCGAGTATGCCCTTGATGACAGCTCGAATTATATAGCCTGGAAGGATCACATGGAAGAAGTATTAGAGGACAACGATTTGATGGACTTCATTGATCAAGAAGTCCCCAAGCCCGCAACAGCTAATGCTACAGAATTGGGGGAATGGAATAAATGTGTGGCTAGAGCAAGGAGAATCCTTCTGGAGGGAGTTCGAGACCACATAGTCTCAAGTCTCCATGGGAAGGAGACACCATTTTCAATGTGGAAAACATTGAAAGATCTATATCAGAATAGCAGCGATCAGAGGAAGCTGGCACTGAAAGACAAGCTTTGGAAAATCAAAAGTGAAAAGGGTGACATGATCTCTATGTATCTGAACAAGCTCACCACCTACAGGGATGAGCTAGGAAGTGTCGGGATCACAATAGCCGATGATGACATGGTGAGTCTTGCTCTCCTCGGCCTTCCTAAGAGCTGGCATAACTAGCAAGACTCGGTAATTGGAAGAGAGAAACTGTCAGATTAAGAATGACTTTGGTCAGATTTGATGTAGGAGGAGATAAGAAGAAGCACCAGAGATGGATCTTCATCAAAGCAAGATGATGAAGAAAACCTAGCCTTAGCAAGTAAGGCGAGGAAAGGGAAAGGGAAGGTGTCCCATTCCAAATCTAGTTCTTCCCATGGTGGGAATAAGATTGACAAATCGAAAGTGAGATGCTTTCATTGTCATGAGGTGGGCCATTATGCTACGAATTGTCCACAGAAGAAATCCAAGAAGAGATCCTCAAAGGGATCAGATGGTGAGGCACTGGCCTCACAGTTCAAATTGGATTTCTCCCTCATCGCGTGCATGGTTTCATCCATGGTGGGATGTGTTTGGTACTTGGACAGTGGAGCTTCATTCCACATGACCGACGAGAAGCATCTTTTCAGAACATTGGAGGAGAAGGATCTCCATATGCGAATCGAGATGGGTGATGATGGAAAGTACCATGTTTCAGGTGAAGGTACAGTTGTGTTTCATAGGGAGCATGGTGCTCCTCTCACCTTGACTGATGTAAAGTATGTACCAGGTTTGAAGAAGAATCTTGTGTCCATCACTATGCTAGAAGACAAAGGCTATGATGTAGTCTTTAGTAAAGGAAAGGTATTCTTGAGGCATATCGGCAATGGATAGACCAAGAGGATTGGGATTCGAGTTAAGAATCTCTACAAGCTGGAGGTAGACGACTATGCTGCATTGAGTTCCAAAGCTGAGCTAGTGCAGATCCAAGATGTTGGTGAGCTATGGCATAGAAGATTGGGCCACTTGAACCATGGAGCCTTAAAGGTCATGCAGCAGATTTCTACTGGACTTCCCAAGGGAAAACTGGAGCAGATGGATACATGAAAAGATTGTACCCTGGGTAAGTATGCAAAAGATTCCTTTAAGGATCAAGATAGTAGAGTTGGAGCAATCCTGGAGCGAGTTCACACATATGTGTGTGGACGATTCTCTATAGCCTCCACCGCTAAACAAAGGTACTATGTTATTTTTATTGATGATTTTTATCATAGATGTTGGATCTACTTTATGTAGAAGAAGGATCAAACCTTCTCAAGGTTTTGTGAGTTTAAAGCCTTGGCAGAGAAAGAATCTGGAAAGAAAATAAGGGCCTTACGTAGCGACAATGGTGGAGAGTATGTCTCCCAACAGTTTAAGGACTTTTGCGCAGCACAAGGAATTAAATGAGAGTTGATGGCACCCCATAACCCACAGCAGAATGGGGTGGCCGAAAGGAAAAATAGATCGATCATGGGAGCAACTCGAGCGATGTTGCATGAACAAAGCCTACCATTTCATTTGTGGGTTGAGGCATGCAATACAACAGTATACTTGCAGAACAGAAGCCTGCACCATATACTGGGAATGAAGACACCAATGGAAGCCTTTTCTGGGAAGAGACCAAATGTGAGTCACTTCAGGATCTTTGGGTCATCGATTTATTGCCATGTGACCAAAGATGCCTGGAAGAAGCTAGATCCAATAGATGAGTTGGGGATGCTTGTGGGGTACACTGATACACCCCACAACTATCGGGTGCTCCTGCCTACCAGTCAGAGGATAGTGGTACATAGAGATATGAAGTTTGACAAGTAGAAAGCCATGCGAGTATCACTTAAGAGGGAGCTCAAGTTTCATGTAGAGGAGGAACTTTCAGTTCCTAAGGAGGAGGAGCCTCAGACTGATGCGGAGCAGCCACATGTAGAGGATCCAGGAGTGGAGACATCCACTCATGCAGAGTCTTCTAGAGATGGGCAGAAACGCTTAAGAGAAGCTGACAGGTTGATGTTGGATGCACGAGAATGTGGGACAACCATCTTCTCAGTGCAGATAGAGGAGGTCACCCAAGCAGTACACTGGTTACATGGCCCTGGTTGGGGAGTGTGTAGAGTCTGAACCTTCTTCATTCGAGGAGGCAGTGTAGAAACCAGTCTGGATTGATGCTATGGTGGAGGAGTATGACTCCATCGTTCAGAACTATGTTTGGGATGTTGTCCCAAGACCTCAGGACAAGTCAGTGGTGAGTTCCTGATGGCTTTACAAGGTAAAGTAGGCAGCTGATGGCAGTGTTGAGAAACATAAGGCAAGGTTTGTTTCTCGTGGTTTCTCACAGGTCGAGGGGATAGACTATGATGAGACTTTTGCTCCTGTAGCAAGGTACTCATCTATCAGATCGATGTTGGCACTATTAGCTCAGAAGGGTTGGAAGACCCATTAGATGGATGTGAAGATTGTGTTCCTCAATGGGAAGACTGAGGAAGAGGTGTACATTGAGAAGCCGGAAGGTTTTGAGACCTTCAATCGTGAGTCGCATGTGTGTCAACTCAAGAGGGCTTTGTATGGGCTAAAGCAAGCACCTCGTGCTTGGTACACTAGGATCGACAGCTATTTCACCGAGTTGGGCTTCACCAAGAGTGAAGCAAATGCAAACCTTTACCACATCATGGTAGAAGGTAAGCCATTGATCATTGTTCTTTATGTTAATGATCTAATTTTGACAAGTGATGATTAGTTGATTAGGTCTTGCAAGGAGGACCTTGCAAGAGAGTTCGAGATGAAAGACATGGGTCTTATGCACTACTTTCTAGGCATGGAAGTGTGGCAAAAGGATAGGGAAGTGTTTGTGTCTCAAGGAAAGTATGCCAATGAGATACTCAGGTGGTTACACATGGAGAAGTGCAAGCCTATGCATACTCCTATAGCTGGTAACTGGAGGAAGGAGGGTTCTACTTCAGGTGAGGTAGTAGCTACTATTGTTTATCGATAGCTTGTGGATTCACTAATGTACCAGACTTATGCTTTGTGGTGAACCAGCTGAGTCAAGCTATGGTTTAGCCTACCAAGCTGTTTTGGAAGGCAACGAAGCATGTGCTGGGATACCTCAGAGGCACATCTCAGTATGGATTGTGGTATAGACAGACAGAGGGAGTGAAGCTTCAGGGCTTCACAAATGTAGATTGGGCAAGGAGTCCATCAGACCGAAAGAGCACTTTAGGAGGAATCTTCAACCTTGGTTCAGCTACAGTTTCTTGGTAGAACAAGAAACAGAGGTCAGTTGCACTTAGCTCAGCAGGGGTTGAATACATGGCTGCTAGTTAGGCAACATGTGAGGCCATTTAGATGCGGAAGATTCTAGTTGGATTGTTTGGTCAGAGGATGGATCCAACTGTGATCTAATACGATAATCAGAGTTGTATCAAACACTCTGAGAATCTAATATTTCATGACAGGTCCAAGCACATTGATATCCGGTACCATCATCTTCGAGACTATGTGGGGAAGAGGATCATGTTGTTGCTATATGTTTAGACCGAGGAACATGATGCAGATATTTTGACAAAGGCGTTGTCAAAATGCAAGTTTGAGTTCCACAGAGACAGGTTTGGGGTGACTAATAATCCCTTTCTTATTGAGAGGGAGTGTTGAAACTATGAACAATAAATGCTAAAAATAAAAGTGCTAAAAATAGCACTACTATAAATAGCATTTTAGGATACATATCAATTTTAGTTAGTCCCTGAACTAAAATTGAGAATTAAAATTCGAGTTTGATCTTAGTAGCTATTTGTAAAATAATTAATTAATTCATCTTGAGTTAATTAGTTGTGGAAAATAAAACATGAAGTCTATGTGAAGACATGCAACAGTTTCCCCTTTGATTGAGGAAGTTACCCCTTGATTAAGGAGATCAAGATGAGTTGTACTTTGAGTTGTAATTAGTTAGCTCAGTTATCTGAGTTAAGTCTAGTTAGATTAGTTCCAACAGTTTGTGGAACTGATTGTGAGTTTAGTTAGTTAATGCATGCTTGCATGTAACTTCTGCACATCAGATAACTGAATATTTTCTCATAAATAACTCATGCATGTCAGTTCAGTCAGAGACCCAGTTGAGATCAGATGATGGGGTAGTGTACTATCAGTTGCAGGAATATTCCATTGAGGATATCTCTTGCATGCAGAAGGAATTCATTCCTTGGAGATTGCGCTATTACTTTTGAGTTTGATGAGATGTGTGAGAGGCCAATTCACACAGGTGGCAACATTGGACCCCATGAAAACTGCGCAAGGAAATAAGAGGCTTGGAGGGTTGAGGGAAGGCATATGTTGTGCCTATTCAGTCAGTGAGCTCTGCATTGTAGGATTGTACTGAGAGCTGGATAGCTTGTGAGCTAAAGCTTTGTGTAATCCGGACATATTTCCACTTGTATGATATTACTGATGTAGGAACATGTGACTTGGAGAGAAAAATCTTCTCACTTATTCCAAAAATCCAAAAAGATCTATAGGCAAAGGAGTGGGGTCCTTTAGCCATCAATTTCCATGCTTTTCTAGTTTAAGATAAGGATAGAATTAAGAATAAAATCATGTTGTAATAATCACTTATGGATAAGCAATAATAAGCCTTATGGATAATTTCTTTAATCGCTTTATTGTAATTGGCATGCTTTTGTAAGAGATAAAGACTGAGTAAGCTTTATCTAATTATGTTTTAAAAGGAAATAATGAGACGCTCTGAAGAGGTCGATCCTGGATGCATTGTGACTTTTGAAGAACTCTCTCTGTGCATTTGAATTGACAGTTCTCTGTTAGCTAGTATTTGTATGTGTGTTTGTTGGTGATTCTTTTCTTCTGAACCTTGTTATTGGTGAATCGGCCTCGTCTCCCTATTAATACTTGATTTAAGCTTGTTGATATGTTCTTTCCCTTATATCAGCACGCCTGTTTTCCTTATAAGCATTGTTGAGTTCCACAAGCGGAAACTCTGTTTTACATAGGAAATTCGTGAAATTACTTAGCTGTATGAAGTTCCGGACCTGATATTTTATTAAGTCTGGTTCATACCCGTATCGGGTCCGAACCATTATCACATCACAGAACCACAAGTGGAGTGGAAGGACCTTTGGAATTGTTGAAGTCTGAATCTCTGATAGCTCAGAACTGAAACACTATAAAATAGGGTGAATAAGGCGTTGGGTCCGCGAAGTTGATCGCATCACAAGATCGGAGCGAGACGAGCCTAGCATTGGGAGCATTGGAGTCGCCGATTGCGATCTTCAATAAAACTACGTGTTATCGCGTTGGAGAAGGGAACATTGGAAGGGCCGATGATTACCATCGATAGTGTTAATTGTGTTAAACACATTTCTTGATATAAAAGTGTCAATAGTGTATTTTTGTTCCTTTGGAACAAGAAAGCCCTTCGCTTGTGTGTTTTGCCTTTAACACGCAATTTCCTCATTTAAAATAAATGCTAGTATATTTTTATAATTCCGAGGGAATTATGGTCTGAAAGGAGGAAAATAGGCCTATGATATGATTTGTGCCCAATAACAAGGGTTGGGGTGATTAGTGGAAAAACTCATGAAGCAGTCAGGCTAATAATAGATGACTAATACACCTGTTGAAACAGAAGGAGAAATTCAGCTAGAGTTAGAAGAAATTATTTCAGGTTTCGACCACTTGTCTATATCGCCTGCACCCAGGCCACCAATTACAGAGATCCGAGTTTTTAGCTGAGGTTTTCCCCAGAGTATTCTCTTGTGTTCATGTGTGATTTCTTTCTCATTCTCAGTTATATGTGTTCTATTTGATCTTGCTCAAAATCGATTAAGCTTCCAAAAGTTTGTTGTAGAAGTAGATCTAGTATTTTGCTTTAGTATATTTCATAATCTGTTGATCTACAATGAGAAATTCTACATCTATGAGAGCAAATATTGAAATAAGTAAATTATTTTCTTAGATTCCATTAATATCTATTGTATATACTTGGCCTAATATATTGATGCAGAAATGTTGTATATAGGTAACCTTTGAAATCAATCATGTATCATTTTGCATCAAAATTAAGTTAAAGATAATTCCATCAATAATAATAGGAAAATCTATTCCACGGACTCAAAATAGAAAACAAGACTCCATGCTTATCTTACAAATTCTAAATCTTAGACAGCTAAAAAACATATCTTGTTTCCCCTTCTAATGGAAGTCATTCTATACAAAGCATTTTTATTCCATTTTGATGGGGTATTTCACATCAAGGAAAACTGAAAATGGATTTGGTTCAAATAAACGGATGGAAGTAATGCTATACAAAGCATATTTATTCCATTTTCAAGGAGTATTTCACATAAGGAAAACTAAAAATGGATTTGGTTCAACAAAAACACTTTATTTGAAGATCCACTTAGTAATGCAAGTATGCATTTTCACACACAAACATTGAATATGCTCTACATTACCACATATTTAACCAACACCTTATTGCTAATTATCATGATTTGGTCTATTTTGTAAGTTTGTTATAGTTACAACAAGTGGTAACTCTGAAAATAGAAGTTATTGGCATTCCAAAACATAGTGTAAGTGATATGCTACATAAGATAGTCTTCTCACTAACGTCATTACATTTAGTGATAGGATACATAATAGATCACTATGGATTCCACACTCATCTAATGCATGCAAACAAACTATGCTAGGTGAGACAAGAAGGATGATAGATTACCTTTTCTCAATGATTGCAAAGCCATGTCCTTGTAAATAATCACCTTGGATACTTTTTACATGTATCCTCCGATAAGTGCTACCTAGACAAAAGATAAAAAACTAGACCTTTCTCAAATCTTTTAGTACATAAAACATAATTTCCTATAAAGAGTTTTAATATTATGCCTCAAGGACTATTAGATCCAAAAATCTTGAATCATAAATGCCAAATCATATTTAAATGATGCAGGGGTGGTAACATATATCTATATTAATAAAGTGAGTCACAACAAGTATAGATTATGTTGACTATCTTGTTAGACTCCTAGCTTTGAATTCCTTGAGTTCCTCCTTTGCCACACTTTCTTGGTTGGAAGAAATGAGATATTGAATCTGTGTGTCATGGAGAGATTACAATGAACTATCTAACCTAGGATGATGTCCTTAGTTGTGTTGATTCCCAATAGAAAAAAATAATTAAAAAAGCATAAGACATTATTTCTCAATAGCACAAGGATGCTTCTCTCTCTTGATGCCCTCTACCCTTAACTTGGCTCATTTTTATAGAATTTTTGAGGAGCTTGATGGTTGATAGCGCTCAGTATTACATCAAGAATGCTAAAATTCCTAAAAGTCACAACCTTACTTATCTATTGTTAGTACAAACTTAAGAAAAGGCAACACTATGTGTGACACATGTAATATATTATTTCTTTGTTGATCTAGTACCACTGAAAAGAAGCTAAATTGTACATACATTATTAAATTATATCTTTATTATATTAAAAATTAAATTGTGCGTTTTATTTTTCTATTCACAAAATTGATGTTTCCCTTCCACATAAATTTATAAAATATAAAAATATAAAAATCATATTTTTTTTGACAGAATCATTATATTTATAAATATAAATAATATTCTTTTAAATAATTAATTTAATTAATATTATTTTTTGATTTATTAATTTATTTATAATTCAGAAAATTAATTTGTAGTTTAAAAATTATTTTGATTTAACAAAAAAACAAATATGTTCTTGATCTCTATCCTATTTAAGAATGGCATGTCATTTAAATTAGAATATCATTTAACATAACTAAATTTCATATTCCTTATTACATCATTATACAGAACTAAACCCTATCTTAAATAAACTGAACTACTATGAGTAATACTATTAAATAATTTGATTATTCAAAGGATTTTTTTAAATATAATTCGATTATTCAAACTTTTTATGTATGGTGCGTCTGCTGATACATTCCAATTTTATCAGATATTTTTTTTTCCAGTACATACAATTTTCAAGGAGGATTAATTTTACACGATTGACTTAGCAAAGATCACATATTGAAGCTATCTTTCTTAAGCTTTGGTTTTTCCCTTCCACTGGACAGCCCCTTCTCCATATTAACGAAAGTATGTAACGTTCTATTTACCTTCTAGTGAAAGGGCGCGATATTTACAAATTGAGTATAAAGTTGGTAACGCTAAAGGCACATTTTTCAATACTTCAGAGAAAGTTGATAACGATTGGTAAAGTGTGAGAAAGTGGATATGGATTTTATGAAACAATATTTTTACCTTCTGCGGAAAGGAGGTTTTTGCATATTGAGTGGAAATGGGTTTTCCCTGTTGAGGGGCCATTTTCCATGTCGAGAAGAAAGTTCTAGTGAGGATTGTAAGTTTGTAGCGGACTTCTTGGAAATTGTCAAGAAATTAATAATGATTTAACGTAACAATCTCTTTATCTTCCACCCATTGAAAAGCTATTTTAATATCGAAGCTGAAAGCCAATTCCTAAAAATTCCCGAGAAAATCGGTGACGATTCCATGAAATGCCACCTTCCCTGTAGCGGAAAGGCACTTCCTAGAAATTCCTGAGAAAATCGATGACGATTCTATGAAATGCTACCTTCACCTTCTACTAGTTGCGAGGGACATCTCTCCATATAGTCCAAAATATTGGCGATTAATGTATCTCTGCACTTCTTCAAAATCATCGAGAAAATGTTTAACGAATATGTGGAAATCTTGCTCGGAAAAGTTGTTTGTGTTTTTTAGATTTGTCTACCTTCAAAAAAAACAGAAAGGTCGATAAATCAGTGTCTTTATATAGGGTAATGTGAATGTGAAGTGAAATAACAACTTCGATATAGGCCCAAAAGAATAGTAGTATGTAAGATGGTGGATTTAGGGTTCATTTTTATATTGGTGTTAGAAAATATTGTTTTATATTTTATATTGATATAATTTTGTTTTAATTGTCAATTATCTTAAAATTTTTTGGAAGAGAAAAATACTTTCTTTTCCTATTAAAAAAGCACATTTTTTTGAGCTTTGTCATAACATAATCAGGATTCTTATCTATATACTTTTATTTTTCTCTTTATATCTAAAAAAAATTAATAAAAACAATTATATCTGCCTATTGTGAAACTGATTGTGTCTTAAATATAAAATTATCTTAAAATATTTTAATCTTAAATTATTTTTTTCCTTAATTTTATATTTAAAAAAATTATTAAAATACCCTTCCTATTCTTGTGGTAATGACACCAAATTTAAAAAAATGTATTAAAATACCCTTCCTAGATGATCACTCGCATAACGAATGTAGGTAAGGTTCTATTTACCTTCGAATGTAGGTAAGGTTCTATTTACCTTCTGGTGAAAGGGCGCGATATTTACAAAATGACTATAAAGTTGGTAACGAAATGGACAATTTTTCAATACTTTAGAGAAAGATGACAAGGATTTGGAAAGTGTCCAGAAAGTGGATATGGATTGTATGTAAGGATCTTTTACCTTCTTCGGGCGGAAACAGCCTCTCTTACACATTGAGTGGAAAGTTTGTTACGCGGAAAAGCCATATGGGTTTTCCTGGTCGAGGAGCCATTTTCCATGTGGAGAAGAACGTTCTGGTGAGGATTGTAAGTTTGGAGTGGAAATGCACTTCTTGGAAATTGCGAGAAAGTAATAACGATTTAACGTAACAATCCCTTTACCTTCCACCGATGGAAAAGCTATTTTCATATCTAAATCCCTGCAGCGGAAAGGCACTTCCAAGAAAGTCCCGAGAAAATCGGTGATGATTCTGTGAAACGCCACCTTCACCTTCTCCTAGTGCGACGGACATCGCTCCATATAGTCGAAAATATCGGTGATGAATGTATCTCCACTTATTCGAAATCGTCCAGAAAATGCCTAACGAATGTGTATATATATATATAGTCCATCATCAAGAAACATTATAATGTGGTATACTTCAGGCCAAAGGCGTTGATGAGCAAAAGCTGAAATATGTGACGCGAGTGACTGCCATGTGTCTGACCAGTGAATCGAAATCGTCGAAGCAAAGATGGAGCAAGCTGTTGTTAGCACGTTTACAGAGACATTGGCCACCATTCTGGCTGAGAAACTTCTCCAAGAGGTATGTCTCGTTACTAACTTCAGAGATGAATTTGAATTCATATGTGAAGAGGTTAATTCTATTAAATGCATTTTAAACGACGCGAGAGGAAAGGCGAGGTCCAATTCAATTACCCACTGGCTCGACAAACTTCAGGATTTTCTTTACGATGCCGTGGACGTAGTAGAGGAATGCGAGTATCGCAAGTCCCATTTTCGCAACTTAATTTTCCGCCATCGCATGGGCTGTAAAATTAAGATATTGAAAGAGAGAATTAGCAAGATACACAAGAGTGCTAAATATCTTAAATATGCGACGTACGTACTTGATGCGGATGCTTGCGCTCAGCCACTGAATGTGTATGAATATTTAGAAGGGCAAGACAGCAGAAGAAAATCCAATGCTCTCCTCAACAATTCTCAAGTACACGCTGTTGGCGTGGAGTATGACATCGATCTGATTAGTCAATGGATACAGGAGGACGGATTTGGAGTCAGTGCCGTTGTTGGCATGGGAGGTGTAGGCAAAACCCTTGTTGTCCAACATGTCTTCAATAGCCAAAGGGTCCGGGACCGTTTCGACCATCTAGTTTGGCTAGCAATTTCGCCAAAAGTTTTGGTTAAACAGCTACTTTTGGTTACGGCCCGGCAGATGAAACTTTCCGAGGAAGATGATCGCGGTTATAAGTTGAACGAGCTCAGCGAGGAAGAGCTCAGGGACAGAATTAATAAACATTTAGAAGGTAAGAATAAAAACCAAGAAAAAAAACGTTGTTTATTTGTTCTAGATGATGTGTGGGACAAAGATGCTTTCGAAAAGATCGGTTTGCATTTGCCTTTGAATAGCAAAAATAAGATTGTGGTGACCATTCGGGACAACATAGTTGCGGAGGCTATGGGAGCTCATCACACTCACCATATGAAGTCTTTGTCTCGCGATAACAGCTGGGAATTGTTCTGTTTTCAAGCGAATTTCTCTACACATCCACTGCAAGAGGAGGATCAGCGACTCACCGGCATAGCCCGCAATATCGTGCAAAAGTGTTCAGGATTACCTTTGGCGATCAAGGCAATAGCAGCCTCCATGGCAAGGTTAAGACGGGTTCCAAATGAATGGCAATTTACCTTGGATCGTCTAAATGATATGGATCATGTCAATGAAGCAGACACCATAAACGACCGCGTTATGCCCTCTCTCCGGTTAAGTTACCAAGCTTTGCCAGATCTTTTGAAGCCTTGCTTTCTTTACTGTTCTGCCTTTCCACCAAATACTCAAATAAAATCTGAATACCTTGTACATGTGTGGATGGCTGAAGGATTAATTTCTTCTTCTTCTTCAAGTTTGATCCAAGAAGCAGGAGATGCACTACAGCGAGGACTTTCTTATATAGAAAAACTTATAAATTGTTGAAATCTAATTTCAACGCAGACCACCAGAAACCGTGAACCAAGCCAGAAACCGTTCACCGGATTTTCTCGGAGCGATTTGCCGACGAAGGAATAATCCGGGAAGGAGCTCCGATACAATTTGGAGCTGACACGTGGTTCAGCCCTGACGTAACGCAACGTCATTTTCTCGGGCGTTAATGTTGGGCAGCAAACTGGGTTCCGATATTTTTGTGAGCCGTCCGATTGCCCTCATTTTTCTCCACCGTCGATCTCTAAACCTGCACACGGGCCTGCGTCAAATCAAGTCTTGCGTGGATTAAACTTATGGGTTGACCGCCGTATGAAAAATTTAATGAATTTATGTGTTGTTCGTAGTTTTTAGGTAGATGCTTTTAATATAAGTATGGGCACGTATAATATATGTCTTTTATATATATTTCTTATATACGGCATGTATTAAATGTGAAAACATATGTAATAAGTTTTCATGTTTTTGAGTGTGTTGACTTTTTTTTTTGCATTGCACACGGGAGGTAAAATATATGTGTATTCACAGCAGTGAAAAATGTTGATGGTGCGGTAAAAGAAGAAGAAGAACCAGAGGATGTATGCACAGCAGTGCACGAATACATTCAGTAATGTTTTGTGAAGTTTTTTTTAAGTAGCGAAAACCATGTGTGGTTTTGCACGAAGTAAGTTTTTGTAAGTTTGTGTAAGTTCTGTTTTTACAGCAGTATGTAAAATTGTTTTACACCAGTGAATGAAAATGGAGACTTTACAGCAGTAAGTTATTTTTCACAGCAGTGAATATAAAAGGGATTTTACAGTGGTAAATCTTTGTATCAGTTTTTAATGAATAGAAAGTCTTATGGTGGTGAAATACTTTGTCTCTCAGTGAAATTTCTTTTAAGTCTTCTGTGTGCACAAAAGATCTTGGAGCAAAAGAACCAGAGCATTGTCTCTGTGTGTTTGTTTATTTGGTTTTTGGTATTTTCCCCATCAAAAATTCCCAACAGTGGTATCAGAGCAGGCTTAGGCTCTTGAAGGTGTTCAAGAAGCTGAAGGGAGAAGGTTGTTGCTGCAGCAAAACTTCTCAGGCAGACAGAAGACTCAGACATCAAAGGATTCAGGTATTTCAAAAGTTTTTTTTGTGTTGCTGAAGAAACAGTCAGTTGTTTTTAAACATACACAGTCAAGGAATGGCTAGCACAAGCACTGGTATGGGTTTGTTTAACACCCAGCTCCCACAGTTTAATGGGAAGAACTATGACTACTGGTCAATAACTATGACAGCCCTGCTTGCTTCCCAAGATTTATGGGAAATAGTTGAAGAAGGCTTTGAAGAACCAGCAGATGAAACTGAGTTCAATGCATTAACTCAAGGAGAGAAGGATCTGCTGAAGAACAATAGGAAGAAGGATTCAAAAGCCCGTGTGTTGTTGTATCTTGCAGTAGACCAGAGTATGTTTCAAAGGTTAGCAGCAGCTAAGACAGCCAATGAAGCATGGCAAACCCTCAAGACAGCCTATCAAGGCATGGAGAGAGTGAAGACAACAAAGCTACAATTACTGAGAAAGGATTTTGAGAACTTGAACATGAAGGAGTCAGATAACATTGACTCATTCTTCACTCATGTGATTGGTGTAATCACACAAATGAGAACTCATGGGGAAACCATTGAAGACAGAAGAATTGTGGAGAAAATATTGAGGGTCTTACCCTCAAGGTTTGATGTCATAGTCACCACCATTGAAGAGACAAAGGATCTCTCAAGCTATTCAGTTGATGAGCTGCATGCATCACTGATAACACATGAGCAGAGGTTGAGTAGGAATGAAAACTCATCTCTTGAGCAAGCCTTCAAGACCCAGATGTCCTTTGGAAGAGGCAGAGGTCAAGGCAGAGGAAACAAAAGAGGAAGAGGCAGAAGCCAGAATAGAGGTGGAAGGAACAACTCATCAAATGCACAAGGAAGAGGCAACAATCCAAATCAGAACCAAGGCCAAGGCAGCAGCCAACAAGGAGGACAACATCATGCTCAAGGACAAAGGTATGATAAATCTAATGTTCAATGCTATTATTGCAAAAAGTATGGACATTATGCTAGTGATTGTAGAAAGAAACAGCATGATATGAACAGCAGACAAAATGCAAATGTTACAACAGAAAACAGCAGTCAAGAAAATGTCCTGTTAGCTTGTAACATGGCTGAAACACATAGTGAGGACATATGGTTTTTAGACTCAGGTTGCAGCAACCATATGACCGGAAACATAGCCTTCTTTTCTGCCCTAGATAAAAATGTGAAATCAGAAGTCACACTAGGAACTGATAGTAAAGTGTCTGTTATGGGAAGAGGAGAAATAAAAATACTTTCAAAGCAAGGAGAAAGGAAAACCATAGCAGATGTATACTATGTCCCCGGAATGAGATGTAATCTCTTGAGTATTGGACAGCTTGTCCATAAGGGCTACAATGTTTTCTTTAAAAATGATGTGTGCACCATCATGGACATACCACCCAGCAAAAGATGCATTGCTGAAGTAAAGATGACAAGGAACAGGATGTTCCCTCTCAGGATCAGGGCAGATTTGAAAAACAAAGGTGAAATTGCAGCAGTCACCCAAGAGGCCTTCCAAAGCGTGCCAAAGGATGAGAACTGGTTATGGCACTTGAGATTTGGGCATCTAAATTTTGGAGGTCTAAACTTATTGAGCAGAAAAGGAATGGTAAGAGGATTACCATTGATAGAGAAACCGGACAGCCTATGTGAAGGCTGCATTTTGGGAAAACAACATAGAGAAAGTTTTCCATCAGGGAAGAGTATAAGGGCAAAGACACCCTTAGAGATTATCCACTCAGATTTGTGTGGACCAATGCAAGCTCCATCATTAGCAGGCAGCCTATATTTCTTGACATTCATTGATGATTTTACAAGAAAGACTTGGATATATTTCCTCAAGAACAAAAGTGAAGTCTTTGAGAAATTCCAAAACTTCAAAGCATTTGTTGAAAACCAAAGCGGGCTGCACATTAAAGTTTTGAGAACTGATAGAGGAGGTGAATATATCTCCAAGGAATTCCTAAGATTTTGTAGAGAAAATGGAATACATAAACAATTTACAGCAAGGTACACTCCACAACAAAATGGAGTTGCTGAAAGGAAGAACAGAACCATCATGGAGATGGCAAGGAGCATGTTGAAGGCAAAGCATTTGCCAAATGAGTATTGGGCTGAAGCTGTACATTGTGCAGTTTATATATTGAACAGGTGTCCTACAAAAGCAGTCATGAACAAAGTGCCAGAAGAGGCATGGAGTGGGAGAAAGCAAGGAGTCACCCACATGAGAATTTTTGGGTGTGTGGGCTATGCACACATACCAGATCAGCTAAGGAGGAAGTTGGACAGCAAAGGGGAGAAATGCATCTTCATTGGATACAGTGATGAATCCAAAGCCTACAGGCTGTACATTCCATCTACCAAGAAGTTCTTTGTCAGCAGAGATGTTCAATTCATTGAAGAGGAAGCTTGGGATGGAAGCATAGAGAAGACAGTTAATGTTAAACACTGTTTGTCTCATGATGAAGATGAAGAGGAAGTGGCTGAAATGAATCCCCAAACAGCAGCGCCAACACAAGGACAGCAAGGTACACCATTGAGGATCAATGAGAGTGCTTCTCCAAGCACACCACAAGGAGGAAATTCAAGTGCATCTTCAAGCACTTGCACACCAAGTGAACGAGGTAAGAAGTTTAGAAATCTAAGTGAAATTTATGAAGAAGGAATGAATTCCTTATTTGCCTTGTATTGTCATGTTGATGATCCTATTCATTTTGAAGAAGCTATTAAAGATAAGAAATGGATAGAAGCTATGGATGAGGAGATGAATGCCATAGAGAGAAACAAAACATGGGATTTGGTTGAGTTACCAAAAGGCAAAGAAGTCATTGGTGTAAAATGGGTCTATAAGACCAAGAGCAATGCTGAAGGCAAGATAGAAAGGCACAAGGCAAGGCTGGTTGTCAAAGGGTACAAGCAGCAGTATGGGAGAGATTATGAGGAGACTTTCGCCCCGGTTGCAAGAATGGAAACCGTGAGAGCAGTGCTGTCCATAGCAGCACAAAACAAATGGAAAGTCTACCAAATGGATGTGAAATCAGCATTCCTAAATGGAGTGTTAATGGAAGAGGTTTATGTGGAACAGCCTCTCGGATATGAGAAGAAAGGTGAAGAGCACAAAGTGTGCAAATTGAAGAAAGCTCTTTATGGGCTGAAGCAAGCGCCAAGAGCATGGTACAGCCGGATAGATTCATATCTATTAGATAATGAATTTGACAAGTGTGAAGGAGAACCCACAGTCTACATCAAGGAAAAGGATGGTAAGATTTTAATTGTTGTTTTGTATGTTGATGATGTGATTTTCACAGGTAATGATGATCAGCTCATTAAAAATTTTAAATCAGTCATGAAGGATGAATTTGAAATGACTGACATGGGTTTCTTGAGATACTTCTTAGGCATAGAAGTAGATCAAAATGAAAAAAGAATTTTTATATCTCAAGCAAGATATGTAAATCAAGTTTTGGACAGATTTAACATGCAAGAATGCAAGGCAGCCATCACTCCCACAGTAATGGGATTAAAACTCAGCAGAGAGGACAGCAGCAAGGATTTTGATCCTAGCTTGTATAAAAGTATTGTGGGCAGCCTTATGTATTTAACAGCAACTAGGCCTGATTTAATGTATGCAGTTAGTTTAATTTCCAGGTTCATGGAGAGGCCGAAGGAGGCACATTGGCAGGCAGCAAAGAGAATTTTGAGGTATGTCAAAGGTACCAAAATGTTTGGAATTTTATATCATGCCTCAGAACATTCAGATTTGGTTGGATACACAGACAGCGATTGGGCTGGAAGTGTAGATGATCGGAAGAGCACTTCCGGTTATGTTTTTAATATGGGTTCAGGAGCCATTTCATGGGCTTCTAAGAAGCAGTCCATTGTAGCATTGTCTACAGCAGAGGCTGAATATGTGGCAACGACAGCAGCAGCTTGTCAGGCAGTGTGGATGAGAAGAATGTTGAGAAGCTTAGGCCAAGAGCAGGCAAAAGCGACAGTGATCTTTTGTGACAATAGCTCAGCTATTGCACTGTCAAAGAATTCAGTGTTTCATAAGAGAACGAAACACATTGATACAAGGTTTCACTACATCAGAGAATTAGTGAACAATGGAGAAATTGTCCTAGAACATTGCAGGACTCAAGAGCAGGTAGCAGACATCTTGACAAAGCCACTTGATCAGAAGAGCTTTGAATTTTTGAGAAAGTGTCTCGGTATGACTGAATGCCCAGCTGTTGAAATTAAAGGGGAGTGTTGAAATCTAATTTCAACGCAGACCACCAGAAACCGTGAACCAAGCCAGAAACCGTTCACCGGATTTTCTCGGAGCGATTTGCCGACGAAGGAATAATCCGGGAAGGAGCTCCGATACAATTTGGAGCTGACACGTGGTTCAGCCCTGACGTAACGCAACGTCATTTTCTCGGGCGTTAATGTTGGGCAGCAAACTGGGTTCCGATATTTTTGTGAGCCGTCCGATTGCCCTCATTTTTCTCCACCGTCGATCTCTAAACCTGCACACGGGCCTGCGTCAAATCAAGTCTTGCGTGGATTAAACTTATGGGTTGACCGCCGTATGAAAAATTTAATGAATTTATGTGTTGTTCGTAGTTTTTAGGTAGATGCTTTTAATATAAGTATGGGCACGTATAATATATGTCTTTTATATATATTTCTTATATACGTCATGTATTAAATGTGAAAACATATGTAATAAGTTTTCATGTTTTTGAGTGTGTTGACTTTTTTTTTTGCATTGCACACGGGAGGTAAAATATATGTGCAGTGAAAAATGTTGATGGTGCGGTAAAAGAAGAAGAAGAACCAGAGGATGTATGCACAGCAGTGCACGAATACATTCAGTAATGTTTTGTGAAGTTTTTTTTTAAGTAGCGAAAACCATGTGTGGTTTTGCACGAAGTAAGTTTTTGTAAGTTTGTGTAAGTTCTGTTTTTACAGCAGTATGTAAAATTGTTTTACACCAGTGAATGAAAATGGAGACTTTACAGCAGTAAGTTATTTTTCACAGCAGTGAATATAAAAGGGATTTTACAGTGGTAAATCTTTGTATCAGTTTTTAATGAATAGAAAGTCTTATGGTGGTGAAATACTCTGTCTCTCAGTGAAATTTCTTTTAAGTCTTCTGTGTGCACAAAAGATCTTGGAGCAAAAGAACCAGAGCATTGTCTCTGTGTGTTTGTTTATTTGGTTTTTGGTATTTTCCCCATCAAAAATTCCCAACATAAATCGATGCATGATTGAAATTTCAAGGGTTGGCTGGGATGGACGAGTAAAGTATTGTCAACTGCATGATATTTTGCATGATTTAGCTCTTATGGAATCACATAAGGAATCCTCATGTTTGCTAAAGCCTGGAAAAGAATTGAAAGAACTACCCATTGATGAGTGCCAGGGAGTACGTAGAATTTCTTTGATTAAAAACGATATATCAACAATCAAGGAAGCAATCCAGTGTCCAGGACTCCGCACTCTATTGCTATGGAATAACACCAAGCTTACATCAATTCCTGAAACCTTTTTTGATAAATTGAAATATTTGGTTGTTCTTGATTTAAGTCAGACATCGATTGGATCATTGCCCATGTCTATAGGGAATGTGAAGCAGCTAAAGTTCTTGAATTTATCAGGAACAAACATCCTGATGCTCCCTGAGACCTTGAGTGGTCTAAAGCGTCTCCAGTTTCTAGATGTTAGCAGGTGCCGACATCTTAGCAGCCTGCACACGGGCATAGGTGCGCACAAATTAATGGTGCATTTGAATGTGAAGGGCTGCAAAAATTTGAAGTCGTTGCCTGGTGGAATATCCAATCTCATCTATTTAAGGACGTTGAAAGGAGCTCGAGTATTCAAAAGGGAATCGAAAGCACCCAATGCAAAGTTGCAGTGGACGTTGAAAGGCGCCCGAGTATTCAAAAAGGAATCGAAAGCACCCAATGCAGAGTTGCAGTGGACGGATCTGAAAGGATTAACCCGGCTGCAAGACTTATCAATAACAGTTACAATAGATGATCAAACATCAACATCATCATCAGAAGGTGAAAGTATAGATCTCGAGGGGACTTTTGGGGGGATGACAAACATGCGATCCCTTTCCTTCGAAAACACCAATTCCTCCGGACGCCTCCTTAGTCTTCCCAAGGACATGGAACAGATGGACAGCCTTGAAATCGTTCGTCTAACCAACTGCGCGGTGCCCAAATGGATCCTTGAGCTTAAGAACCTGATGGTGCTGGTATTAGATGGCGATAACACTAGTGCAGAGTATAGAGGTCTACAAAAGATTCCTAATTTAAAAAAGCTTCGCTTGTCACATAACAGCGAGTGTATTGGGTTTCCAGTGGAGTTTGGAGAACCTAGGGCGTTTCCCAAACTCGAAATGCTAACCATAAAGCACTTCAACTGTTTGGAAAATTTTCCATCACTCCAGCATACAGCAATGCCAATGTTAAAGTTCTTGCGAACTAAAAAGTGCAACCAACTCAAGCAAATGCCGCAAGCGTTACAGAGGCTGACTAATCTTGAAGAAATAGAGGTGGAATGCTGCCCAAATTGGGAAGACGGCCTCCCGGAGGAGCGTGCTTCTTCTTGGAGTATCTTGAGAGAACGCGGTATCAAATTGACAGTCGACAATTTCGTGGTTAGTACTGGTCATTAATTTAATTTTTCTGGACTTATTGTTGAAGTTTGTAAACATTAGACTGAATGGAACTAGTGTTAAATGAAGTTCCTTACAATTTGTTTTTTTCGAAGTTACTTTTTTTATCTCAAAGTTGCGTGTTGTAAGAGTTTTAACAGGTAAAGTCCCTACAGGTAGAGTTTTGGGAAGAGTAACAGTGCTGTAATAGTCCATCTTTTGATTCCGATCAAGATGTCACTATGAAATTCATTAGCGACTGTTGTAGAGTTAAAACATTATGGTTGGTTCAAATTTTTTCTTGTACATCTCTTTTTTCCCGGTGAAATATGTGCATTCGGAATTGGAGCTGCTGTTATTGGCTTCGGGTGATTTTTTCCTTAAAAATATTTTTTTATTGAAAATGTGTGATTTCTTCATTTGTCCACTCCGCCATAGGCGCAGATCGATATCCAGATATCCGTGATACAAGAAATCAAATCTTTAACACTACACATTGAATTGGAAAGAAAGTTACGCGCACACAAAGAAACAGTCTAACTGTACTGAAAGAAACAAGTTTTATGGGACCATTCGCAAATATGGTTTTTTTGTCTTTCGACACGAAGGTTGAGTTTAGTTGCACCAATCACATAACCCACTTTTCATGAAGAAATTGTTCAAAACCATGATCCTCGTTAAATTAATTTCATGAATCTATTTTTTCTTATTGAAAATTTTCTTAAACGTTATGATATGTGATATGCTACGTTAAATTAAATTTATTTTTTTAGCTTTAAAGATTTGTCTTCGATGGTTGTAGTTTTTCTTTTTAAATTCATTTTTTTATAAATATAGAGATTCGATTTTTCTGTGCATTATAAATAAAGAGATTCGATTTTTCTGTCATTATTATTTATTATTTATTTTCAGATTAAAATGCATTTCATGGTTTTTTATAAATAAAGTGATTCGATTTTTGTGTGCATTATTATTTATTATTTATTTTCAGATTAAAATGCATTTCATAATATCTATTATGCTTATTGTAATATGATTAAGCAATTTTACTTGTTATGTAGCTTTATTTATGATAGACTGTTTGTTCTATGAAGAATTCTTTTCTTTATCTAAGAGAAAAAAAAAACCATAATTGTTTTTTATCCAATTATTGCCCTGCTCCATTGTTTTAGCCAACTAAATGGACATTGTTTTATGGTTTTGAAATTTATTTTTTTAATTAAATTTAAGAAAAAATTATTGAAAAATATATATTTAAAACACAATATAATGTATAAAATATAATTAAAGGAAATCTGTAAAGATGAAATTGGAGATTGGAGATTTTAGATATGGAGCTTAACGATTGTGTCATGTTTTCACTTTTACTGGCAATTTTAAATAAAATCTACCTCTAAATATTTGCACCGTTTTAAATATTTGGATATAATTCAAGATTTAGTCGTGAAATTTTCTCAGACATAGGAAGTATAAATATCCTCTGGGCCGCACGATGCCGAAGGATTGCAGTTGCAGTGCTCGATGTTTATAATTCTGGATTGCAGTTGCAGTGCTCGATGTTTATAATTCTGGATTGCAGTTGCAGTATATGCGAAGGCTATTGTGCAAAGTTAATGGTTAGTTTTGTCCTTAACTATATTACCATTTACGCTGTAAAGGCTTAGGCATTCTGGGCTTCCAACTGTAATGCAATAAAATCAATTAGTTTTAAAATGTAGGAACGGCATTCGGTGCATCCGAAGGCAATTTATCAAAGTCAATTACGGTGTACGAACGAAGATTGCTGTTAGTCTTACTCCATGCTAAATGTTTTACTCCTCAGTGAAGTCAATTACTGTCAGTATCGCAATGAAGCAAGAGTCAACTGTTAGCTTTTCTTCATGCCAAATGGCTGAATCCGACAAAGCATGTTTGCTTTTCTTCACGCCCAATGTTGGAGTTTGCAAATAGTTTGCGATTTGCAGGCAAAATGTCGGCTTTGCTGCAAAAACTATTTGTGTAGCCCAAATTAAAAGTCTCTCCATTTCCGACAGTAAAATAAATCCATGATGTGTTCTAATTTTCAAGGAATTGGAATATATCTTATTGCATGGGAAGACGGTCTCGCTCTGATAGCTTTCACTTCCTTTCTCAGACCATCTGTCCCTGAACAGGCCATGGACGATTATCGACATGTAACTTCACTTTCGGGTTTGATAGAAATCGATTTGATTTTGACATCTCGATGCTTCAGTCATCAGTTCCGAATCCATGTTTGACCTCAGAGATGAGTTGCATTCTCGTTCAGGTGCAATATTTAATTACAACACCAACAAAAATCATAACAGGATCCCCTCTGCACCACCTGTTGCTTCCTTGTGCTCGGCCCATACAGGGGGGATACACGACTTCGCCTTCAACATCCAACATGGCCTGCTACATATCTCATTCGGATGGGTAGGATCATCCTTATGTCGATTGCAGAATTCCGGGATCACATTGGCGGGTCCTGGTCAATCGATTTAAGTTCAGGGAGTTTAAGTCGACTTGGAATATTTGGGAATATTCTAAGAATTTAGGGTTTGGGAGTGTTGGGTTACTCTACCAGTAACGGGCAGATCCACTTTCGAGCAAATTTACCTTCTCATATCTTCGCTTCATAAGAAATACATTTTCCTATTAAATAAATGTTTCTTCGCTTCATAAGAAATACATTTTCCTATTAAATAAATGTTTCATAAGAAATATATTTTATATTTTTAAGTCGATTGCAGATTTCTAAAATATTTGGAAATATTTCAAGAATTTACAATCCCCGGGGTTTGGGAGTGCCCGAGGTTTGAGAGTATTGGGTTACTCTACCAGTAACAGGCAGATCCACTTTCGAGCAAATTTACCTTCTCATATCTTCGCTTCATAAGAAATACATTTTCCTATTAAATAAAGGCTTCCTAAGAAATATATTTTATATTTTATTAAGGTTGAGAATTTTTGTTTTCATATAGGTGAAGTAATATTGACACTAAATTTTTTGTGTTGCTTTTTTTAAATATTAAACTAGGCACAACTATATTGTTCCAAACTATTTTTCCATGGAGAATGTCCATTCTGTATCTATCATATATTTCTTCCCAAAACAGTCCATTTCTTCCCAAAACAGTCCATTCGGAAAACAATAGTCCCGCTGATCGTTGATACTTAGATTGCCAATGGCATTAAATGAGCGGTACATATAAACCCTAGTTCATTTAATGTCCTGACAAGTGGTATATTTATTGCGCCCCTCATAGTTATAATTACAGTCCATAGTACACCCTCTTAACGTGGCAATTTTAGAAGAATTATTATATGTGATTTATGTGTTCTTGCCAATCAGAAAGTTCATTTATTGAAATTTAAGTAGCTGACCTCTTGGATGGTCCATAGTCTAACTGTTTTACTTTTTGATTCTTACTGTCATAAATTTGGGTTTTTAAATTTGGTAGAGATTTGATCGGTTGTTTGGTTAAAATTAAAAGTTTAATTTGTAAAATTTTTACAATTTAAACGTATAAAAAAAATTATTATATTTTAATTGTCAAATTAACAAAAAATAATCATTATTAATAAATATATTGATTTATTATTGACTGTTATTAATAAAAACCACCCCACCTGAAATTATCCATTAATAATCCGGAAGACATTGATAATCTATAATAGATGTTCATTCATTTACCTTTTTCCATATGGCAATAAAAAAATCCATTTATACATTAAAAACAAAATAAAATAATAAAAACAATTTCAACGTCTGTTTCATAAATTCTGACCAAAAACTCTAACCTGAGATTGTTAAACCACGGCATCGATGGAAGTTTTTATCAAACAACGAACGCTTTCGTTAATTATATTGTCGTAATTTTTATGGGGAAGGCATTTTTCATTATTTAGATTCTCATAAATTTAATGTGGAAGGCATTTTCTACGAACGGCTTTTGAGCAAGGACCAGCAGAAGATTTTGAAAATTCATATGTCACAAGCTTTTTATAAGAAAAAACCAACATGCTTTATTACGATAGCATAAATATGCCGATATATTCCATTTCTCTAATATGCTAGTAGCTAATTACATCTGTGATCAGAAAACGATTAAAAAGCCTTCCAATGGTATAAAACCTTGGAAAGCACTGTCCAGAAATGCCTCTGAATTATCGATTCTCTCACACAAACAAAATAAGTCGTAGTATAAAGCGAAAAGCGTAATACATATCAACAATAATAAAAGGGACGGTTCACCAGAAAGAACGGATAATCCATGCAGATCAAGATGACTCTAACATATCGATTTTACCCGATCTGTGCAGAGAGTTATTGTAGAACTCCGAGAAATAGATTTCTCACGTGCTTTTATTGCAGTTTTCTTTAGATAATGCATCTGCAACTCCTTTTTGCTCTTTGTAGATGTGGAAAAAGGTTAGCTTTTGAAAACTTCCAGTCAGCATATTCATGAACTTCTTTCCGTTTATGTTGCATTAGTTTATAAGCACATTGGAATCTCCAAAGAAACCAATAGACTCATTAACCATTTAGCACATAACAATATCCTCATAATGCGATAATCTCTGCACATTACCCACTGAAATGGTAATATGATCCAGGTTCCAAGACAATGAAAGCCCTACATCCACAAACTTTATTGCTAACTGTCCCATCAAAGAAACCAATTAAATATATTTTCCAAACTTCTACTTTTTGATAATTCTGTAAAAAGTATTTAGGGAGAACGCCAAATTCAGAGAAATATGCAGCAACCTTTCCACAAATATGATTGATGTCCATAGCAGAATCCTCAAAGATGTGTGTTACTAATTACGAGGCTTGTGTTTTTAATTGCTTAGGATAATCCTATGTTTACTGTCACCTAACGACTCAATGTTTTACAGCTCACGACAATCTGTTGTGATGGGCAGTTACATTATATTGCAGTGATGTGTGTGGGTTGTAAATATTGCTTGTCATCTTTTGCAAAGTACGTGAGGGAGTGAACCAGATGAGGATATATGTTGAGAAATTGACAGTAAACCAGATGAGGATATCTATTACACTCATATACTCCACAGTTTCAGCCGTTATAATTTATTTATTTTTATTTTTTTGGATTGTGTTTTAGTGTCTTATATCCAATTTCGTAATGAAAACTCTCAGAATATGTGTGTGGGTTGTAAATATTGCTTGTCATCTTTTGCAAAGTACGTGAGGGAGTGAACCAGATGAGGATATATGTTGACAATTTGACAGTAAACCAGATGAGGATATCTATTACACTCATATACTCCACAGTTTCAGCCGTTATAATTTATTTATTTTTATTTTTTTGGATTGTGTTTTAGTGTCTTATATCCAATTTCGTAATGAAAACTCTCAGGATATCTATTTTTTTTTCACCTAGGTGGAAAAACCTATCAACTCAGGTGTCAAAACCAACAGTGAGAACAGCCATCTCTAGCTGCTATCCGCGAATGTCGGTTTGACTCATCATAGTTAGATAGGAAAACCACGCCACCTGAAATAACCCGCTGGTGGTCCGTAAGGGAGCAGGCTCATCACTCCTGCCAAATGCCTCTGGGTCTTGGGCCGTTAACCTGTTTCCTTACGTCCGAGGAAGACGAGCTCTTAGCCAAGCAGAAGCAGTTTTACGGCATACTCTCAGGATATCTATTACACCCATATACTTCACAGTTTCAGCCTTTTTATTTTATTTATTTGTATTCTTTTCGATCGTGTTTTTAGTGTTTTATATCCAATTTTGTAATGAAAACTCCAGTCAATTTCTCTAATCACGCTTAAAGTTCGTTATAGAAATTGATTAAGAATATAACTTTTAGTAAAATAACGGTTAATTTTTATAATTTATATAAAAAGTTTTAAAAACTTCTCCAGATTTATACATTTTTATAATGTTTTTCCTAAAACAACGTTTAAATTCTCCCTTCATATCGGGATATTTCACTGGACCTTAGAATTTTTTATTAATCTTCTTGTGATACATTTGAAATCTAGTTTATCTCCAAGAAAATGCTCAGTGGCTAGCATGAATAGTTATTAATAAATTTAAATTATTGAAAATAAGAAAAAAAATGTGTAATGTATTAAAAAAAAAAAAAAAAATAAAACATGAAACCTTCTCTAATAAATAGCTAACTACTTTTGTGTAAAATAGGTGGATAAAAGTAAAATTATCCTAAAAAATAGAAATGTGAGGAAACTTGATCGTATCAAGAAAATTGTCATATGCAAGCAATGTAACATGATGCCATATACTTCAATGTTTTTTCTTCAAATACATTAATAGGTTGATAAAAGTAGAATTATCTTGAAAATAGAAATTTGAAGAAACTTAATCATATCCAGAGAATTGTCGTAGGTAAAATTTAAACATAATTTAATAAAATTAAAACATCTTAATTTGGTGGGCGTTGGGACATCAAATTTTTTAAATTTATTAAAATTCAATCCAACCTACAACTATTAATAAACATTAAAGGTCAATACAACCTACAACTTTTAATAAGCATTCAGAGAAAGCATATGTTGAACATATTCTCTTTAGAATAAATGTGAATTAAAAAATAAAAAAATAACAAATTTTTATCTATATTAAATTAAAATAAAAAACCTTTAACTAATAAATAAAATTTAAACATAATTTAATAAAACTAAAACATTTTAATAATTCTTTATAAAACCATATCTTATCTGGTTTCCCTCTTTAATGGAAGTAATGCTATAAAGAGCATTTTTATTCCATTTTCATGGGGTTTTTCACATGAAGGAAAACTGAAAATAAATTTGGTTCAAATAAATGGATGAAGTAATGTTATGCAAAGCATATTTTATTCCATTTTCAACGTGTATTTATTAACAAAAAAAAGGAAAACTAAAAATGGATTTGGTTCAAATAAACCAATTTATTTGTAGATCCACTTAGTAATGCAAGTTTGCATTCTCACAGACAAACATTGATGCTCTACAATACCACATATTTAACCAACACCTTATTGATAATTATCATGATTTGGTCTATTTTGTAAGTTTGTTATAGTTACAACAAGTGGCAACTCTAAAAATAGAAGTTATTGGCATTCCAAAACATAGTGTAAGCGTATGCCATTATACCATTCTTCCATTATAATCAAATCATCCAATATCTAAAATTATTCTTATCCAATCTTGGAATGCATAAATTATTCTTATCCAATCTTGGAATGCATAGACAGGTTTATGGATGGTCAAAATTAGAATTATTTCAAATTGTAATCAATGTAGCTTTATAAATTCCAAGGGCATGAGGTATGTCTTTTGCTTTCATTTTATTGAAAAAGAAAATAGTGAGATACATATCACTTGTTGTGAATATACAAGCAGTATAATTTCATCATTCTATACAAATCGGTTAAGTTTACATAATCATTAAAGGGTTCATAAAAATTGGAAAGAAGAATATAACCATTCTAAAAATGATTTGGAAATAATTCTAGATAATACCTCAAAAATAAAACCTTGCCTCAAAGATAGGAAACTAGTCTTGAATTTACAATATGGGAGGTGTTATATAATATAAAAGACCTAAAGCAAAATTATACCTGAAATTCCTTCCAAATAATTCTATAAAGGAGAGAATAGGTAGTTATTTTAATAGTATATTGATCAATACGACATTCAAATCTCAGATTTGCATCAATCTTAATATAAGTAAATATCAAGATCTAAGAACTTGCTCTGAAAAATAATGTGAACCATTAAATATTTCTCCATATCTATACATGGGCCTTTGGGGGTCGTTCTTATGTTCAAAGGTTGGCATTGTATTGTATAAAAAATCACTTATAGATAAGATATCCTTCTCTTTAACTTCATTACAGTCAATGATAAGCTACAGAATAGATCACTATGGATTCCACATACATCTAATGCATGCAAACAAACTATGCTAGGTGAGATGAAAAGGATGTTAGATTACTTTTTCTCGATGATTTCAAAGTCATATCCGTATAAATAATCACCTTAGATACTTTTTACATGTATCATCCTATAACTGCTACTTAGATAATAGATAGAAAACTAGACCTTTCTCAAATATTTTAGCACATAAAACATAATTTCCTATAAAGAGTTTTAATATAATGCCTCAAGGACTATTAGATACAAAGAACTTGAATCATAAATGCCACATCATATTTAAACGATGCTAGGGGGTGGTAACATATATTTTTATTAATAAAGTGAGTCACAACTACAAATTACGTTGAGTATCTTGCTAGGCTGCTAGCTTTGAATTCCTTGAGTTCCTCCTTTTCCACCCTTGCTTGGTTGGAAGAAATGAGATATTAAATCTCTATTTCATGGATAAATTACAATGAACTATCTAACCTAGGATGATGTCCTCAGTTGTGTTGATTCCTAATAGAAAACAATAATAAAAAAGCATAAGACATATTTTCTCAATAGGTCAAGGATGTGTCTCTCTCTTGATGCCCTCTACCCTTAACTTGTCTCCCTTTTATAGAATTTTTGAGGAGCTTGACAATTAATGGCCCTAGATATTACATAAAGAATGCTAAAATTCCTAAAGGTCTCAACTATAATTATCTAGGGTTCGTACAAACTTAAGAGGGGCCAACACTATGTGTACAACATGTAATATATTATTTCTTTGTTGATCTAGAGTAAGTGAAAGAAAGCTAGGCTGTAAATACATTATTAAATTATATCTTTATTATATTAAAAATTAAATTATGTGTTTTATTTTTCTATTCACAATATTGATGTTTTCCTTCCATATAAATTTATAAAACTATAAAATATAAAAATTATATCTTCTTTTTACATAATTATTATATTGATAAATATAAATAATATTAATACTATTTTTTAAATACTTAATTTAATTAATATTATTTTTTGATTTATCAATTTATTATAATTTAAAAAATTATTTTGTAGTTTAAAAAATATTTTAGATTTTTTTAAACAAAAGCAAATGTGTTCTTGATATCTGTCATATTTAAGAATGGCATGGCATTTAAATCAGAATATCATTTAACATAACTAAATTTCATATCTCCGTATTACATAATCATATAAAACTAAACCCTATCTTAAATAAATTGAACTACTATGAGTAATATTATTAAATAATTTGATTATTCAACGTTTTTTTTTTTTTTTTAATGTAATTCGATTATTCAAACTTTTTATGTATGGTACGTTTGCTGAATCATTCCAATTTTATTAGATATTTTTTTTCCAGTACATACAATTTTCAAGGAGGATTAATTTTACACGATTCAACTCGGCAATGATCACATATTGAAGCTATCTTTCTTAAGCTTTGGTTTTCCCTTCCACTGGACAGGCCCTTCTCCATATTAACGAAAGTATGTAACGTTCTATTTACCTTCTAGTGAAAGGGCGCGATATTTACAAATTGAGTATAAAGTTGGTAACGCTAAAGGCACATTTTTCAATACTTCATAGAAAGTTGATAACGATTGGTAAAGTGTGAGAAAATGGATATGGATTGTATGAAACAATCTTTTTACCTTCATCTGGCGGAAAGGAGGTTTTTGCATATTGAGTGGAAATAGGTTTCTGCTCCAGAGGACCTCATCAATGCCACCGTCAATGCGGAGAATGCGTGGTCATCTGCCACCCTGGCAACTATGAACAGTCTGCTTGTCAATCCATCTTTGCCTAAAGCAACTCCACGTCACAAGAATATGGATCGCGGGCCCAAAAGGCAGCACAAGGCCGCGAATACCTCCTCCCCTCCACGTGCGATCCGGATCGACATCGCACAGCTGGATGAAAGACTAGAAAGTCTTCAGCAAAACGCTCTTGTTGGGAAATGGCATTTCCCCGAAATGTCCGACGCCGAAATGAGGACCTGGATAGCCAAATATTGGAAACCGGTCATTGGATATGTCCCGGTTATTTCTAGTCTCATGTGTGACTGGTATTGCTTTCATTTCCTCACGACTGAAGATGCAAGCACAATTCTTGGTCGGCCCTGGGTTTATAAGCGCAGCTTCCTTGCTATGCACAGGTGGTTCATGGGGTTTAATCCGCTGAAGAACACCCCGGTCAACAACTTAATCTGGGTAAAATGCCCAAATCTTCCTCTGGAACTATGGTCTCCGGAATCCCTTCAGATGATTGGCAATGCTATAGGCCGATTTATTTATGTTGACCCCTGGTGCCTTGGCGAACGAGATAAGCGAATTGCCTGGATTCTTATCCAGAGAACATATAAGGGGGGATTCCCCGACCATATTGAAATCAATTGGAAGGATCAATCCATCTCCCAAAGATTGGATTTTTGGGGAATCCCATTTCGTTGTGTTGCTTGCAAAAAGACAGGTCATCTGGTAAGAAATTGTCCCAGTGCTAAGTTATATGCAAACAGGAAAGGCCACAGGAAATCTTTCCTCAATGGCAGCCAATCGTCTCCTTCCTCCCCTGTGAAATCCCGGGCCCATAGTAATACACCCCCCCCCTTCGCCCGACTCAAGCTCCCCCCTCTGTCATGCACTCCCCTCCTTTCACTGAACCCTTCGATGACCCCCCTGTTCCTTCTCCGCAGCCGGCGGACCCAAAGAATTTCTCCCCCGCCCCCCAGCATATACCACCGCCCACAAAGGACTTTTCTGTTGGATCTATCCCTATTCTCATCTCCTCTTCGTCCCCGGGGGCCAGGCTAGATAAAGGGAAGGGGAAAATACAATCTGTTGGACCCACCCCTCCAAACTCCCCTTTCTCCTCCCCTGTCAATCTTTTTGACAGCGATCTCGACCTCTTGCAAACCAGGGCTTCTCTTCAGCTTGAACCCCTGACGATCCACAAACCTGGGCCTTGCTCGCCTGTAATCAGCCCGGAATCGGCCAAGAATATTACGGTCCGGAGGAGGGGTCGGGGCAGCTCTCGACACTTCAGAGGCAGAACCATTGTAACAAATGAAGGCATCCGAAATCTATCTCTTGTTGAGGTCCCTGTTCTTGATGATACATCTTCACAGCCCCTTAGAGCATGCAAGGCTGCCAAATCTCCAAAATGATCTCTGTTTTATCTTTCAACATTCGCGGTCTTGGCGTGGACCCAAAATTCATCACGCTAAAGAATTTTTTCTTCCATTCCAGGGCCTCAATTATTCTTATACAGGAAACGATGCATGGGAAGGAGGACTCTCTGTCATATTTTCGTAAGATGTTGCCCTCCTGGCACATGGCTGCTACAGAAGCGACCGGACTTTCGGGTGGCATGATTTCCCTTTGGGATCCGTCAAAGGTCAAGGCGAAGGCCTACAGTTGCTTTGCTGGAATTCTAATATCAGTATCAATCCGTGGTATTGATTTTCCTATCAACATTCTCAATCTATATGCCCCGTATAAATCCCGTATTTCTTTCTGGAACAGGGTTTTTGCTTCTGACCTCTTCAATCTAAACAGCCTGATCATAGCGGGAGATACAAATGCTGTTTTGTATTCAAACGAGGTTTGGGGGATGGGCAAGATAAACAGTGCCTTGGCGGACCTCATCACTTCTGAACTGATAAACAGGAACATGGTTGACATCATCCCTGTCCGGAACAGGCCGACATGGTCAAATGGTAGAGTTGGAAAGGCCTACATTGCCAAACGATTGGACAGGGTATTCATCCATTTCAGCCTCATTGACAAATTAGGCCTTCCAAAACTGTCTGTGGAGAATGTCATGATCTCTGATCACCTCCCCATTCTCTTAACGTGGCCTGACAAGATCTTCAAAAGAGGCTACTCTTTCAAGTTTGATAATAGCCTCCTCCTGGACCCTGCCTTCAATCTCTTTGTTCAGACATCATGGAAAGATATAAAGGTCCGGGAGCAAACGAATTTCATTTTTTCCACTTTCAGGGAAAAACTATCCGAGCTCAGGGACCTGGTGAAAAAATGGCAGTACCAAAGACACCAGGAAGACAGGGCGGCCCTTAATCGGGTTCAACAGGAAATACAGTCCATTATGGAATCCACTGATTTTTCCTCTTGCTCTCTCGAGAGGAAAGCTTGCATCAGGGATCTGGAGAAGCGAAGATCTTGCTTACTAAAACAGGACGAGGCAAAATGGAGGCTCAAAAGCCGCGCCACTTGGCTTGAATTGGGTGACAAAAACACAAAATTCTTCCACAAGTTTGCCAATGCTCGTAGAGAGAGGAACTACATTTGGAAAATCAAGGATGAACAGGGGAATGAGGCTATCTCGCAGGAGGACATCACTCGGCTCGCGGTAAGTTTCTTCAACAAACAGTATAGCAGATCAAATGATATTACTTTCAGTGATATCCGATGGGGGATTGACCCTATGCCTGTGATGTTTGATCATGATATGAATGAGGAAATTTTCCGTCCTGTTGATGAGGATGAACTTCTTAGCGCCATGAAAACTTTCAAAAAGGACAAAGCCCCCGGCCCGGACGGCTGGACTATTGGCTTCCTCACTCACTTTTTTGACCTCTTTAAAAATGATTTGCTAAGCATGGTCTACGCCTCCAGACAAACTGGTCAAATCCACAGCCATACTTCCTCCACTCTCATAGCCCTCATTCCGAAGAAAGATGAGCCTGAATCCTTCTCTGATTTCCGCCCTATCTCCCTTTGCAACATCTCCTTCAAGATCATCACAAAAATCATTGCTCTTAGAATAAAGGGAACTCTGGCCCGCCATCTCTCTCCAAACCAGCATGCTTTCCTCAAGGGTCGTAACATACATGATGTTGTCGCCTCCACTCAGGAATGCCTCCATTCCATCACTGTCAATAACACCAAAGCAGCCATCCTGAAAATTGACTTGCAGCGGGCTTTCGATGTTATCGATTGGGGATATCTTCAATGTCTCCTCGCCAAAATTGGTTTATCTCCTGCTGTCATCCGCTGGATTATGGGGTGCATTGAAAATGTTAACTATGCAATTCTGGTGAATGGACAGCCTTCCCCTTTCTTCAAGGCCGAGAGGGGCCTTCGGCAAGGGTGCCCTCTGTCCCCCCTCCTCTTTATCCTTGCGATTGATGCCATGAGTCTTCATATCAATCGTGTTGTGGCTCTGAAAGAAATTATTCCGATAAGGATCTGCAAGAACATCAAGATGTCACACAATCTCTTCGTCGACGACGTGCTCATATTTGCTATGCTCTCCATGGCTACTTGGCTATGCATAAAATCCATCCTGGATCGTTTTCACAAAGCTTCGGGGCTGGCCATGAACAAAGCAAAAACAATTCTCTACCATAATGGTGTCGATGAACACCTCATCTGCCGGATCGCCCAAATTTTCGACATTCAATATAAGCCACTTTCAGATGGAATCAAGTATCTTGGGTTCAGGTTAAAAGGTCGCTCCTACAAGTCGACGGACTGGCGCTGGCTCGTAGATCGCTTTCTCAACAAGCTCACTCTTTGGAGCTTCCGCACCCTCTCTTTAGGAGGCAGGGTTGTTCTCGTCAAATCGGTCCTATCTCAGCTCTCAGTCTTCTGGGGTCACCTATTCCTTCTCCCGACTTGCATTATCCAAGCAATCAACAGAATTATTTCCTGCTTCATATGGGGAGCAAAGGCTGAGCGTTGCAAAATTCATCTCGCAAAGCTGGACCTTCTCACCTTGCCGAAAAATTCTGATGGATGGGGCATTCTGAACATCAAAATTTTTGGGGCTGCTCTTATCTGTAAATCCCTTTGGAGGGGTATTTATGGCACCAACCTGTGGAGCGACATCATTCGACAAAAATATCAAAGAGGCAGGGGAATTGAATTCTGGTTCAGATTTGATTCTATCGGCATCAAACGAGGCTCCGCAATCTGGCTCAGTTTTCGAAGGGTCCAGCAATATTTTCTCAGCAATCTAAAATGGAAAATTTACACAGGCAGAAAGATTTTCATAGGTCTGGACTCCTTCGCTGGATTCAGGGGAACTTTACAGTTTCCTCCTCCTCTTCTATTCTTCCTCCGCAGATCTGGCTACTTCACATGGAACCGAATCATAAAGGAATGGAGCGGCTCTTCGCCCATGCTTCGGGATGCTGATGATATTGGTCTCCCAATCGACCTCCTCCCTCTTTGGTCCGATCTATCTTCCTCTCTCCAGCGGGGTGGCTTGCAGCGATCCACCATTGATGACCACTTGATCTGGTCCCTTCCTTTCTCTGTTCCGCATGCAAATGTAAAGGACATATACTCTGATCTCATTTCTGTTAACTCATCAGCATATCGGCGCTTTCCAGTCTTCTGGTGGAAGCTTGGATGCCCCCTTAAGATTATCTTATTCTCCTGGTTGGTGCTTTTCAACAAGAATTTAACTTGGGACTCCTTGAGGAGGCGGTCATGGCACGGCCCCAGCAGATGTGCTCTCTGCAATATGGAAGAGGAGACAAATTTCCATCTCTTCTTCAAATGCTCTGTCACACAACAAATCTGGTATGACCTTGCACAATTTTTCTCTTTTCAACATCTTAATTTCATCTCTGTGGATGCAGCGTTTGTCTGGTGGGGGCGCCAAAACACTCTCCGGCCCATTCTACCCATCACCATCTGGTCACTTTGGAGGTGGCGGAACCTGAAAATTTTTGAGGACTCTTCTCTATCCGCCAATTTTGTCTTATCCTCTGTCACTGCTCTTTTCCTTCCGATCAGCTGAATGGTTTCTATGGGTTTTGTTTTCTTTCTGAAAATGCTGTTAATCAGGTTCATGTTTTACATGATGGTCATCTGCTCAACTTGGTTTTGAGATGCAGTCTATCGGTAGCATAAGGAGTTTTTCATCAAACACATTCAGAACTATCTGAACATTTTGTTATATATTTCTTCAATATAATATCAAGATTTTCTTTCTAGAAAAAAAAAAAAAAAGTTTTCCCTGCTGAGGGGCCATTTGCCATGTCGAGAAAATTCTAGTGAGAATTGTAAGTTTGTAGTGGACTTCTGGGAAATTGTCAAGAAAGTAATAACGATTTAACGTAACAATCTCTTTACCTTCCACCCATTGAAAAGCTATTTTAATATCGAAGCTGAAAGGAAATTCCTAAAATTTCCCGAGAAAATCGGTAACGATTCCATGAAATGCTACCTTCCCTGTAGCGGAAAGGCACTTCCTGGAAATTCCCGAGAAAATCGGTGACGATTCTATGAATTGCTACCTTCAACTTCTACTAGTTACGAGGGACATCTCTCCATATAGTCCAAAATATTGGCGATTAATGTATCTCTGCCCTTCTTCGAAATCATCGAGAAAATTCTTAACGAATATGTGGAAATCTTGCTCGGAAAACTTCTTGTGTTTTTTTAGGGTCGTCTATTTTCACAAAACAAAAGCTCGATAACTCCGTGTGTTTATATAAGTTAATGTGAATGCTAAGTGAAATAACAATTTAGATATAGGTCCGAAATAGTAGTAGCTTACAGCATACTTAGGGGCATTTTTAGATTCAAATTTACATGTGTTAGATAATATTGTTTTAAATGGTTATAATTAATATTGTTTTAAATGGTTATAATTTTGTCTTAATTGTTAATTGTTTAAAACTTTTTTGAGGAGAAAAACACTTTCTTTTCTTATTAAAAAACACATTTTTCGAAATTTCTCATAAAATTGTCAGTATTCCTATCTATATACTTCTATTTTTCTTCTTTCTATCTAAAAAATTAATAAAAACAATTATGTCTACATATTGTGAAAAAAATTTCTTACTTCAAAATCCAACATTCATTTAGAGACTCTACAAAGAGTTGAAGGATTCGGAATTCGAGAGAACATCATGTGCGTATGCTGCAAAGAAAAACTTACTTGACTTATAATTAATTCCCCCTTTGGAAAGAAGGTCTGCCACCTGATTCTATTCTTTGTATATGTGAGAGAAAGAAAATTTCTTACTTCAAAATCCAACATTCATTTAGAGACTCTACAAAGAGTTGAAGGATTCGGAGTTCGAGAGAACATCATGTGCGTATGCTGCAAAGGAAAACTTACTTGACTTATAGTTAATTCCCCCTTTAGAAAGAAGGTCTGCCACCTGATTCTATTCTTTGTAGATGTGAGAGAATGAAATGTTGAAAATTGCTTGCCAAATTATTAATGCGTCTCATCCAGTTGGAAAGGATTGGGGATTGAAGATACTGTGATCTCTCATGCAGTTTATTATACTCTCGGCATCTCCATGAATGAAGATTTGTTTTAGTCTTAATTGTTGGCAAACAGTAGGGCGCCCCATAAAACAATGTCTCGGCTATGTTGTTTGGTCCTTGATCTCCCTTCAATTATAAGTGGTAGTAAATTTATGCTACACCAAATGGACCAAATAATATGAAAAGGTAAAGCATGATAATTGTTCCCTTTTATAAGCAGGAAATCGAAGTTGTCCAAGCTGTCTTAAATGAATTTTCTCTTAATTGTCATTGTCTTAAATATAAAGTTTTATCTTACAATATTTTTGTGTCAAACTGTTATTGTTTAAATATAAAATTTTGTTTTAAAATATTTTTGTCTTAAATTGATTTTGTCTTAAATATAAAATTGTCTTAAAATATTTTAGGCCTCAATTATTTTTGTCTTAAATATTATATTTTAGAAAATATATTAAAATTGCGGTAATGACACTATTGATTTGATTGAGCTGATCACTTATTGAAGGTATCTTTCCCAGCTTTGGTTTTCCAGTTCCACTCGACAGGCCACTTCTCCATATTATCGGGAAAGTGCATAACAAATGTATGTATGATTGAGATGATCACTTATTGAAGGTATCTTTCCCAGCTTTGGTTTTCCAGTTCCACTCGACAGGCCACTTCTCCATATTATCGGGAAAGTGCATAACAAATGTATGTAAGGTTCTATTTACCTTCTGGTGAAAGGGCGTGATATTTAGAAAATGACTATAAAGTTGGTAACTAAATGGTCATTTTTCAATACCTTGGAGAAACAACTAAATCGTCATTTTTCAATACCTTGGAGAAAGTTGAAAAGGATTTGGAAAGTGTTCAGAAAGTGGATTTGATATTTAGAAAATGACTATAAAGTTGGTAACGAAATGGTCATTTTTTGATACTTTGGAGAAAGTTGAAGAGGATTTGGAAAGTGTTAAGAAAGTGGATATGGATCGTATGTAAGAATCCTTTTACTTTCTTCCGGCGGAAACGAGGTCTCTTACATATTGAGTGGAAAGTTTGTTACGCAGAAAAGCCATATGGGTTTTCCTGGTCAAGGAGCCATTTTCCATGTCGAGAAGAACGTTCTCGTGAGGATTGTAAGTTTGTAGTGGAAATGCACTTCTTGGAAATTTTCGAGAAAGTAGTAACGATTTAACGTAACAATCCTAACAATCCCTTTACCTTCCATCAATGGAAAAGCTATTTTCATATCTAAATCTCTGTAACGTAAAGACACTTGCAAAAAATTCCTGAGAAAATTGGTGATGCTGCTGTGAAACGCTACCTTCACCTTCTACTAGTGTGAGGGACATCGCTTCATGTCGAAAATATCGGTGATGAATGGATCTCTCCACTTATTCGAAATCGTCCAGAAAATACTTAAAGTATATTCTTAAAATACGATAATTATTCCTGAATGAGGAATTGGTTAAACATAAAGAGTCAGTTAATTGAGTGATTGAATGAGTGAGTGTTGACTCAAGTCGAGTTAAGTAATAGACGATTTTTTGTGTGTGGTTGCATGTGGATGCTTCTCAAGGCCAGTAGCTAGTTAGAAAAAGATAAATACCTTTCATTGGGTTCATTGTAATCATTATATTTTGTGTGATCAATACAAGAACAACAGATAGTATTTTATGCCTGTATTCATGCTTTATCTACTTAACCTTTCCAACAAATTGATATTAGAGCAAGGTTACAAAGAGCGAAGATAAACGTATTTCCAGTAGTCCGTGTGACGAAAAATCTATTTTTTCTCTCCTGGCTTAAGCGTTAACGCACCTTATAGTGGCATACAAGGCACTATAACATGCTCAAGCTTAGGAAAGAGCTACGTTAAGAGTCAAAAAGGTTGCGCCGTTTTTGCATGCACACGGGTTGCTTTGGGATTTGTTGCGTTAAACATGCACGCGAGAGTTCAGTTGGGTGAAGGGCGTTAATACGTAATCAGTTTCAACGATACAGCACGTAAACAAAAAAAAAAAAAATTCTTTCATACAGCACATACAGCGCGTTAAAATTTCAGAAGTTAAGACTTCATACGACCAACTGGAAGGGTTTTTTTTTTTTTTAAGAGTAACGTGAAGGTTTTTATGAAACATTTTTTAAAAAGTCTGAATGTGAATTTTTTAATTAAAGTTTTATAAACGTGTAGTGAAATATTTTTATTTTTATATGTAAAAGAGTTTTTATAAAAATATCTTTTTACATAAAAATAAATAAATAAGGCTTTTTGGAAAAAGAATTTTTATAAGTGTTTTTTTAATAAAAAACTTAAAATTTCAGATTTTTTTTGAACGGATAAATTGAAGGTGTTTTTTATTTTTGAAATGAAATTTTTGGAGAAAGATGGCTTTCTCAAATTTCCAGTCCTAGTTTTTTATTCTTTCAACTATTATGGATCACAGAAGCCTCAATTCAACTATTATTTTAAGTTATTAATACTAATAAATTAAAATTTTATCAATATCATTAACATTAATATCATTAAATATTGATAAATTTTTAATACTAATATTAATTTTAATTTTAATATTAATATTAATATTAATTATTAATATTAATTTCAATATTAATATTAATATTAATATTAATATTAAGTAATATGAATGCCAATATTAATATTACTTTTAGTATTATTATTATTTATAAATATTAATTTTAACATTAATTAATAATATTAAATAAGAAACCAAGACTTTATTAAGTAGACTCTGTTTGAGGAATTCTGGCGCGGAGAAGGACGCAGAGCTAGGGTTTGCAGCAGGAGATCAGTGTTGGGTACCATGGAGAGGCGAGAGGGGGAGTTCCACTCCCTCCTATAGTTAGGCAGTCTCTAATCGATTCGAGAAACCACTGGGGCTGAAAACAGGGATTTAGGAAAAGGGAAACAGGAAAACAAAAGCTCACAGGGGTAGGAAGATATGCAAGAAGAAGTCAAACGAGAGAAGCAATTAAGAGGAGATAATCAGAATGTTGATGCCAGAAATCAGACTAGGCCATGTAAGCCTAGGGCAACCATCACACCCCGAGTGGTGTTGAGTGATCCAGCGCTACAGGCGCATAGGGAACACATGGTGACTTATGCAGTTATTTGTAAATTCATGGGGTTATGGCCAACGGAGAAGGCCTTAAATGCATGGATAAAGAATCATTGGAAACCGAAGGGGGATATAGATTTGCACCTTGGATCCAAGGGTTTCTTTGTTGTAGTTTTTACAAACATAGAGGATAAAGATAGTGTGTTTGAAGGAGGGCCTTACTTCTATGCTGCTGCAAGCCTCTATATGTGGCCTTGGGTGTTGAATTTCGTACCAAAACATCATACATTCACTTTGGTCCTAGTTTGGGTAAGGCTCTATTCCCTACCTCTAGATTATTGGCAGCTAGAATCATTAAAGGTCATAGGAAATAAATTAGGGCATTTTTTAAAATATCAGAGGCCACAATGTGAGGAAAGTACACCTCCTTTGCCCGTATATGCATAGAGATGGACCCTTCTAGAGCTCTATCGCATGAAATAATTCTAGAGGTTTTTGATGAAGAATGGGTGCAAGCGGTGGACTATGAGCATGTTCCTTTCAAATGCTGCAATGCCATGAACACGGGCAGCTATTCAGAGACTTCCCCTTAAACAAAATGGAAAACAGAACTAAAGCAACCTTAGGGAAAGAAACTGAAAGCTTTAACAAAGTGGGGAGTAGAGGTAAAGGGGGGAGAAGGAACTAGAAGAAAGTCAGCGAGGAAAAGCAGTCTAGTCAGAATAGGTTCAAGATATTAAAAGAAGAAGAGAAGCATGATAATGCGAACCAAATATTGGAGGACAACACTACAGAGAAAGAAAAGGAAGATAGCATAGAGGATTTACTTGAAAATAACCAACAAATGGAGGATTTGCTGAATACTATGGAACTTGACAAGGACCCAAAAATGACCCCGAGCGAGGTGGGAACAGAGGATCATGAACTGTAGGATATTCTGGATAGGGAACATCTAGATCTGGAAAATTTCTGGGAGCAAGGAAGTACCAAAGGAATGGATTCGTTACTTGAAGAGGAGTTTAATAGGGTGCAACAGCTATTGCTATGGAGAACTCAGGAAAATGGTACGGGGGTCACAAGAAACCATGATAGTCAGGACAAGAAAGGGGTAAAAACAATGAAGGCAACATCAGGGCTAGCTCCTCGGAACCCAGGCAAGAAAAGGGGTAGGAAAATATAGAATGAGCTGCTGATAGAGTGTGGAAAACTCATGATCAATTTAGGTAAGATGAAAGACCTAACTAGTTACTCATTTACAAATCTGTCTTAATGAAGCTCATAACATGGAGTATTAGAGGTCTAGGAAGTAAAAGGAAACAAAGAAATCTTAGCAATAGAATGAAAGAAGAAAATCCAGATATGATTTTCATCCAGGAAACAAAATGTTCAGTAGACAAAATAAGAGAGATACATAGTAAATGGCTTATCAAATATGAATATCTAGAAGTCAAAGCAGACAAAGCAGCAGGAGTAATTCTCACACTCTGGAACCCTCAGAAACTTTGTATCATAGATGCTGAGGCATCTAGGAACTATTTATCAGTGGTCATCCAACCTTTGGGGGACAAGGAAGTTTATTTGCTCACAAATGTTTATGGTCCACAAAAGCGGAAGAAAAACTCAGACTTCTAACCTCATTGGACGGGTTAAGAGGAAGACATCTGATTATCCCATGGATTCTGGGAGGAGACTTTAATATGATTAGATCTCTATCGGAAAAAAAAGGGGGGACCAGATCACTAAGCAGAGATTCTATAGCATTTCAGAATTTCATAAACAACATGAAGCTTGTAGATATAGAGACAAGTAATGGCATCTTTACCTGGAATAATAAGAGGGGAGGAGAGTCTCAAGTGGCTTCTAAACTTGACAGATTCATTATCTCAGAGGACCTCATCCTCACAGGCCATAACTTGGTAGCAATGATACTTCCTTTTGGAGGCTCAGACCACTGGCCTATTCAACTTAAAGCGTCCTTTATGGGAACTCCAAGAAATAGACCTTTCAAGTTTGAAAACATTTGGCTTACCCATCTTGACTTAATTAGCAATATTGAAAAATGAGGAAATGCAAGTTCAGGGCACTAAAATGTTCCTTCTGCAACAGAGCTTGAAACACATCAAACTCAGGCTTAAAGATTGGAATAAGAATGAATTTCGCAACATCTTTGAAGCCAAAAAAATAGTTGAGAGGAAGCTACAAGAAATTAATAAAAACCTCATCACAGAGGGCTTCAACATGGAGAGAAAGGAACAGGCTAACTATCATCAACAGGAATGGGAAGGATTATGCAAGCAAGAGGAGATATTCTGGAAACAGAAATCAAGGGTACAATGGTTAAAAGAAGGAGAAAGGAATACAAGGTTTTTTCATAAATCTACCATGGATCATAGGTCCCATAACAGGATCTCAAAAATCAAAGATTCTCAAGGAAATCAACTCAATACCCACAAAGAAATAGAAGCTGCTCTGGTTCAACATTTCCAAGGAATAGCAGAGGAACCTCTCATAGACAGATCACAATTCATCAATGACTTTACAAGGCATATTCCTAAGCTGGTGACAAGAGAAGACAATTATAATCTAAATAAGCCCATGAATGAAGAGGAAGTTAGCGAAGTAATCAAAGAGATGCAAAATGGGAAAGTGCCAGGTCCGGATGGTTTCAATGTTGACTTCTTCAAAGCATGTTGGGACATTGTCAAGCATGATATCTGCAATGTGGTGGAGGACTCAAGGAAAAACAAAACAGTTTTGAAGGCACTCAACACCTCTTTCATATCCTTGATTCCAAAGCAGGATAATGCCATAACACCAGACAGATTTAGACCAATAGCATTATGCAATGTGGTGTACAAAATCATCTCCAAAATAATTGCAAACAGGCTTAAACCCCTTCTTCCAACTCTCGTGTCTGAGGAGCAAACTAGATATGTGGAAGGCAGGCAAATTCTCAACAACATCATTCAAGCTCACGAGGTGGTTCACTCACTTAAGAGCAATAGGCAGGTAGGAATGATTATACAACTTGATCTAGAGAAGGCTTATGATAAACTAAGCCGGAATACATCGGGAAAGTTCTAATAGCATATGGCTTTGATCATAACTGGGTAAGATGGGTAATGGCCCTGGTAACCACATCCAGTTTTTCAATCCTGTTAAATGGTTCACCGTCCAAAACCTTTAAACCTTCAAGAGGACTCAAGCAAGGAGACCCACTCTCACCCTTCCTCTTTATTCTCATGATGGAAGGGCTAGGAAAAGCTATCAAATTTTCCAAAGCAGAAGGAAAAATCCAAGGTCTCAAGCTCACCCTGAATGGAGATGCTCTGACCCATCAACAATTTGTGGACGATACCATGCTGCAAGGTATACCCACGGTCAAGGAAGCTCTAGCCTACAAGCAAATCCTTATTGACTTTGCAAAGGCTGTGGGTATAGAGGTAATCCTAACCAAATTAAAGATTTTCTTTTTTAATACTGACATTGCTATTCAAAGAAATATATCTAGAATTCTAGGCTTTCAAAGAGATATGATACCCTCAAAATATTTGGGAGTACCACTAACAGACAAACCTCTGAGCAAAGAAATTTGGGAGCTGTTACTAATAAACTCTAAGACAAAATCCGGAAGTGGACAAACAGGTCTTTGAATTTAGCAGGAAGACTAGTACTCACAAAAGCTATCCTCCAAACGATCCCCATCTTTATGTTTTCAGCCCTTCTAGCTCCTAAAGGAATTATGCAAAAATTCAGAAATATCCAAAGAGATTTTCTTTGGGGAAAAGGGGAAGAAAAAATAAAATAGCCTTTAGTGGCCTGGGAAAAGATCTATAAACCTAAGACACATGGAGGCTTGGGACTGGATGACCCTAAAACACTAGACAAAGTTTTGGGGGCAAAACTATGGTGGAGACGGCTAAAAGAATCTTCTTCCCCTTGGGCCAAAATTTGGAAACAGATATATGAAAACAATTGGCAAGAAAGGGATCATATTAGAATGTCAAGGCTCATCAAAGGCTCCCACATTTGGAATAAGGCCTAGGAGAATAGAGCAATTGTGTAGAAACACAGTTTCTGGGAAATCAGAGATGAAAACTGTGATTTTTGGAAGATAATTGGCAACAGGAACCTAAATTGTTTAAAGAAGAATTTGTCAATCTCAAGAATGACACTGACACCAAAGGATTCCTCAAGGTAAATGACTTTTGGGATTAGGATAGAAGAGAGGGAAAATGGAGAATATGGAAGAACCTAGTATACAGTGATGACTCCCCGTTGAAGGCACAGGCAAAAGCTTTAACAGCCATCTTGGACCAGAGAAAGATTCTGATATCAACATCTTCAGACCAACTGAGATGGGGAAAAAACAATGAAGGAAACTTTAACCTTAAAGAATCCAAACAAATATCCCTTGGGTTTGACTTTCCAAACCCTGATAGAGTATGGAAGGATCTATGGTAGAACCAAAGCTAGATGAAAATCAAATTCTTCACATGGTTAGTGAAACATAAAAAAATTCTGACTTGGGAAAACCTGAGGAAAAGAGGAGTATGCAGTCCATCTAGATGCCAGCTATGTGAAATACAAGAAGAAACTATGGATCACCTACTCAACCTCTACCCTCTCACATCCACCTTGTGGAATTGGGTAGCTTCTATATTCAGACAAACATATAGGAAAATGGGCAACATTACTAGTACTCTGAAGCACTAGAGGAAAAATTTCTCTGATAATGAAATAATCAACACAGCTTAGGATTTAGTTCTAGGCTTTCTAATATGGGATGTCTCGAAAGAACGCAACAACAGAATATTCACAGCCAGGAAAGGTTCCTCCTAGAGTATCATGGCTCAGATTTTAAGACAGCTCAATGAGATGGTAGGAACCCTCATAAAAGCCCGCCCTAAGAACCAGCTTAGAGATTCGGAGGTGCAGATACTACTGCATTTGGGTCTTCAGGGGCTTTTCTCGCAGGGCAAAAGTAAGAATGTAAGCCATATAACAGCGGATAAGGATTTCTGGCAATCCCCCCACATTCATGGTTTCATGAAATGCAATATAGATGGGGCCTCAAAAGGAAACCCTGGCATGGCTAGTTATGGAGGAGTCATAAGAGATGAAAAGGGCTTCATAAAAACTATCTTTCACAGTCATCTGGGGAAAGCCACTAATAATATGGTAGAGCTCATGGCCCTTAAGCATTGCTTAGAAATCTTGAGGGACTCAAATCTACATAATACCATAATTGAAGCTGATTCTGAATTGATTATCAATTCGGTCAAGAAAATTAGCTATGGCTCAGCTCCAGACAAAGTTTCAAGACACTGGTGACTTCTACCAGTCTATCAATGTATTCAATCCCATTTGCAGAACATGAGGACCCTCAGTTTTACACATGTACGCCGAATAACCAACAAATTAGTGGATATCCTGGCTAATGAAGGTGTACTCTATTCTAAAAGTGATAAAAAATATGACAGGACAAAGATCCCCCAGGGAAGATTGAGGGAAGAATGTCTCAGATAGGCGACTTCGGATAGGGAGCTCTATTCAAGCAAGAGAAACAGGTAGGAGGAGGACTAACGGAAACATAGGACCTTTAGTCTACATGGTGAGACAGTTCATGAAAATAAGTGAACAGGATGTCAGGTACTCAGCAAATTTCTATCTTTGGTCTTTGGGCGGGAAAGTGAACCTAGTAATCTAAAAAGCCATGGTTCTCAGGTGGGATGCAATTTACAGGCATAATCTTCATATGAAAACGAAATATAATAAACATGGACTCTTAATTAGCAATGTCGGGAGTGTCGTTAATGCATCGGCAAATAGATAGAATAGAAGCAATCCTAGGAATTTTGCGGGGCAAACAGCATGGAAGTTAACAGGATAAACGGACCCGAAATACATATAAGTGGTGACTTTATAAGGCTTCGGGTCCATAAGGGAGGTTAAATCCCAAGCAGGTTTTTCATCAAGGCTGGGATCGCATGCTTCTGGGGGATTTCAGGCGGACAACATGCCCGAGGGTTATCCTCCCCGGCGGACCCGAAATCTCTTAGATCAATAACTCATAAAACTTATCGGGTCTGATTTAAGGTTATCAGGTGTGCAGTTTGGCTCTCCAAAATCATTTCCCGACCGTAAGATCTCGAGAGGCAGATCATATGGTTTGGGTGAGGGCTGGTATCATGGAGGTCACACGGTTTTGTTTGGTGGGCCCTTGGCTTGGATTGTGGGCCTTTGGCTCGTTTACCAAGGCTCCTTGTGGCTCAAAAAATCTTTGGACCACTTCACCTTCGGTCATTATGTATATTATGTAACTTGTTTTTAGGAAAAATGAATAGAAGGACCTATTCTTATTGCATCAAAAAAAAAAATTAAATAATATTATTTTGATAATGGAGGAATGACCTGTTATAGAGTTTTATGAACACAATGTTTCGGACTACTAAGTGAGTCCATGATCAGGGGATACAACAATATATTTAAGAAAAAATTTATGATGTATCCTAGAGCTAATCTTGAGAGTATACATGAGGATTATGAATAAAAATAATGAGGATTATTTTTTATTCATAATCTTGAGAGTATCGAAGATTGTCTCTTAGTCCAACGTCACAATATGACAACCATGGTCCAACATCGAATTGTGATAAAGATTGTCTCAATATGAAAATCAATCATGGTCAACCATGGTCTAACATTGAATTCTGACAACGTTTTTCTCAACATGAAAATCAATCATGGCCAACCATGGTCAAACGTCGCATTGTGACAAAGATTGTGTCAATATAAAAAACAACCATGGTCAACAATGGTCGACCATGTTTATTTTAGGGTTTATATACCTTGGGTATATAATATTAAGCTCTTAGATTTAATATTATTTCCTTGGGTTTATAATCCTTCGAGTTTTAGTATTAATCCCTTGTGTTTATTAGTCCCTTGGGTCTATAATATTAATCCCTTGGCTTTATTAATTTATTAGGGTCCATATTCCTAAGGCTTATAATATTAATCCTAGGATTTAATATAAATCCCTTGGGGTTTATAATCATGGTAAACCATGGTTAAGCATGGCCCAGTGTCACATTGTGACAAAGGTTATCTCGATATGAAAATCAACCATGTTCAACCATTATCATTCACAGTGAACCAGGGTCGAATGTCACATTATAACAAAAATTGTCCTAATATGAAAATCAACCATGGTCAACCATGGTCAAATATTACATTGTGACAAAGATTGTCTCAAAATGAAAATAAATCATGGTAAAACATGACCAATATGAAAATCAACCATGGACAACCATGGTCGAACGTCACATTGTGACAAAAATTGTCTCAATATCAAAATCAGCCATCGTCAACCATTATAAACCATGGTCCAATGTCACATTGTGACAAAGATTTTCTCAATATCAAAATCAACCATAGTAAATCAGGGTCAAAGATCATCAATATAAATGCTCACATTGTGACAAAGATTGTCTCATAGTACAACGTCACATTCTCACAACCATGGTCATTCATGGCCAACTATGGTCAACCATGGTCAAACGTCACATTGTGACAAATATTGTCAATATGAAAATCAACCATGGTCAACCATGCTCCAACATCACATTGTGACAAATATTCTCTTAATATGAAAATCAATCATGGTCAACCATGGTCCAATGTCACATTCTGACAAATATTGTCTCAATATGAAAATCAATCATGGTCAACCATGATCAACCATGTTTGTTTTAGGGTTTATGATATTCATCTTAGGGTTTATATACCTTCGGTTTACAATATTAATCCTTTGGGTTTTTTAGGTTTTTAGTATTAATTCCTTGTTTTTATTAGTACCTTTGGTTTATAATATCAATCCCTTAGGTTTATTAATCTAAGGGTTCATATTCCTAGGGTATAATATTATTGATAGGGTTTATAATATTAATCATAGGGTTTAATATAGATCCCTTGGGTTTATAATCCATTAGGTTTATAATATAAATTCCTTGGGTTTATGATATTAATCATAGGGTTAATGTTCCTAGGGTTTAATATTAAGCCTAGTGTTTACAATATTAATCCCTTGGGTTTATTAATTTTAGGGTTTATATTCCTATGGTTTAATATTCATCCTAGGGTTTAATATTATTCCATTGGGTTTATTATCCCTTGGGATTTTAATATTAAACCATGGTCAACCATGGCCAACCATCTTTGTTTTGGAGTTTATAATATTTATCTTAGGGTTTATATATCTCGGGTTTATAATATTTATCTTAGGTTTTATATACCTTGGGTTTATACTATTAATCCTTTTGTTTTTTTAGGTTTTTAGTATTAATTCCTTGTTGTTATTAGTGCCTTGGGTTTATAATATCAATCCCTTGGGAATATTAATCTAAGGTTCATATTCGTAGGGTATAATATTATTGATAGGGTTTAATATCATTTCTTTCAGTTTATCAATCCCTTGGATTTTTAATATTAATCCTTTGGGTTTATTAATCCCTTAGGTTTATAATATTAATCCCTTGGGTTTAAAATTATTCCCCTCGGTTTATAATCCATTGAGTTTATAATATTAATCCTTTATGTTTATTAATTCCTTGGATTTATAATATTAATCTCTTGGGTTTATAATATTAATCCTAAGGTTCATAATATTAATATTAGGGTTTATATTCCTAGGGTTTAATGTTATTCCATTTGGTTTATTAATAATATTAATCTTAGGGTTCAATATTAATCCTTTTAGCTTATAATCCCTTGGGTTTATAATATTAACCCCTTGGGCTTATTAATCTTAGGGTTTATATTCCTAGGATTTAATATTAATCCTAAGGTTTAATGTTGTTCCCTTGGGTTTTAATATTAATCCCTTTGGTTTATTAATCATATAGGTTTATAATGTTGATCCTAAGGTTTATAATATTAATCTTAAGGTTTAATATTTATTTTAGGGTTTATAATATTTATCTTAGGGTTTATATCCCTTGGATTTATAATATCCCTTGTGTTTAATATTATTCACATGGGTTTATAATCCCATGGGTTTATTAGTATTTTTCTTTTATGATATCAATCCGTTGGATTTATTAATATAAGAATTCATATTCTAAGTGTATAATATCATTCATTAATTTTATAATTGGATTTATAGTATTAATCTCTTGCTTTATAATATTAATCCTAAGGTTCTAATTCAGATTATAATCCATTGAGTTTATAATATTAATCTTTTATGTTTATTAATTCCTTGAATTTGTAGTATTAAGCTCTTCAGTTTATAATATTAATCCTAAATTTCATAAATTTAATATTAGGTTTTATATTCTTAGGATTTAATATTAATCCTAAGTTCTAATGTTATTCCCTTTGGCTTATAATCCCTCGGGTTTTTAATATTAATCCAAAGGGTTTTGTAATCCTTTGGGTTTATAATATTGTTCCTAGGGTTTCTAATATTAGTCATAGAGTTTATATTTGTAGGGTTTAATGTTAAGGTTATCGTTTATAATATTAATGTTATGGTTTAATATTAATCCCTTTAGTTTATAATCCTTTGGGTTTATAATATTAATCCCATGGACTTATTAATCCTAAGGTTTAATGTTATTCCATTGGGTTTTTAATATTAATCCCATTGGTTTAAAAATCACATAGGTTTATAATGTTGATACTAAGGTTTATAATATTAATCTTAATGTTTATTTAGGGTTTCTAAAATTTACCTTAGGGTTTATATCCCTCGGGTTTCTAATATTATTTCATTGAGTTTAATATTATTCTCATGGGTTTATAATCCTTGGGTCTATTAGTCTCTTGTTTTTATGATATCAATCCCTTGGGTATATTAATATAAGGGTTCATATTCCTAGTGTATAATATCATTCATAAGGTTTATAGTATTAATCCTAGGGTTTAATTTAAATCTCTTGGGTTTATAATCCATTAGGTTTATAATACAAATTCCTTGGGTTTATTAATCCCTTGGTTTAGAATATTAATATCTTGGGTTTAATATTAATATTAATCTCTTGGGTTTAATATTAATATTAATCTCTTGGATTTATTTTTAGTTTAATACTAATACCTTGGTTTTATAATTTGTAATATATTGGTTTTATAGTGTAATGGTTAGGTTCATTAATCCCTTGGGTTTATAGTATCAATCCATTTGGTTTATAATATAACAATAATCATTAAATATTAATAATTAATAATTAATAATATTTATATTTATTGATAATTAATATTTAATCATTTATAATTATTAATATTCACTAATAATTATTAACTATTAATTATTAGTATTTTTAATATTATAATTATTATTTTCTAATATTAATATTTATATTAATTTTAATTACTAATTATAAATATTTATATTTATGTTTATATTTGTGTGATTAATACGAACATCACATTATTGCATTTATAAAATTATTTCTTTCGGTTTATAATCTTAAGGTTTATAATCGTAGGGTTTATAATACTAATCTTAAGGTTTTTCATTCCTTGAGTTTATAATATTAATCATAGGGTTTATAATCCCTTGGGTTTATAATATAAATTCGAGGGTTTAATATTTTTCCCTTAGGTTTATTTTCTCTTGGGTCTATAATATTAATCCCTTGGGTTTATTTCCGCTCGAGTTTATAATATTAATCCTTTGAGTTTATAATATTGAGATTTTTAATATTGGTTTTATAATATCACATTTAATATAAGGGTTTGAAATGTTCAATTTATAATATTGGGTTTTATAATTTTAGGGTTTATAATATTAATATTAATCCTAAGAGTTTATAATATTTATCCCTTGGATTTATAATATTTATAATCCCTTGGGTTTATAATATTAACCCATTGGGTCTATTATTCCTAAGGGTTTATAAAATTAATCACTTCGATTTATATCATTAATATCTTGGGTTTATTATTAGAGTTTATAATACTAATCTTAGTGTTTGGTTTATATCATTAATATCTTGGGTTTATTATTAGAGTTTATGATACTAATCTTAGGGTTTATAATATTAATCTTAGGGCTTATAATATTGGGTTTGATGGTGTTAGGATTTATAATATTCAATTTAATATTAAAGTTTGATATCATGATGTATCACATTGTTCTTATTAATAATGTAACATTTTAATCCTAGGATTTAGTTTTTTCCATTTAGTTTATTTTCCCTTGGGTTTATAATATTAATCCTTTGGGTTTATTTTTATTAATCTTAAGGTTTAATATTTTTCCCTTAGTTTTATTTTCAGTTGGGTTTATAATATTAATTCCTAAGATTTATTTTCCCTTAGGTTTATTAATCCTTTGGGTTTATTATTCTTAATCTTAGGGTTTAATATTTTCCCCTTGTGTTTATTTTCCCTTGGGTTTATAATACTAAACCCTTGTGTTTATTTCCCTTGTTTATAATATTAGTCCCTTGGATTTGTGATATTGTTTTTTATTTTGAGTTTATAAGGTTGCATTTAGTATCACTATATGAAATGTTGAGTTTTTAATATTAGGGTATATAATATTGGGATTAATATTGGGATTTTAATATTAAGGTTTATAATATTAATTGTGCCATTTATAATATTAATCATGTGGTTTAAAATATTTATTGTAAGGTTTATAATATTAATTTTAGGTATTTTATAATGTTGGATTTTATAATATTAGGTCTTATAATAATTGATTTAATATTAGAGTTTAATATTTTTATGTTGAAATGGTTCATAAATATATCATTATGTATAAAACATATTTGTAATTATATTAATATGTTAGTAAATGTATATTAATTATTAAGATAATGGTGAGGGATAAATAAATATTATTAGTAATAAGCCTATACTATTATTATATTTTATTAATTTCTTTACTGTTAAATATATCAATTTATATGGTTGTTATAATTTACATAGTTATTAATAAGTACAAATAGTCAATCTCTAAGAGCCACATTAACACTTTATATCTAATAATTATTAATGTGATTTATAAATGATGTGGTTGTATATGTGTTTCATATACGGCGTATCTCAACCACATTGGTAAATATGGTTGTGCTAGTTATTAAAGAAATTCATTGGAAATTCCTCTTCATCTCATGATAAAAATTCATATTCTTCATATAGTTATGTAGCGCTTACTTTGATTACCTTATGTAGCAGGCCGGGTCAATCACTATAAGAGCAACATAGTACTAGATTCATTATTAAAGAAAGCCAATGAGTACAATTAACTATTTTTTGGTCGTTATAGAAATTACTGGACTACATTATGGTTGGTGTACATGTATTTAGTTAGTTTTAATTAGATTTGGTTAAAATTTAGTTTTCGTATGTGATGTGAACTCAATTAGTGTTAGTTAAATTTATTGGTTACATGTGGTATACACTCAACTTTACATTAACATAATATAAAGCACACTTAGCTTTAGTTAAATTTAATTATCCTTAGTTATTGCATGTACAACTAAGCTTAACTTAATTTCTTTATGTATTGATTCTAAAATCAAAATTGATTAATCGAATTCATTCTCTATTCCAATTTTCTTTTTCAATATGTGCTGTAATAATTTTACATGGTATTAGCGGTTAGACCCATGTTTGATTCCCTGAACTACGTGTGAGGGTTGGAATATTCACTGCACCTCTATGGAATCCATATTATCCACCCTCGGGATCCTAGTTATTGCTTTAGAAAGTTTACTAACACATGTTGGTTTTGGTGTAACAATAAACATCTTTATAATATCAAAGTCTAGAAAGTTTCATTCCAAGGGTTATGTGTGCGAAGGCTATGATGCAATTACGAATTGCACTATTAAAAATAAAATGTTAGGGCATGACGTGTATGTAAAGGCTATGGTGCAAAGTTAATGGTTAATTTTGTCCTTATTAACTATTTTACAATTTACAATGTAAAGGCTTAGGCATTTTGTGCTTCCAACACTAATGCACTAAAGTCAATTAGTTTTAAAATGTAGGAAAGGGATTCAGTGCATCCGAATGCAATGGATCAAAGTCAATCACTGTTTGTATGAACGAAAGTCAATTGCTGTTAGTTTTACTCCATGCTAAATGTCTGAATCCTAAGCTAATTACTATCAGTATCACGATGGAGAAAGGGTCAACTATTAGATTTGGCATGAAGCCAAATGTCTGAATCTGACAAACAAAGTTTGCTTTTCTTCACGCCCAATGTTGGAGTTTGTGATTTGCAGGCAAAATGTTGGCTTTGCTGCAAAAAATTGTGTAGCCGAAATAAAAATTCTCTTCATACTGAAGTCTCTTTCTGACGGTAAAATAAATCCATGATGTTTTTTAATTTTCAAGGAGTTGGAATATATCTTATTGCATGGGAGGACGGTCTCGCTATGATAGCCTTTATTTCGTTTCTCAGACCATCTTACCCTGAACAGGCCATGGAGATTATCGACATGTAACCGACTTGATGTTGACACCTCGATGCTTCAGTCTTCAGTTCCGAATCCATGTTTTCCCTCACAGATGAGTTGCATTCTTGTTTAGGTGCAATATTTAATTACAACACCGACAAAAAGCAATAACAGGATGTCCTTCACACCACCTGTTGCTTCCTTGAGCTCCCATGTAGGTGGGGATACACGACTTCGTCTTCAACATCCAAAATGGTGTGCTACATATCTCATTTGGTTGGGGTTGGGTCATCCTTATGTCAATTGCGAAATTCTGGGATCCGATGGACATTGGCAGGTCAAATAATTGACATCACCTATATCCATCGAATATTTGAGCTAAGGGGGTTGGAAGTAATGGCTTACTCTACCAGTAACTGGCAACCATATAATTAGATGTTCCTTCACAGTACAGTCCATTCGAAAGGAAAACAGTAGTTATAGCTCAACCATTGCTATCAACACAACACCCCGCTAATAGTTACAGTCCATAGTACACCCTCTAACTATCATAGAACACAAGACACAGCTGATTGAACACAGAACAATCACACAGAACACTTCCTCATTCGATTGCAAACGAATGTTTTATATACAGTGGAGAAGGTTCTGGAGTCGGCGGCTTCTTTAGGAAGCTATCTAGCTCTCGAGACTTCCGCCGAATTCTCCAGAAGTAGTTAGTCTCCGCATTTAATGTAGGCAGTTGGAATTATTAATGTTTTCCAACACTCCCCCTTAATTCCAACCATATGAAAAATATACTATAGCATAATATATAAGACACTATAAACATACTCTTCATTGTCATGCCTGCTAGTCTAAGTCTCAACTAGGCTTACAATATAATCTTGATTTTATACAACACATAACTTACTTCTACAAAACTCAAATTTTGCCTTCCCAAGAGGCTTAGTGAATATGTCAGCTACATTCTCATTTTTATTACAGTATATTAGAGAAATTTCTTTTGATTGGACCTTTTCTCTTACAAAATGATATTGTGTGTCTATATGTTTTGACCTTGCATGAAATACAGGATTGTTCTCCAGTTTGATGGTGCTTTGATTATCACATCTGATCACTGTAGGTTCTTATTGACCTTCACTAAATCTTCAAGTATTCTTCTGAGCCATATAGCTTCACAGGTGCCACTACATAATGCTTTATATTATGCTTCAGTTGATGACAAGGAAACTATTGCTTGTTTCTTACTACTCCATGATATAGCTCCTGATCCTATATTGAAGACGTATCCAGTGGTGGATTTCCTATCATCTGGATTTCCAGCCCAGTCAGAATCAAAATGACCTGTCAATTCAACATTACAAGCATTAGTATATTCAATACCAAAATTGATAGTTCCCTTTAAATATCGAAGGACCCTTTTTGCAGCTATCCAATGACTTTCATGAGGCTTCGCCATGAATTGATTAAGTATGCTTACTGCATAAGCAATGTCTAGTCTAGTGGTAGTGAGATAATTTAGACTTCCCACTAATTGTCGATACAATGTTCCATTCACCTCTTTTGTTCCATCATCACTTCTTAATTTGACATTTTGTTCCAATGGAGTACTCACTGCTTTACATCCATTCATATGAAATCTCTTTAGTACTTCATTTGTATGTTTGCTTTGTGTGATTAAGGTTCTTCCATCATCTCTCCATACTTCAATACCTAGACAATAGTGCATCTCACCAAAATCCTTCATCTCAAATTCCTGTGATAACTTCATTTTTATATTTGTAATCAATTTATCAGCACTCCCTGTTATTATTAGATCATCAACATATATAGAGAGCAATACTATATCCCCATTTCTGTCTATCTTGACATACAAATTAGGATCATTTTTACTTTTTTTAAATCTTTGCTGAAAGAAGAATTTGTCGTTTTTCTCATACCAATATCTGGGAGCCTATTTTAGTCCATATAAGGCCTATTTTAACTTGCATACAAGATGTTCTTGACCATTCTTTACAAATCCTTCTGGTTGAACAAGATAAATCTCTTCTTTTAGGTCACCATTTAGAAAAGTTGGCTTTACATCTAATTGATGTAGCTTCCAATCATATTTAGTTGCCAATGCTATCATTATTTTGATTGTATTCATTTTTTGCAACCAGAGCAAAGGTATCTTCATAATCCATTCCTCCTTTTTGTGAGTAACCTTTTGCAACCAATCTTGCCTTATACTTGTCTATGCTACCATCTGCATTAAATTTTGTCTTGTACAACCATTTTGATCCTATAGGGACTTTATTTTCAGGTAATTCTGTTAATTCCCAAGTTTCATTTTTCATTATAGAGTCATATTCTTCTTTCATAGATTCCATCCATTCTTTATGATTTTTGGCTTGTTCATAATTTAAGGACTCACAAACAGTCACTACTTGAGACATTAAAGCATAATCTTTATACTTGATGGGGGCTTGAATTTGTCGTGTTGACCTTCTTAGAGGTTCATTACTTTGTGGAGTACCTTCTCCTTTTCTTCTCTGTGGAGTGCCTACATCACTTCTTTGTGGACTTTGATTCCTTGATGTGTCTTTTGGAATGTCCATGTGTTCTTGTACTTGAGTTGATTCCACAACTTCTTCTTCTTCTTCCTTAAAGCTTTCATAAGGGGACTACCATATATTATGTTCATCTTCTTTTATTTGTTTATCTACATGCTCATGAAATATAACATCTCTACTTGCAAAGACCTTGTGAGCACTTGGATCATACATTTTATATGCTTTTTGATTAGTGCAATATCTAATAAAAATACATTTGATGGCTTTGGCATCTAACTTTCTCCCATCCTCTTTAGGAATATGAGCAAAGGCCTTGCATCCAAATATCCTTAAATGACTAACTTTAGGTTTAAAACCATAAAATGCTTCAAATGGTGTTTTGTGCTCAAGATACTTAGTAGGGCTTCTATTTTTAAGATATACAGCTGTATTAATGGTTTCATCCCAAAGACTATTAGAAAGTCCTTTACCTTTTAACATACTACGAGCACATTCAACTAATGTTCTATTCTTTCTCTCAGCTACTCCATTTTGTTGAGGTGTATGTGGTACTGTAAATTGTTGCATAATTCCATTTTGTTTGCAATATTTGATAAAAGCTCTTGAAGTGTACTCACCACCTTTATCTAATCGAAGAATTTTAATGTTCTTTCTTGTTTTCTTTTCAACCATACTCTTGAATTCTTTAAAGTATTCAAACACGTCACTTTTGTTTCTTATAAAGTACACCCAGGTGTATCTAGTGCTATCATCAATAAATATAAGAAAGTAATATGCTCCACCAAGTGACTTAGTTTGCATTGGACCACATACATCAGTATGCACTAGTTCAAGTATTTCACGTTTTCTTCTATTTTCATACATAGGAAATTCTTCCCTATGTTTTTTTCCTAGTGCATAACCTTCACATTCAAAATGTTCACCCTTAATAATTGGAAGACCTTTTACCATCAATTTCTTTTGTAGTAACATTAGGTCATTATGATTTAAGTGTCCATACCTTTGATGCCAAAGCTCTATAGTTGACATGCCTGTTGATGCCAAAGCTTGATGCCCATTCTTCATTAAATTCAACTTGTATAAACCTCGAACTCTCATTCCTTTTGCAACAACCTTGTAGTTGTCTTGCACATCCTTTACCAAACAATGTGATTTCACAAATTCAACTTTTAAACGTTGATATGTGATGGTAGAGGCTGAAATTAAGTTCTTCTTTAATCCTGGAACATACACCACATTTTGAATTTGTTTTTCTTGTTCATTAGGCATCATAACACTTATATCACCATATCCTTTAATTTCATGTGATCTATTATCTCCTAAATAGATGTGTCCAACATTATTAATCTCATGATAAGTATCAAACCAATCTCTTTGGCATGACATATGGATTGATGCACCAGAATCTATAAACCAAGCATTATCATCATCAGTTTCTGCTAATAAAGCAACATTGGACACAAACAATTTAAGATTGCTAATGTCATGCCTAATTATTTCATCTCTATCAACATAATGTCCTGAATGCCTTCTTTGTTTAAATTGATCAGACCTTCTTTTCATGCAATTCTTAGCAAAATTACTAGGTTTTCCACAGTAATAACACACATCATCTCTACTTCATTTGGCATTTGTCCTTGGTAAAGGTGTACCTTGAAATGATTTTACCTGTGGCTTTTTGCCTTTATTTTTCTCCCACTCTTTGCCTATGAAGGGCTGCTTCCCTTTGGCCATCAATGCCAAATCTGAATTGGGAGATTTCTGTTTAAGGCTTCTTCTCCGCTCTTCTTCCTGCATAAGTATACCTGCCAACTCATCAAAAGTAGGAGCCTTCTCTCTAGCTGAAAGACCGGTTATAAACATTTGATATTCATCAAACATTCCATTTAATGTCACAGTAACCAAGTCTGTACTAGATATTGGTTCACCAATGTCACCTAATTTGTCTTTTAGATCTTTAATTCTAGAAATAAAATTACTAACACTTTCATTTTCTTCCATCTTAATTGAAAGAAGCTTAATCTTTAAATGCAATATTCGATTTGTAATCTTTGTCTCATACAAATTTTTGAGAGTGTCCCATGTCTCCTTGGATGTTTTGCACTCTCTAATGTGTGGAATAATGTTGTCCTTAACCGTCATCCACAAAAACACCTTTTCTTTGTTTTCCCGTCATTCCCAATCTTGAATTGTAGCATCTGTGGCTTGAGGGGACACTGGCTTAACTTCAGCTCCAGACACAATCGTCTATGTATTGTTGCCTTCCATCAAAGTCTGCAACTTAAACTTCCAATTTGCATCATTTTCACCGTCTAACTTGTTAGAGTTAGATAAATAAGATTATGCCAATACATGAGCCATGTTACTTATTTTCACCATACCAATCACCAAAAAAATTACTAAGTTTCACAAATATAAACCCTCAAGCATAAATCATAAAATTTTATCCAATATCATTGGATATTATGGCTGCCTCTTTATTTTTATTTTTTTAACACAACAAATCAAACTCCAAATTCACCACTCCAAAACTTCTATGATTACACTACTCATTTGAAAACTTCATACAGAAAATTTTTAATATAAATCCACTCACTCACAATCACCACAAACTTAGTTATTACAAACTTGAAACTCGTATATATATATATTTACTTGACTGTAACTATTTTTCAAATTTCAACTTGAACACTAAAAAAATACTGTGATTTTTAGCTCACATAAAATATTTGAGAGCACTACTAAAAAAAACATCAGCACTAATCCATTCCGCAGTAGGCAGGAGCTACAACCATAGTCTCAGCAAGAGGCTCCTTTGACAGAAAATGCAAATAACACAACACAAATTCCTCTTGGCACACTTCTTAGCGCTCAAACAAACATACAGTTCCAACACACAATGCCCTCTTCAACCAGCTCTCAGTGCTCCACATAGCTCAGTGTTATTATGTTGCTTTCTCACCATGGCAAGAGCTCACGCTCTCTAGACAACGGGTTCTCTACACAGCTCTTAAACAATGCACACACTGAGTTGTCTCACAGCTCTTCCGTAAACATCATTCAAACAAAACACACTGAGTTGTCTCACAGCTCTTCCGTAAACAGCATTCAAACAAACAAAACACTCAGCGACAGTCTCCAGTTCTTCACCGCAGCAGACCAATCTGACGGTCAGCGGGCACAAAACATCCTCACCAATCTTCACACGATTGCGCCAATCTTGGCGTCCTCCACATACAGTGTCACAGCTCCACAACACTGCAACTACGCTGAAACCCTCAGCTCTGATACCATATCAGAGAACACAAGACACAGCTGATTGAACACAGCGCAATCACACAGAACACTTGCTTATTCGATTGCCAATGAAGGTGAACATAAGACACAACTGATTGAACACAGCACAATCACACAGAACACTTGTTCATTCGATTGCCAATGAAAGTTTCTATATACAATGGAGAAGTTTCTGGAGTCGTGGCTTCTTCAGGAAGCTATCTAGCTCTCGAGACTTCCACTGAATTCTCCATAAGAAGTTAGTCTCTGAATTTAATGTAGGCAGTTGGAATTATTAATGTTTTCCAACAATGACGTGGCAATTTTAGAAGAATTATTATATGTAATTTATGTGTTATTGTGAATCAAAAAGTTCATTTCTTAAGTAGCTGACCTCCGCGATGGTCCGTAATCTAATTGTTTTACTTTTCGATTCTTACGGTCATAAATTTGATTGGTTGTTTGGTTAAATTAGAAGTTTAATTTGTAAAATTTTCACATTTGAAGCGTATAAAGGATTTTTTTTAGGGTGATAAAATTGAATTGTTTTATATAAATAGTGAGAAAATTTAACATATTTTGATTGTCAAATTAATAATTGGGATAATTATTATTGGACATTATTACTGAATTTAAGTTGATTCATCTATTCAAATAAAGCCACTCCACCTGGAATTACTCATTAGTAATGGGTAGGATTAGGCTGTCACTGCTCCCAAATATTTTTGGATATTGAGTAATTTACCTTTTTCCATAAGCCAATAACTCTTGGCCCATCAAAAACAGCCCATCCATTTTTACATTAAAAATAGATTAAAAAAATAAAAACAATTTGAAACTCTATTTCATAAATTCTGACCAAAAACGCTAACCTAATATTGTTAAACCACGCCATCGATGGAAGTTTTTATTCAACAGCGAACGGTTTCGTTACTTACATTCTCGTAATTTTTATGCGGAAGGCATTTTTCGTTATTTTGATTCTCATAAATTTAATGTGGAAGACATTTTCTATGAACGGCTTTTGTGCAACGATGAGCAGAAGATTTTGAAAATTCGTGTCATAAGTTTTTTACAAGAAAAAACCAACCTGCTTTATTACAATAGCATAAATATGCTCGATATATTCCATTTCTTTAATATGCGAGTAGCTAATTACATCTGTGATCATAAAACGATTAAAAGGTCTTCCAATGGTATAAGACCTTGGAAAGCACGGTCCAGAAATGCGTCTGAATTATCCATTCTCGCACACAGCGAAACAAAATAAGTCACGGTATAAAGCCAAAGACATAATACACATCAACAATAATAAAAAACACGTTTCACCATAAAAAACGGATAATCCATGCAGATCAAGAAGACTATAGCATATCGATATTCCCCCATCTATGCAGAGAATCATTGTAAAATTTCGAGAAATCGGAGAAATAGAGTCACGTGCTTTTATTGCAGTTTTCTTTAGATAATGAATCTGCAACTCCTTTGTGTTCTTTCTAAATGTGGAAAAAGGTTAGCTTTTGAAAACTATCAGTCCATATTGATGCGCTTAGAGTTTGAAATCTCCAAAGAAATTGGCCATCCTTAAAAATCTCCAAAGAAATCGGCCATCTTTAAATTGATTGTAGATTCGTGGAATATTTGGGAATTGTACGGACATGGGCGCGGTTAATTCTGTCAGATTCCCAAATACTATGGAAATCTGCAATCGACTTAAGCTCACTGAAAAAACAATAGATTCTTAACCATTTAGCTCATAACAATATTCCTATAATGCAATAATCCCTCCACAGTACCTATTGAAATGGTAATATGATCCAAAATGCCCCCACATCCATCAAAAGAGCCAATTGAATATTTTTTCCAAATATGCACCTTTTTGATAGTTATTCAAGAAGTCTTTATGGAGAAAGAGCTGAATATCTTTTCCAAACATCCACCATTTTTATGATTCTGCAAGAACTCTTTTCTTCAGACAGAGCCAAATTCAGAGAAATATGCAGCAACCTTCCCACAAATAAGATTGATGTCCACAGCAAAATCTTCAAAGATAAGGGTGTTCCTACTTGTCCACATTCAAATAAGCATCTTCAATTGAATTAGAATTTCAATTAAATTGGAATTACACTGCAGAAAATTGTGGGATATTCATAACTCCATGCCAAATGGAGATCGCAAATGGACAATTGGAAGAGATGACACACATTTTCTAGTATTTTTTTATCCATTTCCCAATTGGTATGGAGTTCGCAAATATACAAATTGGAAGGAGTTTTTTTTTTTTTTTTGGGACACCTCCCAGTCCCAGGAATCCTCGCATCATAACTGCCCACCACAACATAACTTTAAGTCGTTGGGTGGCATAGTGGCACTAAACACAGGATTATCCTAAGCAATTAAATAGACAAGTCTCGCAATTAAGTTTCCGTTACAGTTAACATGACTATTCCCTCTTAACTACAAGATGTTGAGTGACAGAATGATGTACAAAGCATGAAAAACGATGAACAGGCTATTAACTTTTGTGGGATCGCAAATCTACTTCCGGTCAGATTTCGGTGGAGTATGTCTATAATTATACTTTGCCGGCTCAATCATCGGGGGCGGAGCACTGTTTGCTCCGTTATATCCGGAAGTGGAATATCCTGTTTGTTTTTGTTGGTTGGCCTGCAAAAACAAAATTTAAATTTGAAAGATCTTGGCATGCGAGCAGGGGTTAAATTTGACCGTGCCGTTACCCGTCACACATAAATTTTTATGACGGTTTTACTTTTAAACGGCCCATCACATAATTTGTAATATTTATTTGTAATAACTTGTAATATTTATTTGTACAAGTTTCATATAATTTTTAATTTTTGTAAATTATATCTCATATATTTGCACAACAATTTAATATCTAAAATAAATTTAATTTAAAATATATATAATTTAAATAAAATTTTATGATATAACTTCAAACTAAATTATTATAAACTTTTGTAATTTAAAATTTGTACAACATAATAATACTTTTTTATTTTTTCAGAAACTTGAAATAATATAAATAAATTTATAAAGTCTAAATGTTAAATTATTAAATTTATTATACCAGTCTAAATAATCATTAATATCAAACTTTTTAAGATCTCAATTTCATATAACATCAATTATTGTTTTACTCAACCTTTGTAGTTGGATTTGGTTCAAAAGCCATATGTTTGTAAATTTCTCTACGGCTTTTGGGACAGTTGGGAAGCCAATTCCACGTGTTATTAATTAAGTTGTTGGCAGTCACCTCTACGAGCTTTGAGAATGGATCCTTAGGGTATGATGGTACGAAACACACATTATCTCTCACTAATCTTGCACAAAAATCTCGGTTTATATTACACACTATACAATAGGTTGACTCATTGTTTTTACATTTTTATTATATGATAGTAAAATAATATTCAACTGATAAAATGAAAGTGGTAATTAATATTTTTCATTGAAATAATGAATCCATTTTCATTAAAAAAATATAGGGAAACATGGACTAGTCTTGAAATTTGAATAATCCTTTTTTTTTTTTTTCTTCTGAATTGAGACTAATTCTATTAAGAAAAGAAATATGGTACAAACAAAGCTTGCAAAGAAGCGAAGCTAAGGAGCATGGGAGCCAGAAATGATATGAAATCAACCTCGGTCCCAAAGAGCTAACACGGCATGAGCAAAAGAGAACAGAGAGAACAGAAAAAACGAGCTGGTCTAGGTTTTGAATAATCCTTTTTTTTACTAGCTTTGGAATTTCAAAATAGATCCATTTATTAAATTTCATAGTTTTCACACTTTACTGATCCAATATTTAAGATTTTGTAAAATTTTTAATCATATTGGGTTGGCAACTCACTTAATTTTTCAACTAATTATAAGAGCTTAGAGGGAGAAATCTAGGATGTAGCTATTGTTAATGGTGGTAGAAGAAAAACATACAAGACACTACAAAGTCTTGTGGACTCAAAATTTATTGAACATCTCAGAGCCCCAAGTAACTGAAGTCATCAATGCAAGTTATGTGATATAAGTGTTTACTAAAAGAGGCAACCAGTAGTTGTTGGCCTTGATTCGATATTTAATTATTGCCCAAACCAAATCTTTTATAGCACCCTCCACTATACTAAGATTTCTTCATTGATATATATATTTTCATAACGTAGTCTAATTATTCTCTGTTTTGTGTTATTATTTTTTTAATTTTAATTAGCAGTAAATTTAAGATATATAATATATAAAAATATGGTGTTTGAGATATTTTTTCTTAAAAAATGTTTAAAACGATAAAAAAAACACAAATTTTAAAAAGTATATTACCAAATTTCCCAAAAAAAACAAAAATATCTAATTTTTTTTATGATATTTACCTTATCATCTCATCTCATCTTCTGGGCTAAAGACGAATGATTAAACTCTTGTAGCAATAAGTCACATCCTATATTTGATAATAAGGAAAAAAACCCAACTCAACAAGTGATGGCTAAAATTTTGATACCGATCTATTATGAATTTATTTGTTGAATCATGACATTACAGATCATTGTTTGGAACCCACTCAGGGGTTGCTTCTACACCATGTTCATCACCCATGTCCTCAACCAGAATTTTACCTGGTTCTTCTCTAATGGAAACTCAACAGTTTGATCTTGCATATCAGTATCAAGCTAGGAAATCTGGTCAACAAAGACCTATGTATCTATTAAATACTGGATTTCCACCATATGGAGAGAAATATGCTTAGTCATCGTATCCTCCTTATTCCGGTGGACTACCATATGGTAGTATCCCACAGTATTCAGGTCAATCTGGAATTAGAGTTTGTCAATGGCAACCAACAACACCAGTTCAACCAAGGCTTGTGTATCCAACACAACCAATGCACACTGTGTCAGTTATTCCCACTACACCTGTTGTTACTACTGTACCATAGTCACAAGTTCAAACTGTTGTATCTCAACTGGTACAAACTGATCATTCTACCTTGCAATTACAATTTTCAAGTCAAGAGGTTCAAGTTCCTCAAGTTGTTGTACAACAACCACTTGTTTCTAGAGTTTAACAACAACCTCAGGTTAGTATAACCTTATCTAGACTAACCTACGCTTACATTGGTATAGTTTATTCACAACCTAACCAACCTTTCATTGCTGGACAACAACAACCGTTAAATCAACAACAATTGTACCAACAACAACAACAGTTGATTCAACAACCATGGCAGCCTCAATTTCAACAACCCCAATTCTAGCAATTCCAACCCTAGTTTGGACTTGTTCCACAGGCGCAACCTGGTTTTGGTCAATCTCAAGCTTACCATGGTCCTGGTCAACAAGGCTTTGCAGGTTATGGACAACCACACATTCAACTTGGTTATCAACAACCACCTTATACTGGTTTTGTTTAACAACCATAGCAAGGTTACCAAATGCAGATGCCCTATGTCAGTATGCAAAGACCTATTGCTCAGGAAATTCCATCATATCCCAGGTATGTTCAACTTGACTTGAATAGATAGTTGCCATTTGTAGCAATTTTAGAATTACCAGATTTAAATCGGCTCACTAATGATCCAATCTTATATGCACCTTGGTGGTCGGTAATTTCGCATAAGTTACCATCTAACATTCCGAAATTTAACAGAAATCCTGGAGAAGACCCATCAAATCATGTTATGACCTTTCATTTGTGGTGTTCATCAACCTCCTTAAATGATGATTCGGTTAGACTTCGTCTTTTCCAAAGAACACTTACTATTCCAGTTGTTAAATGGTACATTGAATTACCTAGAGCTTCTTTCGATAATTTCACCACTTTAGCCACTGCATTTTTGACCCACTTCCAGTTACCTATCAGATACGAGACTGGAACAAAACTCCTAACCAACTTTAAACAGACTACTGCTACCTATATATCAGATCATATTAATGAGTGGCAGCGTCGTCGTCGAATGGTTAAGACATATGTTCCCAATCATTGTCTAGAACCCACTCAGGTGTTGCTTCTACACCATGGTCATCACCCATGTTCTCAACCAAAATTTTACCTCGTTCTTCTCTAATGGGAACTCAATAGTTTGATCCCACATATCAGTATCAAGCTAGGAAATCTGGTTAACAAAGACCTATGTATCCATTAAATACTAGATTTCCACCATATGGAGAGAAATAATCTTATTCATCATATCCTCCTTATTCCGGGGGACTACCATATGGTAGTATCCCACAGTATTCAGGTCAATCTAGAATTAGAGTTTGTCAATGGCAACCAACAACGCCAGTTCAACCAAGGCTTGTGTATCCAACACAACCAATGCACACTGTGTCAGTTATTCCCACTACACCTGTTGTTACTACTGTACCACAGTCACAAGTTCAAACTGTTATATCTCAACCGGTACAAACTGATCTTTCTACCTTGCGATCACAATTTTCAAGTCAAGAGGTTCAAGTTCCTCAAGTTGTTGTACAACAACCACTTGTTTCTGGAGTTTAGCAACAACCTCAAGTTAGTATACCCTTATCTAGATTGACCTAGGCTTACACTGGTATAGTTTATTCATAACCTGGCCAACCTTTCATTGCTGGACAACAACAACCGTTAAATAAAAAACAATTGTACCAACAACAACAACAGTTGATTCAACAACCATGGCAACCTCAATTTCAACAACCCCAATTCTAGCAATTCCAACCCTAGTTTGGACTTGTTCCACAGGCGCAACCTGGTTTTGGTCAATCTCAAGCTTACCATGGTCTTGGTCAACAAGGATTTGCAGGTTATGGACAACCACACATTCAACCTGGTTATCAACAACCACCTTATACTAGTTTTGTTCAACAACCATACTAAGGTTACCAAACGGAGATGCCCTATGTCGGTATGCAAAGACCTATTGCTCAGGAAATTCCATCATATCCCAGGTATGCTCTACCTGACTTGAATAGACAGTTGCCATTTGTAGCAACTTTAAAATTACCAGATTTAAATCGGCTCACTAATGATCCAATCTTATACGCACCTTGGTGGCTGGTAATTCTACATAAGTTACCATCTAACATTTCAAAATTTAAGGGAAATCCTGGAGAAGACCCATCAAATCATGTTATGACCTTTCATTTGTGGTGTTCATCAAACTCCTTAAATGATGATTCGGTCAGACTTCATCTTTTCCATAGAACACTTACTATTCCAATTGCAACAATGTAAACTTTGAAACGGGAACTATAAACTCAAAACAGGACTCTGGCCAAAAAACCTCGAGAAAACATCAAAAATAGTGTTAAAACGAAAAGTGTTGATGCTAGAATAACACTTTTTTCTTTCTTTCTTTTTTTTTTTTTTTTTTTTTTTTGGGTAAATTTTCAACATGTTTTAAAAATGGCAGTGAAAACCAATTTTTTGCGCAAAAATGGTCCAAAAAACACCCTCAAAATGAAAAGTGTTAGCGTTGGGAAAACAATTTTTTTTTTTTCAAAAGTAAAATTTCAACATTTCGAAATAATAGCGTAAAATATTTTATCATGACCCTGAAAAACATTAAAATTTAAAAGGAATAATGAAAACATAAAATAAAATAAAAATTAAATCAATGAAAAAACACAAAAAAATAACAAAACATAAATTAAAATATATACTAAAAACAAAACATTCAAAAAAAAAAAAAAATCAATCATAAAAATGTAAAAGAAAAAAACAAAATTAACAAAATTAATGATAAGAATTATATTAAAAAAAAAAACCATTGTAAACAAATAAATAGTAAAAACAATATTTTAAAAAAAATTGGAAAAATAATAATAATAAACCATAAAAAAATTGGCAACAAAAAAAAAAAAAAAAAAACAAAAATATGGAAAAGAAAAAAATAACATTTAAAATAAACTAAAAATTAAGTAGGTAAAAATAGAAAAATTAAAAATAAAAACTAAAAACAAACTAGATTAAAAAAATAAAAAATAAAAAAAAATTAAGATTAAAATGTTGATTACTTAAAAAAACAAATATAAAATTATATATAAAAAAGGCAAAAATAAAAAATGTTAAAAAAGAATTATCTGATAAACCATAAAAGAATTTGGATATATATATATATATATATATAGTAAAAAAAAAAAATTAGTTTAAAAAAAACAAAACAAAAACAAAAAAAATATGAAAATTATTTGAAAAAACCAAAGAAAATTATTTTTTTTTAATAAATTTTTTTATTAAAAAAAATATTATTATTATTAAATTTTTTGTTAAAACAAATTTTTTTCTTATTTATAAAAAAAATCATTAAAAAAATTTATTTATTTTTAAATGAAATAAAATTTTTAGTTTAAAATTTAAAAATTTAAAAAAATTATTAAAAATAAAAAATAAAAAATTTACGGGTGTCCGTAGGGTGAGAAAAACTTTTTTTTTCAATTTTTTTTAAATAATAATTATAAATTTTAAAATTAAAAATTACTATACGTATAATTTTTTTTAGAAAATAATTATAAATTTTAAAATTTTAAATTAAAAAAAATTTATACGTATAAAAATTTTTATAATTATTATCTAAAAAAAATTTATACGTATAAAATTCTTTTAATGATTTTTTTTTTAATAAGAAAAAAAAAAATTAAATTTTTTTTAATAAGAAAAAAAATTTTAATTTTTTTTTAATATAATAATTATTTTTTAAATTAACAAAAATGGCTTTTAAAAAATCCATAGATTTTTTTTTTTTTTTTTAAATTATAAGTTTTCTTTTTAAATAATTTTTTAAAAATTTTAAATTTTAAATTAAAAATTTCAATTCGTTTAAAAAAGATTTAAAAAATTATTTTTTATTTATTTATTTATTTTTATTTTTTTAAACAAGGAAAAAAATTGTAATAAAAAAAAGGTTAATAATATTAATAATTTTTTTTAATTAAAAAAAATTGTTAAAAAAAAAATTAAATGTTAAATTTATTTATTTATTTAGAGTTAATTTTTTTTTTTTTTTAATATTAATTTTACTAGTTCTTTAATTTTTTCCGTTCGTATATATATATATATATATATATATATATATATATATATAAACTAGCTTGTTTTTAATTTTTTTTTAAATTTTTCTTTTTTGCCTCTAGTTTTTGCTAATGTTTTTTTTAATTTCTCTGTTTTTTACTTCCTTAATTTTATATATATATATATATATATATATATATATATATATATATTTTTTTTTTTTTTTTTTCCAAATTCTTTTATGGTTTATGAGATAGTTTTTTTTAGCATTTTTTATTTTTCCTTTTTGTGCTTTTCATATATATTTTTATATATGTTTATTAGAGACAATTATTTCATGTGGATTGAAAACTTAATTAACGATGTATAAATATGTAGAATATCAAAAATGCAAAATATCGACCTTCTTCTTTAAATATGCAAAACAATAAAACCTGACTACAAAAAAAATAAAAATAAAAATAAAAACAAGAAAATATGAAGAAGAAGACCACTTCCAAAGTTATTAAATTTACAAAATAATTATTTACATTTCATACATTATAAAATTAAAAGTAAAAAAAAAAATACTTTTAAAAAAAGGCCATGGTGTAGAATTACCATTTTTTTAAATCAACATCAAAATCACTACCATTCTAAAATGCAATGTACATAAAAAAATTTATAGTGCCAAAAACTTTGCTCTAAAAAAAACGTGTGTTCTGCATCACCCCTTTTCAAAATCGGGCACTTTTTTGCTATTTCTACAAAATGGGTAACAGTATCTATTCCCATTTCAAAGTTTGCATTGTTTTGCTAAATGGTACATTGAATTACCTAGAGCTTCTTTCGATAATTTCACCACTTTAGCCACTACATTTTTGACCCACTTCCAGTTACCTATCAGATACGATAATGGAACAAATCTCCAAACCAACTTTAAACATACTACTGCTACCCATATATCAGATCGTATTCATGAGTAGTGGCATCGTCGTCGAATGGTTAAGACATATGTTCCCGATCAGTGTTTAGCTGAGTGGTTCATAAAATCCTTATTGCCATCAATCACTGAGGATGTGGCAAAAGGTGGAGTTGTTACAGAAGAGCAAGTTATTGCTCGTGCCCAATACTTGGATTTGATTTACACATAATCTGGCACGCTTTATGATAAAATTCCCAATGCACCTCGACCAACTTTCACTGTTCCTCCTCCTCCACAATCGAGTAAGGACTCTGATGCCAATGACAGTGTGATTGGTTCTTCAAGCACACAAATAGCAGGGAGACCATCTAGTCAAACTCTTGCTATTTCCAACCAAACTACCAATGCATCAGAAAATACTCTTGCCTTTGAGATTAATGGCGTGTCATCTGACAAAGTTAAAAATCCAAAGAAACCAGCAGGCAAGAAAAAGGGGAAAAACAAAAAGAAACAAGAAAATTCCCCTCCAGAGAAATCATCTGATTCCTCTACTTCAGCAAGGAAACCTCATTATCCATGTCTGATATGTAATGATGAGAATTTTACAAGATATTGTCCACATCACTTTAAGGTCTCTAAACTTTTTAAGACTTCAAACACATCGGTAGTGTTTACTGATCCGTTTCCAACCCTGGAGACACATTTGGTTGCAACAGACCATGCTTCCACATCCCAAGTACTCATGTTATCCATCACAAAGCCACAAAATGAAGTTTTGGTGTCAACAAGAAACAAAGATTATGGAAATCCATCGTCGTCGAATAATCAGGCCACTGATCAACCTAATCCTTCAACTTCGACTTCATTTGAAGTTGTTCCACCCATTGTACTTGAATTGACAATAAAACCACCAAAGAGAATTGTGCACAAATCAACATTCAACCCTCGGGCTCAAGCAGCTCAAAATTATAACATAGTGGAAGATCTTGCTCAATCACCTTCTACTATGTCGACACTCGAGGTGTTGCAAAACTATCCCTCCCAAAAGTAGGCTTTACTGTCAGCAATAGGCGGAATAGATCGTACGGATTCAAATCTTGTGGTTTTTAACCATGCGAGATCTTCACCATAATTACCGGTGCAATTAGCTTTCCTAATCCAAGTAAAAGCTCTCAATAAGAATGTTCATTGAACTATTATTGATGGGGGGCATCTACTTACTTTATGTCCATGAGCTGCTGGAAAACACTTGGTTCACCACCATTGTCACGATCACCAACCACGTTGAAAGCCTTTGATGGAAGAACATATACTCCATGTGGGATTTTGAGTAACCTGCAAATCGAACTTGGGGGAAAAACGGTTACTGTTGAAGTTGAGGTAGTTGACGGAATCCTTGATTACAACATTTTACTGGGAAAGCCTTGGGTATATGCTATGGCTGCTGTGGTTTCCACGTACTTTCGTAACATTGCATTCCCTTTTAAGGGTGGAATCACACTCATTGATTAGCAAGCCTTCTTTGCCAATAGTTCACAGGCCACAGGAAGCATTCCGTTGGTACACGGACCCCCGCTGTCACTTCAAAGTGTTGGAGTAGGTCTCTTTAAAGATCCTTCCGTAATGGGTACTTTTACCCTACCGTCACCATCTAATTTGGCAGAAGTGGCAAGAGTAGAGACTTGCAACATGATTTCCTCCACCTCATCTGATTTAAGGAGGATTACCAACCAAGTTGAAGTTGATAGTAATATTGAGGTGATGTCATTAAGCCCCATTGAATAATCATAACAATCAATCTTTTGGGCTTGTGTGGCAAACCCAAATCCACACTCAAAATTTGTATGGGTAAATAGGTCATTAGAATATGGTACCTCTTTGGATCCTTTTTCACGTATATATTCTACATATGAAGGAATCATCCAATCATTGATGATAGGAGAGGAACCGTGGGAAGATTATCATCATTATTCCCATCTTCCAGATGACATTGAAGATTCTTCAAATGAGCTAAACCACCCATCAATCATTGATTTCCTGTCGAATCTTGTTAGAGTAGATACTGTAGATTCTAAGCGTAATTTGTCAAACATAGAAGAAACGATTTCTATAAACATTTCGACCAAGCCTAACATTGTAGAAAACATTCATGTTGGCAATTCTTGTTCTCCATTGGAACTTGAAAATTACCGTGCTCTCTTTTGTGAATTTAGAGATATTTTTGCATGGTCTTACGAGGAGATACCAGGAATTGACTCAAGCATTGTTGAACATGAGATCAAAATGCACCTTGATGTCAAACCAATACGATAGCATCTTATACCTATTCATCCAAAGAAAGTCGTTTCCATTAAAGAAGAGGTTGAAAAACTTTTGTGCGTTGGCTTCATTTTCCCTGTACCTCTTACCGATTGGGTATCTAACATTGTTCCAGTTATGAAAAAACAAGGGACAATTCGAGTGTGCGTCGATTATAGGGATGTAAATCAAGCATGTCCGAAAGACAATTATCCTACACCCTTTATTGACCAAATTATTGATGAATGTGCCAGATGTGAAATTTTCTTATTCGTGGATGGATTTTTTGGCTACAATCAAATCAATATCTGCCCACAGGACCAATCTAAAACAACTTTTATTTTTCCGTGGGGCACATTCGCGTATTGAAAGTTACCTTTGGGTTTGAATAATGTAGGGGCTACATTTCAGAGGGCAATGAATTATGACTTCCATGACATCAAGCACATTGTTCAAACTTAACTTGATGATTTGCATTCTCATTCAAGAAAGCAGACTGATCACCTGCAACATTTGAGAGCAATATTTTTATGGTGTTGACACTACAAGACACGACTCAATCCGTACAAGTGTGTGTTTTGTGTTGGCTCTAGTCGATTGCTTGGATTCATGTTCTCAAAATATGGAATTCGACTTGATCTAATTAAGGTTCAGGCAATCCTTGACTTGCCTCCACCTTTAAACTTGTTATAGTTACAGAGACTTCAAGGGAAGGAAAACTTTCTGAGGAGGTTCATTCCAAACTATGCTGAATTGGCTAAAGGTTTTACTTGTCTATTGAAGAAAGGGGTACCTTTCCATTGGGATCAGGTTGTGCAAGCTTCCTTTGATGCTCTTAAAGATTCCCTGATTAGAGCATCATTAATGTATGCCCCAAACTATCAAAAAGACTATTACCTGTATCTCGCCGCTATAGATACAACCATTGGCATGGTTTTAGTCCACGAAGAAAGTGGAATTGAACATCCTATTTATTACTTGAGTTGTAATCCCAACGATACAGAGAGTAAGTATTCCTATGTCGAAAATTTAGCTTTGGCAACTGTTCAAGCTATGCAGAGATTTCCTCATTACATCCTCCTCCATAAAACTACTATTGTTTCAGATTGCACGTCAATTGCTGGGGGGAAAATATTCAAAATGGATAGTTATTTTGCAGGAGTTTGATTTGGAATTCATCAAATCTAAATCAAAGAAATATTTTGTTTTCGTCGAGTTACGTTGCGACGTTCCCTCATCATCCAATGATTCAACATCAGAAGCGTCAATCTTGGATGAGTCTCTATTTCTTATCTCGTCAAGTGATCCATGGTATGGAGATATACTGGTCTATCTCCAGACCCAAGCTTTTCGGCCTAATACCTCTGGTTTTGAACAGCGACGTACCCGCTACCAAGCCAAAGATTATCTGATCATTGGTGAAATGCTTTATCATCGTGGTGTAAATACGATTTTACATAGGTGCCTCACTCATAAGGAAGCTGACAAAGCTTTGAATGAATGTCATTCAAGTGCTTGTGGTGGACACTTATCCAGGTATGCTACCACGCTGAGAATTCTCTGTGCTGGTTACTTCTAGCCAACCATATTCAAAGATTGCATTATTTCTGGTAGAATCTGTCATGCATGCCAGATATATGACTGAAAAACCAGATTACCACTTGCACCATTGCATCCAGTCGTTTTTGTTGGCCCATTCGCCAAATGAGGCATTGATTTTATGACATGTAACCCCACCTCGGCCGGGGGGCATGGGTATATTATAGTCGCCGTTGAGTATTTTACCAAATGGGCCGAGGCAATGCCAACATTGAACAATAGTGGTGAAACAACTGCTTTATTTTTCTTCAACCATGTGGTTGCCAGGTTTGGTGTACCACAACCCATAGTTACAGATCATGGATGACATTTTCACAATCACATGATGGTTGAGTTGACCGCCAAGTTAGGACTATCACATGATAGTTCTACTCCATACTACCCGCTAGCTAATGGACAAGTTGAGGCCATAAACAGATTCCTTAAGTGCATGTCGCAAAGAATGATTGGAGTTCATAAAAGAAATTGGAATTTAATCCTGTACTCAGCTCTGTGGGCATATCGGACCTCGGTGAGAAATGCAACTGGATTCACACCCTTTTAGTTGGTGTATGGTTTAGAAGCAGTCTTACCAATTCAATGTGAAATCTTGTGTCTCAAACTCGTGATTGACCTGCTACCCGACACTTCTGAATAAGAGGCGCGTTTCTTGGATTTAATCCATCTGGACGAAACCCGTCATGATTTCGCGTTAGCTAACGAAGCGCATAAGAAACGTATTAAGGCACAATGTGATAAAAATGTCAAGCCTCGTGTCTTCTCAGAAGGTGACCTGGTCTTGCTTTACGATCAGGAGTCTAATAAACTTGGAGCAGGAAAATTTGAACCACTATGGATGGGCCCTTATATTGTTAAGCATGTTTTGACGAAAGGTGCCTATGATTTAGTAGATTATGATGGGATTGCATTATTGTAGCCCCGAAATGGGTTGTACCTTAAATGTTACTATGCTTAGTTAAGTGTAGTAAAACTCACTATATATATGCTTTGATTGCATGTGTGTGTGTGTTTCTTTTAGAGTTTTTATTTGGTTAAGTAATCCACTTTGCATTTGTTGCAGATGTCGAACTTTTTGGAACCATTTGTTGGTTACGCCGATAGGGCTAGTCGTAGTACGTAGAATCTATCCTCTGCAGCATGGGCCATTTTCGCTCCAAGTGACAAGTTAGTGAGTTTTAGAGGGATTTGTGTTAGTCGATCGACAAACAATATTGCTGAGTATAGCACATTGATTGAACTTCTCTCTGATGCCATTTCACTTCGCATACGCTAAATCATCATTAGGCTGGACTCACAACTCGTTGTGCTACAACTTACTGGTGTTTATACCGTCTGAAACCCAACAATTCATCGGATATTCCTTAGAGTTCGTATTTTGGAAAGGTATTTTGAGTTTATTCAATATTAGCATATTTCCATAAATCTAAATACATTAACTGATTCTCTAGCGACTTATGTGTTAAATAGAAATTTACGATATATGTAAAGTAAATATTTTCAATTCACATTATCAGTTGAATAGGATTTCATCATATAACCATACTAAAACTCTGAAAGTAAAATATATAGTTGTTTTAAAAGTTTTTACAAACAGTTTGTGTCCAAGACAAAAATTGGTTATCTGACCCAAAAACTCAAAATATATGCAGAAAACATCTAAGTAGACTAGTGGTGCTCATGATAACAGGTCACAGCCCGTGCTATCATGCGTAAAAGTCTCATCCAACGACTCGGAACACTAATGGTGTGTTGCTGCAGTCACAAAGGAAACTCCTCGATCCAGACATCTAGAATGCTTAGGGTCAAACCCTCTATGTGGTCCTGTAGTTCAGCCAGTGTCTCGCTAAATCTAAGTCTCGGAGAACTACTCTCTCAACAAGTCTCTGTGCTGGCCCACCTGCCACTCTTTGGTGCCCCACAGGTCGAACAGGTCCAATGTCTGCATACATAAAAAAATGATTTTGTTTAGTCTTGGAAATAATCAAAAAACACAAAAAAATGTAGAAACTTTAAAATCAAAAAACACTTTGGTCAAACAATTTACCTATAGCACCCCACTATGCTCCAACTGGTAACATCAAGTCTGGATCTTCGTGAAAATCCATCCCTGAATATGGATACTCTGCGATGGCCATATCCTGTCAATCAAGCCACTCAAAGAATGCAAGGGTAAATGTAATCAATGACTGACCAACATGCCTAGCCATAAGATCTACCCATCTCTACATCTGTGGATCCCTAGGTCCAGATACACCTAGTGAAACAAGTTGTGGCTGCATAAGTGGAATTCTCTCCAAGGAGAAAGAAATCAGGATCGACCCATAGCCAAAGTTTTTTGTCTTTCCGCTTTTCACCTTGGTTAGTTGTTCTTTCAAGGATGAAAAGTACTGCCTCGCAATAGTTAAACACTTTTGGCTCTAAACACTCTAATTCATACTGCATGTGTGATGTGTTTTCCAAATGTAGTGTCACGCTACCAGCCAATTTGGCAATACTAAAGAGGATCATCCTCAATGGTAAATCACTAACATGCCTAATGTTAATCTTTCCATCCCTACTAGGCTATGCACCTCGCTGACAAAACTGTCGTATGTAATCTCTCACTGATTTACCCCCTTTGGAAAATCTAGAAAGTGAGATGGGGGCACCCCGCCTTGAAAGTCCAGTAAGAAAGTATATGTCATCGATGGTAATTGAGACCACTTTGTCTCTAATGTGAAATGCCTAATCAATAGGATCCCATGAACGAACAAGGAACTGCAAAAGCTAAATTTGCTGCCTCATACTAGATAATCAAAAATATTTGAGTAACCCACAATTCCTTAGGGCCTCAACCGTGCCCTGGTTATTTAGGGCAATCATATCTTGTTCTTCATCCTCTCATTCCCTCCATGTAATTGTCATTCTGAACCGATGAATACCTAAAAATATAACCATAAGACAAATTAGGATCCATTTCTTGCAAAAAACAAATTTTTTTTTGGGTAAAAACAGCTGAATGAAATTAGGTTTTGCACTCAGTGCAGCCTAGCCTTAGGGACAATGGGCTACAATACAGGCAACCTTCTAGGTAAGTGCACTGCAATGCACCTTTCAGTGATGAAAGGGTGCGCTGATCCTAGGCTAGAAAACTGAAACCCTAGGAGCCCCAAAAACTCAAAATTTTTGCCTGAAACTGAAAATGATTGAAATGAAATGAAAGAGAACAGAGATAGCTCCTACCTGGTCTAGACACCACGAGGAATGGTCCACTGAATCTTCCACAATCAGCTGGTGAAATTCAAGGTAAAAACTCACTAAAATCAAAGGGTAAATGTGAAATGGTAAAAATGAATGGTAAAACCTGTTTTTATGTTCATTTCTTGCACATTAATCGAGTAAACATTAGTTTTTATTCATTTTATCCATGAAACAGGTATTTTTAATCTATTTTGTTGGTGTTTTGAGCAGGTTTGACAACTGACATGCAGAATTTGACATGTTCAAATGTAAATTGAACATCTTTGACCACAAAGCAAACTTTTATCTCTTTTTCAAGCTTTGTTAAAAATGAAAAAGGAACCCCATTGGAGTCCTATTTAAGCCCTTTTCAGACTCTCTAAACATGAAAATATTTCTGAGCGCTTGTCATTTCTAGCTCGTTAACGGATTGGAATTGATATCTACTCAGTATAAGTTTACCCCTTTTTCGAGTTGAGATAGATTAACTATGAAAAAGGAATACATTGATCTAACATGATCAATAGGTTCTCTCTCATATTGTTTTATGCTTTTCGGACCTAAGAGACAAATCTACGAAAAAGAACTTTTGGAGTTTCCTTTTTGTCCCTTTTCAAACTCTCTAAACATGAAAAGGACTGAGTTATCTTTGTTGTTAAACTCATTAAAAACATCAAATAGTGACAAACTTGTCCATCTAGACAAGATCGAGTTTCACCTTTGCTAGACTCGTTAAAGCATCAAATAATGATGGATTCACCCGAAGGGTGAAATTATACAACAAGAATATGTTATCCTCCTCAAGCTTGATAAAAATAAATAGGTAATGGTTAGCAATGACTTGGGAAAATTGGAAAAAGGGGAAAACACTTTATGGTAGCAAGTCCCTCTTGAACATGACACTTTCACCTCATCACCGTGACTATGTGGGTTGGGTCATTCAACTTGATAGTTATCACACCATTGGTCTATCATACCATCCATTACTTTGTTTTGGGTCAATGCTACTAATTCATTTTAGTGTCACTGACATGTTCAAGAGAAGTCATTTAGTTCAAACTTCATCCTTTGCAATACTGTAAACCTTCATTTTCATGACCGCCATTCCTGAACCTTCTATCGTCAGTGCCATTCCTGCACCTTCTATCATCAGTCAATTTTCATCTCCAAAATCATTTACCTCATTTCGTGTCGTTGATGTGGGATACATCAAGGCCCTCCTGTGATGAGTTGCTTCTTGTCGACATCAGCACATTATCCAAGAAGTTGACTTAGAAACACCCCTTCAGTACCTTGAGGCTTGCATACATCAGTGGCAGGTTTCTCGCTTCCAGTGATAGGTTGACATCACTGGCCTTCGACCGAAAGACTTTGTATGGTGTTCGACACCAAATCATTTATTCACACCATGTGAAATGTACTGTAGTACCTTGAGGGTCATCATCATTATCGGTGATTCCTCTCGTGTCTATTAACGGCTTACATCATTGGCGAGTAATCAGGCGATGTATTCCCATGTTCGACTTCAAATCATCTATTCACATGGTTAGACTTGTACTTGAGCGAAAGATTGAACAAGAATGAAGACCCCAGATCTAGTTTCATCCATCTGGGCTACGATATTTTTAGGAGTACTAAATCAAATGTACAAATGGTCTTACATTCATGGTCATCCATTCATGGGTCTATATCTATAGATGACTATATTTGTACATGTAATGAAAGTTTATAAGCTGAGCATGGGTATGCCTTCCCTCAACGAGTTCATGAGAAAAAATCAAATTATCATGATATATGTATTGTAATTGATGTAGGTCACCTTCTACTTCGAAACCTCCTCTCCACATATTAAAGAATTTTACTCAACATACATATTTACGACTTCATGCTTTAGGGGGAAATTGTTACAGATCCATTTGGGCACATCAACCCTAACTTACAGATCAGTACTATTAGGGCCCATCAAACCCTAATTTAGTTGTTACATGCCCTAAATGAAGTCAACCATCAGAATGCCTCCTTCCCAAGATATTCCATGACTAAAATCATCCAAAAACTGCCTCTAAGAAGATCAGTGTAGGCAGGCCTTTATCAGGGTGCACTGCAGTGCAACCCAGTACACTGCCAGGGTGCATTGCAGCGCACTTGAGCCCTCTTTGGCCTGCGGCGGGTGAATTTGAGCGAAATTTGCATTGGAGTTTGGAATATTCTTATCCATAGGATGCCTCTAGAATTTTCCTAAGGCTATCCACTCCTTTGGGCTCGAAATTGGATGAGGGAGGGAGTTAAGAAACATCAATCCCTTTATCCCTTCCTCCATGGAACTAAATTCTAAGTTGGGGAGGGCATTCATTATCATCATTTATGGCATAACTTCCTTCATTCACCTATAAAAATACCACTCATCTAAGTGATCAGGGGCTGGAAATCATTGAATTATAGGGAGATGCTATTAGTATGAGACTTGAGTTGGTTTCAAATATTGTAATGATGTCAAAATGTCTTGCTTGTTATGAGGAGAGGATGGGATTAAACTGGAGGAGTGACACTGAATTAGGCAAATTGGGTTGTAACTCTTCCTTTTACTAATAAAGTGTGCAAATATTTTTCCATATGTTTGTATTGTTCATGGTTGCTTTCATATGTGTATTATGCACTTGATTCCATTTTATGTTTAATCAATAGATCATTATCATATTCTTTGATCGGTTTTTGTCTTCTGTCTGTGTGCAGGTACTTTTCAAGCGAATTAAGTACGAAAAGGAGCGACAAAATTGGTCAAGGGAGATAAGGAGTAAGCAAAAGCTTCATGTAGGCTTCTTTACTATCTTATTTAATCTATTGGTTACAGAAAAAGTAGAGAATGCTTTGCACTATTGTTCTAGACTTAGCTACTAGTCTAAGGGTTTAAGCATTTATCCGTAGACACTAAAACTTCCCAAAACACTTTTGCCTATATGATCCGTCATTATCTGCCTTACAAATCCCTATTTCTTTCTTCAAGCTTCTTCAATTGTCTACCAAATTAGAAGAGTGCCCCACACCACGTTTCTCATCTAATTCATAGGGATATTCTATGTAGTCTACCATCTTGCTAGCCATTTGATCTATTTCCTGCAATGCATAATATGTCAGATAAACCAAATCACAACAAATCAACATACCTTATCATAATTAATGGAGGATACCTTGTCTACAAGATCAAAAAATCAACGTGATACATGTATATCATAAACATAATAGCATATAGACATACGCAACCAAATGTATCAACACATAAACATCAATCTAGTTAGGGTCCGGTCATCAATGCAAGGCCATATCAACAATGCATGTTATGACCTCATGCATGAAAACAACCATTACTCCATTCTACACATTGGCACATGCAACCAACAACATGCATAAGCAATGCCTAATCAACCAAAACTACGCATAAACACATGTAGTCGAACATAAGTGATCAATTCTTGTAACCAACCTACAAGACTGATAAATGTAATCAAACCTACAAGAATGTATCCTAACATACAAGGATGTAATTAGGTGACATACAATTAACATGTAAGTGGCATGTAACAATATGTAATCAGTCATATACTCATGACAAATGCATTCCACAAATTTAATCATCGAGTTCCTCATGACAACCTTACTACAAACATAATCAATCATCAAGCAAATGCAACAAGCACATGGAATGCAAGTGTAATAGACACACATGCAACTGAGATGCATGCATGACCAACACAAACTCCCCATCCAGTCTGAGGGGTGAACCATTCTTTGATACCACTCTGTAACCACCCTCCTCACAAATCTACCCAAGTAACCATACAGTCGGGGTAAACATGTGTTGTGAGGCTACTATGATTAAATTTGACCTCCTATGTGACGTTAAGGAAATGGAATCAATGTAACACATCAAACAACCTATCCATATCAGCAACAGAACCCAGGAGACATGTCAACCACTCAGACATCTTGTCCTTAGGTCCTACTAATGTTTTGGACATATTAAGTCTTAATTTATCTCATGCTATAGGCATGAAAGCGTTCAGAAACCCAAAGTCACTCTCACAAGCCTATGTGCCAGCATCCAGAGACCCAATTTGATAGTCTTATGTGTGTCCCCATGTTTTGAGCCACTTTTTCAGGCCCATATCCCAAGTCAGTGCCCAAAATGGAGTGATAAATTAGGAGCAGAAAAATAATAGATGAACAATGATGCAAAATCAATACGTTAAACAAGACCTTAATGAGATCCCTACTAGCCATGACAGGCATTTCATCAAACATGTCGCAAGCATGTAATCTACATTTAAAATCAATCAGAATCAAACATAGGGATCTTTTACTTATCTGAGAATTGCTAAGAACCATTTTTCCCTCATGCCATTTGTTGCATTACGGCCCATTAGGCCATAGATATATTATCCATTCATTTACAAGAAAAAACATGCTGAGATCCATACATAGATTCTTTCATAAAACAAACATATAACCAACATAATACCAACATAAATACTCATGAAAGTACAACCATATAGACCACATATAATCCATTAAAATTCTCATAGAAACACAAGGAGAAATAACCTTTCATTAATGATACAAAAACCAAACCCAAGATGAGGCTTCCACATTCAACCCGACCATAGAATGGTTGAGCCAAATCTCTCTTCAAACATTCACCCCCGTGCCATATTCCAAGCATGAATGTGGGACTCAAACCAATTTAACTAAACCAAGGCATACCAAGGCTAAACCACCTCACCCTCATCAATAGAAACCAAGATTTAGCGTAATCCATCTCGGATCACTAGGAAAACACATTGAACACATCATAACAGGCTTTACTGTTATCTCCACCTAATCACTAGGACAAACAAGCATGGATGCCAACGGATTTCTCCACCTACACTATGAGGAATTTTCGTGTCTCCTAGTCTCTCAGGGTTTACTGCAATCCAAAATTGGATCACTAGGCCCTAAATTGAGAACCACTCTCCAGGATTTACCACATATCCCAAACTAGAGATTACTAGGCCCAACAGAGAGTAGACCACCTCTTGGCTTTACCGTATATCCTTCCATTCACCAGCACTGATTCCGAGGCCCACCGAGGCAACACAATCTTGGATTTATTGCAACCCACAGTTTGGCTAAGGGGTCACTAGGCCAATGGATTTACCATGATCCATTGTCCGATTCAGGGACCACTAGGCCATGTGCTCTATCATTCAAAGATCCACCCCACTCAACTCGAATCCATCTAGCAATCCATCTCAACCAAAACATGAGAACCCCATCACACCATGGCTATCCGGAAATGGAATGGCTAGGCTAGAAACACTGTTACACCTGGAAAAACCCATGCCATAATAACAAAAGAACCACATGCAATACCATGCATGCCAAATGTAGCTAGAAAAATACACATGAAAATCGGTACCTAGAATGAATCCTGCTATAGTTGCTTGATCCTACCTTTCCCTGCTTGATCTTTGCTTCCTCTTGCCTTTCTTTCCTTTCTTGCTCCAATGCCAAAATGCTCCAAGAAAACTATAAGTGTCGAAGAGTGAGTGAGTGAGAGAGAGAATAATGAGAGAGCTCCAAAACTAGACAGAAAAAAGGTTAGCAAAATCTTGACAACTGATCCTCAAAAGCCTTTTTATGAATGCGGTCTCTATTTTCTTAATTTTCCATTATTTTCCTTCATTTTCCTACTCACATGAAACCTTTCACCTCCCTTTTCTCCTAATTTCCATTATTTTCATAAATAAATGTGCCAAAAATGCCATTTTTCCTTTCCAAAGCCTTAGCCATTTCCGTTGCCAATTTCCTTAGCCATAAACAACGAAATGAACATCCACTAGGATGTCTTGACCAACACTCAGCTTGGAATAAGTGTCCCATCAATCTGGTTATTGTTTTTGCCTTTATTAAATTTTATTACATGGAACTTTCACCAGGGATGTTACAGGTGAAACCATCTTCCAAGATTGATGATGCTACCCCAAATAGATCACATATGTCCTTTTTTACATTCTCGTAACTATCATCATGTAACAAGATCAATTTGCCTTCATTCATCCAAAAACCAAGCACAACCCCAAATGATTTAATGAGGTCTCTAATGGTTCTCCACTTCCCCATCATGGATTCCCCGCTAAGTAACATATCAGCTACGAACATTAAATGAGATATGACAATATTTCTAGTTACTCTAATCCATTTAATAATTCCATTATCCTTTGAAACTATCATTTTTCTACTGAAACAATAAATAACTAAGAGAAAGAGCAATGGAGACATGGAACATCCCTGTTTAATTCCTCTATATTCATTGAAAAACTGTGAAGGCAAGCCACTAATAATGACAACAAAATTTGTAGTTTTTCAACATGCCAAAATCCATTTAATGTTAAATAGAGACATACTAAATTTTAACGGGAATTCCCATTCGATGAAATCATATGCCTTGCTCAAGTCTACCTTTAGAAGGAAATCTCTTTGTTTTCGTGATTTAATAGAGTGCATGATCTCCTTGGAAATACCAATTACATCTTGTATTTTTTTACCTTCAAAGAAACCAAATTGTTCCTCTATAATATGCTTCAATAATATTGTCTTCCACCTACTCGCAATCAATTTTGATATCATTTTGTACACCAAGTTGCAAAGAGATTGGGATGATAATATGAAAAGGTTATTGGTTCCACCCTTTTGGGGATTAATTCTATGAAAGTCACATTTATGGACCCCGAGATGAACCCACAAATCGTAGATTCTTCATCTACTGCCAACAAATCTGGGATCATCAAATCAATGAAGTGAATAAAAGGTTCAACCCCCAACCCATCTAGGCCCAGACGTTTCTCCCTTTCTCATTCTTTCAATATCTTCATCAATTCCTCTATTGTGATTGGTTGTCTCAATATGTCATTATCCTCCGATGTCAACATGTTTGGAACTTCTTCGATGAAATTAATTTACGACCAGAAAGATGTCTCTTGTGTCGAGAATTGGCCTTTGAAATGTGTGCTTGTCACCTTTTCAATAGATCTCTGTGAACTAAATATGTTTATGATGTCATCTCTTATTCTCCTTATGGAATTGATCTATTTCCTGGCATTGAAATGTGTGTGGAAATATCAGGTATTTTTATCTGCAATTTTTATCCATGTTACCATCCTCTTCATGAAGATGTCTTCTTCCCATGAATGGAGAATGTCCCTTATCTTACACTCCAATTCAATGATCCTTTTCTGATATTCCTTTGAGAAGAATAATGGGTCCTGAGGATCATTGAAATAACATAGGAAAATTTCAATCTCCCTAAGAGCTTTAGTTTTGCCCTCCTTCATCCCCCTAATCCATTCCTCAACGGCCCTTTTCAACTCTCTAAGCTTTCGGCATATGTATGTCATGTGATTTTGTGGAGGAGGAAGAAATGAACAAGACGAAACATTTCAGACCAAATCCCCAAATTCATCCATTTTAAGCCATTTTAGATTGAATTTGAAGGGTTATGATCACTTCTATTGCCCTTCGTCCCATCTCAGCATAATGGGAAAGTGATAAGAAATAAATGTTGGAATAATATAAGATCTTATATCTGTCGAATGATTATCCATAGTCTGATTAACCTTAAACATGTCCATTCTTTTTGAGATACCCTCCTCACTAGTTCTCCATTCCTCTAAGTGGGGCCAAGAGGATCTGGCGTAACATCCAATAGGGAAAATACCTCCATCAAACCTCTGAAATAAGAAGCCATACTATCAATCCTATACTTTTGTTCCCAAATCTCTTCCCTCCCAGTTGAAAAATTAAGATCCCCCACGATGATCATGGAACTTAATCGAAGGATTCCATATTGCACAACCTGGTCCCAAAATAGTCTACGACCCACATATAGAGAATATGAATTGAAAATTCAGACCCTTTGACAGTCTCTCATCATGTGTATGGTCATGATAATCCCTGCACATGATGGAAATTCCCGTATCTCAATAATTTTTGGATTCATCTATAAGAAATGAGGGAACAAGGAGTGACTAAAGATAGACTTCAATTTCTCTATTACAGGTGAATTCATACTTGGTGTTCCTATGAAATTTATGGGGGTTAGTGGTGTAGGGAAGACAACTCTCATAGATGTCTTAGCTGGAAGGAAGATTGGAGGATATATTGAGGGTGATATCCAGATATATGGATTTCCCAAAAAGAAGGAAACCTTTGCTCAGATTTTTGATAACTATGAGTAGAATGACATACATTCTCCACATGTCACTGTCTGGGAATCGCTTTTATATTTGGCATTTCTATGTCTTTTGAAGGATGTTGAAAAAGAAACCAAAGTTGTAAGTCTATAAAACTAATCAATTTCTCTTATGACATGGTGCCAAATCGTGATGTTGCTGACTTGCAAAAGATACCAATTTGCAGGCCTTTGTTGATGAAGTCATGGAACTTGTAGAATTAGACAATTTAAGGGATGCACTAGTAGGCCTGCCTAGTGTGACTTAATTGTCAACATAACAAAGGAAAAGTCTAATAATAGTTGTTGATATTGTTTCAAATCCTTCTATAATTTTCATGGATGAGTCCACTTCTATTTTGGATGCCATAGTCACTACAATTGTTATGTAAATTGTTCGTAATACAATAGATAATGTAAGGATGTTTATATGTACCATTAATAAACCCAACATTGAAATCTTTGAAGGTTTTTATGAGATAAAGAAATGTCTAGAGTATATGATAACTTATATTGTTTATTTTAGAGTGGTGATTTTTGACTTACTATAATGGGTTCAATTATTGTTGATGAAAAGATGAGGGGAAGTCATTCACTTCAGGCCACTAGGCCCTAATTCTCATAATATTGTTCAATATTTTGAGGTAACCACTTTGGAGAGTCCTGTAGCTAGAAAAGGAATGGTTTTAATAAAGTAATATCAATTTAATGTTAGTCGTCACTCGTTGTCCCAAGGCCTTTTTCAGGCAAGTGACATGGAATAGATTATGCACCCTACTTCCTGGTGGAAGATCCAACTCACAAGATACGTCTCCCACTCATAAGATCACCATGTATGGCCCACAAAAATGAGGTTGAAGCTTTTCATCTCCCTTCTACTTCAGTTTGGATTACTTGTACAACTGCAATCTCAGGAAAAGAAAATCTTTCAACTCAAAATGTCCCTCTACTCTACCCTTATTTGCATATAAATTTCATTGGTTTTGTGCCATCTGCAAGTTATCCTTGAGTGCTATAAGGATATAATGGATCTCCTATATCCAATATTTCACCTCTGGAGGTCTCCTATCTCCAGAAACCATATCACCAAAAGTTAGTGCATTATAACCATATAAATCACGAAAGGGTGTCATACCTATGGATATATGATATGTGGTGTCGTAGAAATACTCCCCAAGGTGGAACCACTTGACCCATGCTCTCTATTGTCCAGTCACATAGTTGCGCAAATATCCCTCTAGCCACTTATTTACTATCTTCATATGCCCATCTCTCTGAGGGTGGTAGCTAGTGCTATGAGTCAGCTTCGTGCCCACAAGGTGAAATAACTACTGCCAAAATCCTCCCATAAATATGACATCCCTATCACTGACAATCATCTTAGGCATCCCATGCAGCCTAAACTCCTCCCAGAAAAACAACTCAGCCACCTATGATACTGAATATAGAGATAGAATGGCGAAAAAGTGTGGAAACTTCACCAGCCTATCAACAACCACATAGATGAAATATTTCTCTTGTACCATCAACAATCCTATAATAAAGTCCATCAATATACTCTCCCACTTCCTCTCAGGAATAGGAAGAGGTTGTAGTAACCCAGTGGGATGTGTGTGCTCTCCCTTGTTCCTTTGGCATGTAGCACACTCCCTAACATGCCTCAGAACATCCTCCTTGAGAGCCCGCCAAGTGAAATGCTACCGAATGGCCATCTAAGTCTTGTAGAATCCTTGATGCCCTGACAAAAGTGAGTCATGATCTGTGTGTAGGATCTTCTCCCTCAATTATGATCCTGGTACCAAATAGATCCTATCTTTGTAATAGATGACATCACCCATCACCTGGTACCTGTCATCCCCATGAGTACCATCCAAGATCTTACATGCCTGTCGATTTCATAATGGAAACGAAAATCATCCTTGGGGATGTCCTTCTCCCTCACCTAGATCTGGTGGTACCCTGAGCTCAAGTCTATCTTAGAGAAGTACTTGGCTCCTTTAAATTCATCCATCAACTCATCAATGCGTGCAATGGGATACTTGTTCTTCAATGTCTTCTTATTGAGGGCCCTGTAATCTATGCACATGTGAAGGATCCCATCCTTATTCTTCACCAACACCACAGAAGAAGCGAAAGGACTCAAGCTAGGCCTGATATGCCCCAACCTCAATAACTCCTCCATAGATTTCTCAATATTTGAATTCCTCTATGCTCCACCAACTGTGCATCAATCAAATTTTGGGTTGCCCCACTATCTACCAACATGGATACACGTTGTCCCTGCACTGTGTCTCTCATCTCCAAAATTGCAAAATTGGGATTTTCCATGTCAAGATTTTAATTGGGGATATGACACTCTAGCCATGAGCCTCCATAAGAATCTATGTAGAAGATCTTAGCAAAGTTTCTAGTAGTTGTTGGGAGCCACCGTTAAAGTGAAGGTTAAAATGTTTAGTTTTAAAGATAATAAAGTGTATGTGACATTCATTTTTAGAACATCGACACAATAAGGAAAGAAGACAAAAGACAAAAGAAAGATGATAATCATGGGTCAATAAAGGAGATGTCAAATTTCACTTTCAATAATGGTGAGGTCAATAAATGAGTACATTTCTAGAATACTAGGTAAAGATGTCCAAGGATCAATAAGTGATAATCCTAACATCAATAATTTTTAGAGAATACTAGCCAAATATGGTATTACTAAAGTTTGGAACTTCTACAATGCTAATGAGTCCAACTAGCTTGGGAAAAAGGACTTATACAAAGTAGAAGATGGAACAAAAGGACTTCTACAAAGTACAAGGTTGTTCCATTTCCCTTTCCACATTCAAATGCAAAGCTCTATACTTATAATGATGTAAGATACCATACCCTTCATAAGAGAATGATAAGTAATCTACATTTTATGAGTGTCAAAACATGTTGAAACATTTAACAGGATGTTGCATCCAAATATATAACATGCAAGATACACATAAATTTCTTATATCTCCTAATTTGAGATAGACAAGTGTCCAACAAGTACTAAGTCAATCCTCCAAAAGCTGTCCACAATTTGTCTTTCAACTATCTACAATGAACTCGATCAAATTATTGACTTAGATTTGTAGTAGGGCAAAATTTAGGCCTTCTCTACTGTCCCAAAAAGCTCGATATTCACCAAGTAATAGACTCTTATCTCAACTCTAAATGTTCTCGGATATTATCACAGATAAGGCTTGCACTTCACCCTCAGAATGGGCTCACACTTTCTCACAAAACAGAGTTGGACTTTATCTTAGATAAGCTCATATTTCACAAATTCCGTAGAGATGGTGTTCCACTAGAGGCTTGTTCAAATCTTTACCTTGTCACCATAGGGTTTCAATGCAATCTAGAAAATGAGAAGAGATATTATTTGTTTTGGATGGAGAGAGCCAATAAATTACCTCTAATTCATAGGAAATATATTCTTCTCTTTCTAACACCTCAGTCTCTGTGATGACACCATCTATAGGGATACCCATGATCTAGTCTACATCCTCTAGTGTAGGTGTCATCTTTCCCTGTAGGAACACAAATGTGTGTCTACTAAGATTCCAATATGACATTACGTATATTAACTACATATGATATGTATAGATAATTTGTACTTGGATGGGCCTCTCCTAGCCTATATTTTTTCTCATCCATCATAGTGTGATCCTAATCAAATTTCTCTGAGATTAATGGAAAAAGATGACATTACCTCTCTACTTGGTTTCTCCAATATTAGTGTAAAAAGAGGTAGTGTCTTTGTGACCTCTCTCGTGCTCTCAGTTGTATCCTTTATTGGCTTGCCCTCCTATCTACCAGCCTCATCATCACCTCTCAAACTATCAATTGTAGGTATATCCCTCTCCATTAGCATGTCCCATAGCCAATCCAAAGAGAGTGATATCAGCAGAATTTCCAACTCACCCCTAGTAAACACTTCTGTTGGGAAGGACTTATGTTTTCCATACTAATCACCCTATCTTATTTACCTTCACCTCAACCGTAGGCATCAAAAGTCAACCCGTAGATACACCTTCCTTTATTAGTGGTACATCTATATCTATCTATGGAAAATATGGTTCTTCAACTGTCTTTGTATCCCTGTAGATATGTTTTAAGACTAAAATAGAAAGGGAATAGATGGTTGATATGCCATATGCTGAAGTTGTAGGATTTCTTATGTAGGTGTGAAATTACACATTTAATGAGAGTTGTTAGTCTATTTATGTCTAATCCAAGGAAGGAGCATTGGGTCACTGTGAAAATATTTTTTCAGTATTTGAAGGAGACCAAGGACTATGTTTTATGTCAGAAGAAAAATCAAAATGAATAATTATATTTATGATATTTTATAGATCTTGATTAGGCTAGAGATGTAGATAGCGGAAAGTATACAAGTGTATTTGACTTTTTTTGGTGGAGCCATCAACTAGATGGCTAAGAAGTAGTCTATTGTTGCTTTTTCAAGTGCAGAGGATGAAGACATTGCTACTACAAGGGCTACCAAGGAAGCTATAAAGAATATTATGTGGACATTTTTTGCTATAGTCAAAGTGCCATTACATTTAGTAGATCATCGACATATTATACAAGGACTAAACATAGTATAGTTTAGTTTCCTTTTCTTAGAAACATGACTGAGTTTAGTTTGGTGTAGCTGGTCAAGTGTGAGACTAAATAAAATGTAATATATTCTATCATAAAAAATCTTGAGGCTACGAGATTTCTTTTTTGTAACTAGACCATCCATTAGAATATGGAAAAATATAATATCAATAGGTTGGAATCATTTTGTTTCCACATAATTTTCTAACTTATTAGTTTTGTTCATATTCATATTTTATTATTAGCATACAATAATACACTAAAGTAATTTAAAACATTATTTTAATACGAAATTATTGTACTAAAATTATATTGACTATTTTAATAGTATTAATTAAAACAAAAGAACCTTGACTATTTTAATTGTCTTAATTAACACAAAAGAAAAAATATTTATGGCGGGAATTTATAGCATGTTTAAAATCCCAGGTTAGAAAGAGAAAAGAATGTGCAGCAAGGCTTGATTTCCTTCATTTGGGGAAGCCCTTGGTGATGGAGAGTTCCAGATCGTGAGCGATACCCAACAATATAGCATCCTTCCTTCCATCGATGCCGAGATCGATATCCAACATTAGAGCATCCTCTCCATGTCGAGATTGATTCCTAGATCGATAACAAATATTAGAGCATCCCCTCCATGTCGAGATCGATTCCCAGATAGATAATCATAGTCTACAACTGCACAGGTAACAGTAAAGGTAGCCACTAACATTTTACTAGTAAAGGCAGGGGAAAAGGCGACAAGAATATCTAGTACAGACAGGGGTAGATGTGACAAGCATACCCAGATAGAGAATACATACAGGAAAAGGAAATGGAAGGCATACCCAACAGATATAAGGGCAGACACAACAAGCATACCTAGATAGAGAATACACATGGGAAAAGGAAATGGCAAGCATACCCAACAGATACAGGGGCAGACGTGGCAAGCCTACCCAGATAGAGAATACACACGAGAAAGACAATGGCTAGGGCATGTGGAATTCCTCGAGCCTGCACATCCTTTTCACTTTTGAAATTAACACTTCAGGGCTTCCGTTGTCATGGGAAATGAAGGGGTTTTTTTAGTTGTTTGGAAGTTTGAATCTGGTTGAAAAAACCCAATTTAAGAATTTGGCAGATCTGGATCTAAGTTGAAGTGTTGTGCCTCTCTACGAAGAGCAATCAGGCAATCATGGGAACACCCATCATGGCATTCCATCCACAGTGGGAGAGAAATCCAACTATGGCAAGGTGTGTCAGGATGCTCAATTGCGACATGTCCACATCTCTTCTCTTCTTTGGTATCTCCACTCTATTCTGTATGTTCCATATTTCCACCCACTTCATATAAAACTCTAATTTTTCGACCTATATTGTCGTTACTAGGTTATTAATTCTCCTGTATCTTGTTTTTTTGGCACTCAGGTTCATGGTCGCTAGAGTAGTTGTGAGAGTCTTCAAAAACTCGGAGACAAGCCTGGGGATTCCTTACCCATCATCAAAGCCTATGCAAGTTATTGGGAGTCCTTGGAATGGTGAAAATTGGCCACTGATGAAGGTCAAATATAAACTAGAAGTAGTCCCCTTTCATAGCCACTTTCCAAAGCTTCATTATTGAAGGTCACAAGTGCTAGGGTGATTCTCAGTCCTCCTTTTTTTCCATCCTCTCCCTCTTTAGAGTGGTGGGAGGATATGGGCTAAGGGATTGAATGCAGAACACATGAGGCAGCTGAGATGAAAGCCTCAGGTGGAAGCAAAGGGCTACTATTTGCACAATGCACTTAACTTTCTGAAAATGATCCACAAAATCTACCTCTAGCTCGTAGAAGGTGTTGTTGATGATGCTCCATCTTTACCTTTTACCCTCTCTCTATCATATCCTAAAACGATGACTCGCGTTGTTGGTAAAGAACCAAATTGTGAGGTGTGTCTAAAGGCTTGGTGCTCATAGTTTTATCTTGTGTATAAATGCACATAATTATTGAAAACATTTTTTTCACGCAAGAACAAATATCCAAAACAAAGGTATAAATATTTTCAGTACCTAGTCATCAAATGGGCATTGGCCATTTTGATTGGGCTATTCATTGGCTTCATTGCAGCCGTTGGGAATCTGGAAACACAAAACATTGCAGGCTTGAAGTGTGGACAACACTTAAGATCAAGAAGGGATCTTGGAATCATCAACTAACCAATACATGACTAAAGAACGACTGACCAGAGGATCCACAATAGGCTCCAAAATTTGAGTGTAGGCCAAAATTTTGGAGGGTGTTGCAGTCGTTACAACACTACCTTGCTCAAGGACGTCCCATCCAATGCATTTTTATAAGATCCAATACTAAGGCATCACATACTTCATCATATGGTTTATTAGAACAATAATCAACTCTTTACTATGAAGAATTTTTTTCATTTTGATAGTTCCAAAAAATTTAAATTGTTACTAGTAAAATTTGGAAGTGTTACTAGATCTATCATGATTCATTCATCCACAAACTGTTCTAATTCATATAATTTTCTTTTAGATGCCCCGACTATGGAGAGAACCTCTATGAGCTTTTCAAAATACGTTGGCCGTTACTTTCGATTTCTGTTCTTGGTTTGCTTCATTCTTTCTTTGTTACCCATAACCATTTTCTTTCTTTTGTATTCTATTTTATTTTCTTATTGTGTTAGCCTTCTTCAAATGAACGTCGCATACACTTGATTATCTTTAAAACTAAACATTTTAACCTTCACTTTAACAGTGGCTCCGAACAACTACTAGAAACTTTCACTACAACAAAACCAGCGATTAGCATCCCTTTTTACTTCTTTTTTTGCATCTGGAGCCCATTTTTGGTGCTATTTGCATCCATTTATCAAATATGGTGCAAAACTTGACACAAAATTTGCATCAAGTTTTGCACCAAATCTTACACCAAATTTAGCGCCAGGTATTGCAATAGGTTTTGCACCACGTTTTGCACCAAATTTTATGCCAAGTTTTGTGTCATCCTTTGCACCAGGTTTTGTTCTAGGTTTTGCATCAATTTTGGCATCTATTTTTGTTTGACATACTTTTGCATCCTCATTTGCATCCACTTTTTGCACCTACACTTGCATCAACTTTTGCATCGACTTTTGCATCCTTTTTTGCATCCTTTTTTAAATCATTTTTTGCATCCATTTTTCATCCATTTGTGCATCACTTTTGCGCCACGTTTTACATCGAGTTTTGTGTCTAGTTTTGCATATAATTTTGCATCTACTTTTGTTGCATCCACTTTTCCATCTTGTTTGGCATCCATATTTACATCCTCTTTTGCATCTATTATTGTACCCACTATTGCATCTAATATTTTTGTGCCACAATTGGCGCCTAGTTTGGCACCTCCTTTTGCACCCACTTTTGATTATAATTTTGCATCCACGTTTGCATCCTCATTTGCATCTAGGTTTTCATCAACTACTACATCTATTTTTGCATCCCTTTTTGTATCCAATTTTGGACCAGGATTTGCATCGGGTTTTGTGTCTCGTTTTGCATCTACTTTTGCATCGACTTCTATTGCATCCACTTTTGCATACAATTTTGCATCCACTGTTACACCCATTTTAAATTTCACTTTTTGCATCCCTTTTTACATCTTCATTTGCATCATACTTTGATTCTTTTTTTTCATCTATCATTACATCCACTTTTGTTATGCCATAATTTGCACCATGTTTTGCACTCACTATTGTATCCACGTTTGCTTCCAATTTTGCATCCATGTTCACATCCTCTTTTGCATCAAATATTGCATCTATTTTTGCATCCACTTTTGTGTCAGGTTTATGCATTGGGTTTTGCATCTCGTTTTGTATCTACTTTTGCATCTACTTCCATTGTATCCATTTTTTTCATCCAATTTTGTTTTGCCTGTTGCATCAATGTTTGCTTCCACTTTTACATCCATTTTTGCATCTTATTCTGCATATTTTTTGTCTATTGTTACATCCACTTTTGTTGCACCATATCTTGCGCCTACCATTGTAACCACATTTTCTTCCACGTTTGCATCCACATTTGCATCCTCTTTTGTGTTCAAGTTTGCATCAGATATTGTGTATGTTTTTGCATCCCCTATTGTATCCACTTTTGTTTCATCCATTTTTGCATCTACTTTTGTGTCCGTTGTTGCATCCACATTTGTTTCACCACAGTTTGTGCCAAGTTTTACACCTACGATTGGACCCATGTTTGCTTCCACTTTTGCCTTCATGTTTGCATCCAAGTTTGCATTGACAACTGCATCTACTTTTGCATCCACTTTTGTGTTAGGTCTTTCATGTTGTTGTGCATCTACTTATGTTGTATCCACTTTTCATCCAATTTTACTTCTATTGTTGCCCCCATTTCTATGTTCGCTTTTGCATCCCTTTTCCAACACTCATCATATTTTCTGCATTGATGATATTCCTTATGGCATTGACAATTATGAACAATTGATGACAATGTCAATAATATTGACAATGATGAAAATGAAGATGATGGCGATTACATGAATTGTGATTATGATGATAAAGACGATAGTGGTTACAATGACATTAATGATGATGATGGCAATGATTATGATGATGATGACGCTAATGACCTTGGCGAATCTTCCCAATTTTAGATGTTGTCATTGTCATAATCATAAGCATTATCTTTGGTGTCATCATCATCATTTTCATCTAGGTCATCATCAAAAACAATAATGGCATGAATGATGATGATGATTACAACAATGTTGATAGAAATTATATTAATGATGATGATGGGGATGATAAAAATGACAATGACGATGATAATGGTGGTGATGATGATGATCATCGATCATCTCTCAAAAATAGAGTTGTTATTTCTCTTACGTATATCAATGTGTCCTAAACAACCCTTTTCTAGCACTGATCACATTTTTTGGGTTGATGATATTTCTTACAACGTCTATAATTATAAACAATTGCAAACAATGTCCATAATGATGATGATGATGGAGCTGATGATGATGGCATGAATGGTGATTATGATGATAATGTAATGATGGCATTAACGATGACACGGATGATGGTGATGATGATGACAATGATTATGATAATGAGAATGACCAATTACTAGTTTCACTACCATCTTCTGGATACATATTACTATCATACTTTTTAAATTTTCTGTCTCTCTTGAGGTATCTTACTATAATGGTGTTGTCAACACTAGAAAGATATCTTGTTGTAATGGTGGTTCTAATGTTAGCACTAGCAAAGTTTTTGTTAAATTTTGGTTAAAAAAAATCGATTTATGCAATTATTTTGACAATCTATGTAAAAAAGTAAATAACATCCAATTATTTTGACTGTAGTCCCATTGATTATCATGAATTCACCAGTCTGAAGACCATCTTCTACATACATATTATTATTAAACTTTTTGCATTATATCCCTCTTATATCTTGTTGTAATGGCAGTATTAGCACTAAAAAAATATCTTGTTGTAATGGTGATGTTAGTATTAGCACTAAAAAAATCACGAAATTTTGGTAAAAAAAAGTTTATCATTTATTTATTTTTAATTTGGGAAATTTTTGTTTTTAATTCTATTTTTATGCAGTAATATTTTTTTTGGTTGAATTTTGGTAGTAACTAGTTTTTGGTCGAATCATATGTATTAACCATGTTCTTTATGCTACAAGTCTAATTGTTGGGACAAAATTGCTCTTTCAATTAAGTTGCAAAAGCTAGTTTACATCCATTGTTGCACCCATGTTTACACCCACTTTTACATCCCTTTTTGCATCCTATTTTTCATCTTCATTTGCTTCTTCTTTTGCATCTATCATTACATCTACTCTTGGTGTGACAAAATTTGTTCCATGTTTTGCACATACTGTTGTACCCACGTTTGCTTCCAATTTTGCATCCATCTTCACATCCTCTTTTGCATAAAATATTTCATCTATTTTTGCATCCACTTTTGTGTTGGGTTTTGCATCTCATTTTGTATCTTCTTTTGCATGTACTTCCATTTCATCCATATTTTGCATCCAATTTTGTTTCTCATGTTGCACCCGTGTTTGCATCCACTTTTACATCCCTTATAGCATCTTGTCTTGCATCTAAGTTTGCATATTTTTTTGTGTCTATTATTACATCCACCTTTTTTGTGCTATTATTTGTGCCATATCTTATGCCTATCATTGCAACCCACATTTTCTTCCACTATTGCATCCATATTTGCATCCTCTTTTGTGTCCAAGTTTGCATCAAATATTGTTTATGTTTTTTGCATCCCATTTCGAATTTACTTTTACATCCACTTTTGATTTGTCTAGTTTTGCAACTAATTTTGTGTTCACTATTGCACCCATGTTTACATCCCTTTTTTCATCCAAGTTTTCCTCCTTTTTGCATTCAAGTTTGTGTCCCTTTTTTTTTACATTCATTGGAGTATCCACATTTGTTTCACCACAATTCATGCTAAGTTTTATGCCTACTATTGTGCCCATGTTTTCTTCCACTTTTTCATCCATGTTTGAGTCCTATTTTGTGTTCAAGTTTGTATGAACTATTGCATCTACTTTTTCATCCACTTTTGTTCAATTTTTCTGTCTTGTTCTGCATCTACTTATGTTGTGTCCACTCTTCATCCAAATTTACGTCTATTTTTACCCCCATTTTTTTGTTTACTTTTGCATCCATTTTCCAACACACATCATATCTTTTGCATTGATTATATTTCTTATGACATTGAAAATTATGAACAACTGATGACAATGTCAATAATTATAACGATGATGATAATGAAGATGATGATGATGACATGAATTGCGATTGTTATGATAATGACAATGATGATAAAGACGATGGGAGTTACAATGACAATGATGATGATGCTAATAACCTTGGCCATTCCTCCCAATTTTTAAATGTTATCATGGTAAAAATCATAATAATTATCTTTGGCGTCATCTTCCAAGTCATCATCATCTGATCATCATTATCATTATTTTCATCTTGGTCATAATCAAGAAAAATAATGGCATGAATGATGATTATGATGTTCATGATGAAGATGACAAAAATTATGATAAAACTTATATTAGTTATGATGATGGGGATGATGACAATTATAATGACGATGATAATGGTAGTGATGTTGATGATCATCAATCATTTCTAAAAAATAAAGTGGTTATTTTTCTTTCATATATCATGTGTCCTAAGGTTGGTGATATTTCTTATGATACCTATAATTATGAACAATTGACGACAATATACAAAATCATGATGATGATGATGATGATCATGAAGAAGACATGAATGGTGATTATGATGATAATGAAATGATGACAATAATGATCACATTGATGGTGGTGATGATGGCAATAATGAAGATGATGACCCTCCCTTTAAACTAGCGAGGTACTCATAATGAGACAAAAATGTACTCTCAAGTTGAAATATTCATATAAGAAGGGATCTAGATTGATAAGCATCAATGATGATTTACATCATCATAGCCAAAATTTTCAAAATAGTAAGGCCTTGACTAACAAGTTTATCTCTCCATTAGATCAGAGCACAATGTTGGGAGGCATAAATTTGGACACCACTGCCTTTCAAGGCAGTTACCCCACCAAGATGTTTACCAGGTATGTCCTCACATGATCATTTCCTAATCCACTATCGTAATATTTGACACCAAAAAATGTCAATCCTCATGACTATTCTTATCTTGGATTAATGTACTTGACTTATGGCGATTAGTCCTAGTCAATGTCCAAATTCTCAAAGAATATTGGTCCCAGATGTTTATCCAATCCACCATTATCCCTACTAGTGCCTTTACTAGGCTTACGACTGTTAATCCTAGCCATAGTATATGACACATGGATAACATGGTGTCTACCCTCACTCCCTCTCAACCAGGGAGGAAACATCCACAAGCATAAGATTTTCTCAAGAATACCCATCATTTTCGTAGAGAATAACATCATTAATTTGTTTTCATCACATGACGACTTTATGATTAAGCATTCATAGATTTGTGGCAAAATATTTCCCCTTTTGTATTTGTGATGAAATACAATAAAAAAGTGAAAGCCAAAATCATTAAACATACACTATATTGATTTATCTAAGTCTAAACTCTAAGGTTGAAGTGAAAATTCATGTAAATCTTATATCTATGAGTTGTGCCAAACTTATGAAAACCTTATTCCCTAAGTCCTATATATAAGAAAATGAAAAAGAAAGAAAAATAAGGGCCAATAAATGGTAACTCATGTATTCACTCCCTCTTTGGAAAATATATGAATATATACACTCCTAGTCACACTTGATTACATGTATGTGATGGTTAAATCATGAATTCTTCTTTTATCCTTGCATTTTCACTTCATCATTTAAGCACCTAATTGAGGATCTAAGGAATGTTTGTTTCCTAAGGCTTTCATGTCTACTCTTGGTTTAATTATGTCACACTACTGTCAATTTATGTGACAGAGTGAAATACATAAGTTTGTGGAGTTATTATAGAGGTGTATTGAGTTCGTAACTACACACACATGTATTACATCTCATTGATCCACATGTGTGGGTTGGAGACTCATTTCTTGACAACTTTAATGGAGACTACTTTGTGGCTTTAATGGTATAGCTTACAAAATATCTTGTTAAACATTTCGATTCATTCTTTCTTTTCCTCGAGACACTTATAATATTGAAGTCACTCCCAACAATCCATGGAGATGGGGAGTATAAATTACTTGTGCTAGAAATAGAATTGAGAAATAGAGGTTTTCCATTTGCGATATTGGAGTCATAGACATTGGATACATGGTAGTAGTCCTCAATGTCAATTAACTAAAATTGTATTGTCATAATGCGAAAAGAGGTAAACATATTGGTAACCTTGATGTCTTAATCATTTCAAATAATAACCATTCCACCCAAGTATCTCTAAGCATCAATCACTACTACTTGGAAATTCCTCCCCCATTTTCTAATTATATGAGGTTGAACCTCACTTAATATTTTTGCTTCTTATATCAACATTATTTATGGGTGCTTTGCATACCATTTTTCTTTTAGGAGTTTGTTTTCGCTTACTATTGATGCCCCTCATGTTCCAAGACTATTTTCATCAAAAATTTACATAGAAAGAAAGTATAAAGTGACTAAAAAGAAACATGTCTCAAGATTTAAGTGCTTGGACAATTCCACTTCATGACTCCTATATTTCCTTAACCTGGGACCAAATGGTGAACTTGATGGCCTTAAGGGAAATTGATCAATGAAAATCTAAAAAAGAGGTGATTTTTGACTTTATCACATACAATTTAATATACTAAAAAAAATATCCATAACAATTTCATCAATCAATGAATCATTAAAAAAAATATCCAAACAATTTCATCAAGCAAAGAATCATTGCATTATAAAATACAATCTATAAACATTTTGGGAAAGTTTTGCTAAAACATGCTTAAAAATCAGCATATTTAATATTAATATTTAACAATAATATGGACAATAACACATTTTGATAAATTAAATAACATATTATCAAGCCTAAAAAATGTCACTAACTGAAAACTACAAAGCATGCAACTAATGGAAGTGACCACTCAAGGCCACCACAAGACAATTAATCTATTAAGACCAAGATTAATGGGGACAAAGATCTATAAAGAACAAAGGAAAACCTATTTTAACTTTATTGTTTTATTAGCCTGGTTCAAGATGAACATTTCAAGATATCATGAAGAACATAATTAGTTTTATTGCATTAAGAAAACCCAAGCACATTCTATAACTTAGCAAGAAAGAGATGTATAACACCCATCTCAGCAACACGACACATGACATTAAGTTACTTTACTATATATAATTTAAACCCCTATCATAAAATCACAAATTTAGCATGAATGGAATGTTTAAAATCCATTTTTATAAAAACAAAATATAAATTTTCTTATAGAAAAATATACCAAAAACTAAATATATTTTTCTAGAAAAAAAAAAATACTAAAACTAAATATATATTTAAAAAAAAACTAAAACATAAGCAAACTAGAATTTGAATTTGACATTCTTGGTCACTTTCGGAAACATATGGTAGAATGTAATCTCTTTATCCTCATCTTTAGCTTTTTCCTAAAAAATAAAAGCATACAAAAGTGGGAAAGAGCCATAAAGCATGGGGAAGCTTTTTCTTAAGCACAAAAGCATCTAAAAAGTGGAAAATTCCTTTTTTATATGAGGAAACATTATTCACCCAAAAGATTTTTCCCAAATTGAACTAATGAGGAATTTTGGAAATCTTCATAGCCTCCACTTTCCTATATATTAGAGGCTTGGCCATTGAAAAAATGATGGGAATTTTGTATTGTCACGCTCTTGAGATCTGTCTTGAGAGGGAGAGTTTTGGAGCTATGAGTTGGGGGAGGTGATGTTGCAACTATATCTGATTGTTGTAACTTTCCTCCAACTCCTTTATTCATATAGATCAGTTGTTCTTCCTTCCATATGTTTCTATTCATTCTTTACTTCTTCTATTTAACTAATGTATGCATGGGTTTTTGGTTTATATTTATTTATTCAATAATATTTATATGTTTTTTATAGTTTTGATTATTAAGATATTATGTTGTGAAGGTTGCTTTATTCTCTCTCTTATGTGTAGGACCAAGCTTTGGAGCTAGCTAGGAGCGCTTCTTGGCTATACGAAAAACTCCAAGAAGACCTGCATGCGAGGACTCACAAGAATTCATTCTCTTTTTCTTAATCTATACTCTACATCTTGATCTACTAAGAATCCTAAGCCTTAGAACAACCTTTCTCTTAATTGGTTTGTCCTAGGTTTCTGAGATAAACTGAGAGGGTTTTGTTTTCATCTAACGATGCATTAAATCCTACAGCAAAATGATATTTAGAAAATTTAATATATTTCACTATGTAAATGAACTTAGTAAAATGAACCCATAGAGGTGGTCATAAATGGAAATAAAAGTAAAACTCTAAACAAGAAGCCAAAAGTGGATTTAACCATGGATGAAAAATTGGGAGTAGAATTGGATGTTAAACTAGCCATCAAAACAATATGCAAACAATGACACAAAAAGGTTTTTAAAGTAAAATTAAAAAAGGGTGCAACACTAGACACAAAGAAGGGAACAAAATAGGGCATATGAAAGGATACCGAATTGGGTGCAAACAAGGATGCAAAAATGGACACCAAAATGAGGATGCAAAGAATGGTGTAAAATTAGGATGCAAAAAGGATGTAAGAAAAGACACAAAACAAGATGCAAAATGGGACTAAAAAATGGTGAAACCAAGGATGTCAAAGATGATGCATAACTAGATGAAAATTCCAACTAAAATCTAGGTGCAAAATGAGATGCAAATGTGGAAACAAAATGTGGCAGAAAAAATGATGCAAATTTGGAAGCCAAAAAGGATGAAAAACTAGATACCAAAAAGGATGCAAATTTGGACATAAAAAATGGTGCAAAATTGGACACAAAAGAAGAAAAAATGGTGCAAAAATGGGCATAAAAATGGCTCAATTTTGGATGCAAATTTAGATGCAACATTGGATGTAAAATGATGCAACAAATCATTCAAAACTTGGTGCAAAAACAAATGCAAAAGTAGACGAAAAAATGGCTCAAAAGTGAACGTAACAATAGACACAAAATGGGATGCAAAGGTGGATGCAATATATGGTTCAACATAGGATGCAAATTTAGATGCTCAAAAGGATGAAAAATTGGATGCAAGAAATGGTGTTAAAAATGATGCTAAATTGGATGCAACAAATGATGCAAAATTAAATGCAAAATATGGTGCAAAATAGGATGCAAAAAAGGGAGATTAATAAAATGCAAAAGTGGATGCAAAAAATGGTGCAAAAATGCATGCAAAATTTGGCACTAAATCAGATTCAACATATGGTGCAAAATTGGATGGAAAAGATGGTGTAAAAAAAGGCAGAAAAATTGGCACAAAAATAGATGTAAAAATAAGTACAAAATTAGAAGCAAAAGATGGCATAAGACCAGATGCAAAAATTGGCACAAATTGGATGTAAAAAAAGGCGCTAAATAAGATGTCAAAGATGGTGTAAAAATCGATGCAAATTATGACACAAAAATAGAAGCGAAGAATTCCACAAAAGAGGAAGCAAAAAATGATGCAAAAATAGATGCAAAAAAAGACACAAAACTAGAAGCAAAACCTGTTGTAAAACCAAATGAAAATCTTGGTGCAAAATATGATGCAGAAAATGATGGAAAATTTGGCGTAAAAAAGATGCAAAATTTGGTGCAAAAAAGGACGCTTTAAAAATTGTACAATAGAGCCAGATTTAGCGCCAGGTTGCTCATCCCAATTGAGAAAAAAATGCACTAGAATCTGGTGCTAAATCTGGCGCAAATTGCCTGTTTTGTTGTAGTGTTTGCTAATCTCTTCTACATAGATTCTTATGGAGCCTCATGGCTATAGCTTACGATGGATAATCCTTCTTTGGTTAGTGGCGATGGCTCTTTCATCTTGATATGGTGACGGATTTGCAGGGTACTCACCCTAATATTTTAGTAGATGGGTTTAAAAACTCTCAGCGAACTCTAGTTTCTACTTATGTACCAATGGATACAAACTTTGATTTATGGGTTACTCACAATAGCCAAGGCTCTTAGTGGAAGTAGCTCATGATCTTCTTAACTCCTTTAGTTCTTTGAAACCTTACTACACCTTGATTTGATACCACTAGTTATTTAGAGGAAAGATAAACATGAAAAAACAAGACAAATAAGTACACAAGCTTATGCTTGAATAAAGAAGTTTTATTCATTAATTATTCTCGCATATACATCCACCAAGTTGTTGTTATTCTCTCTTCTTATTGCACATTACAATGACCCAACCATGAGTATATAAGCATTAAAATTTCTAAATTTGGAATCATGCAAACTCTAACTTTCATTTCCTCATACAAACTTTAACTTGACACTTTAACTAAACTTTTCTAACTTCACTTTAACATAAATTGACATTTTTATTTTCCTTAACATAGTTTTTCTTAACAAGGTAAAATTTGGAAGTGTTATGTGGAGATCACTATGGATCTAATAAGAATGAACGAACCTACACTACGTGTGATATATATTTTGAGAACCATAAATTTAGCATTTCAGAAGTGTTCGGTGTTGCTAGGTGATGAAGAATTTAGTGAAGATTTAGTTGTTCGATGTCGAAGACTCTAGATGCTCACTTGAAGATTTCTCCTAGTATCAATATATTATGTTGTTCATATTTCTAAGTTAGTGCACTTGAAAATCCTCACGATTAACTGATGATGATTTTAGATTATTTTTCATTGCTTCATCCCTATGCACATCGGAGGACATTTCTTCCAATATGAAAATGGGTTGTACAACCCAAGTCTGGCTCAAAGCCGAGTTTTGGCAGCGAAGGAAGAAATAATGTATTTTGGTGATGAGAGTGATTATGAGATCACCAGGGATTTTTGTCCATACCACTTTTAGTGGAAAAGCCTATTTTTTTATTGCAGTCTGAACAAAAATAACAGGGCAGAAACAAAACTTACAAAGATGTGAGGGAAGAACAAGAAGAAAGTTTCGAAAGATTATTTGTAAAAAAAATTCCATAATTTTTAAGAACATTCCATGTTTCGAATTATGGCAGATGTAGAAAAAATCACACTACTATGGTGCACAGGGGCCATGCCTTATTATGTGAGACTCACTTACTAACAAACCTGCAAAGATAACCAATTATTAATCATTTTGTGACATCATGATACAATAGTCATCACACTATTCTAAAACATCTTCGATTTAAAGATTTATCATGTGGCCCTTTAGTGTTACTCAAAAATAACAAAAACATACAAATTACTTTAAACATGTTTTATGTATATAATATTGTCACAATAAAATAATAGGATTGAAAATTTTATATAAAATTGACCACAATCAATGAGTTCAAAGCAAATGAATTGAAAATGAAAATTGTATTATAAGAAAAGGATTGTTGAGTAAAACTTTACGTTCATATTTAAATAAAATACAAATCCAACCACAATTAAAAACAAAAAATAAAAACTTAACCCAAAACCAAAATCCAAGTAAAGACTTAAATAAAAACTTAACCCAAAACCAAAATCCAAGTAAAGACTTAAACCTTTGATATGCAATAAATAAAATGTAAACCAAAAAAAATATTCAAAAAAATGTGTTAACATGCATGTCGCTTAAAAAATCAAAATCCATGTTTCATAACACAACGAATATTCATATAACCATTAGGTAACACGCTCTAAAATAAACCATAGTAATTGATGTAAACGAAGTTTAACGTTGACTATTTATAATATTTATAAGTTATAAAATTTAATGTAATTAAAATGGGTATTTATAAATACTACTATTAAAATTTATATTATACAAAATAATAATTTAATCTATTTATATGTTTTTAAAATTAAAGAAAAATATCTTTTAATAAATAAACAATAATTTTAAACTTTATCAATAATCAATCTTTTGAATTTAAATAATGTTTTAGAAAAATCCAGTTCAAACTTATCACAATTGAAAAGATCATAGAAAAAAATTCAAAAGTGAAAGATCATAAAAATAAAAATCAAAACTGAAACATAGTGTACACGAAATGAAAAAGAAAGTTGGTTGTACATGCATCGCCTACATTCATATGACTTTACTTTTGACTCTCACAACAACTTACAACTGTGTTACCACTTTCATTTACGTGCGCATTGGAAGAGGCTATCCTTATTGCACTTCTCCTCATTTCTTATTTATTCTCGTTTGGTTCGTTCATGAATCTACACTCCAAAAAGAAGCAGAGCAGTGATGGAGAAGGTTAAGAGCCCATGGGCAGAGGCTATTCTTATTGCACTTCTCCTCATTTATTATTTATTCTCATTTTGTTCGTTCATGAATCTACACTAAGAAAAGAAGCAAAGCAATGATGGAGAAGGTCACGAGATTGAATCTGAAGCTGTCAATGCCCTCAGAAACAGAAGCGTACTAAAAGAATAGACCTTGGCTACCTACCACTTCCAGTCGTCCAATAAATCCAATCACCAAGGCACTGGCATCGCGTGGATCTTCGAGGCCTCCCAGCGAGACATGGAAATCATAATGAGGGCGTTCGAGAAGGAATTGAACTCCAAACTAGATGATGATAGACTCATCATCAGGACTTAGGATGAGGAGAATGCAAGGCCTTCCACCAGCGAGGTAACATCGTCATTCGTGTCAAGTTGTGATCCGAGCAGCTCTTCCAAGGCTGCCCAAGAAGTTTTGGGTTCGATGACTTGGGGGAATCAAACCTCGCCCATGAAGGTGTTGTTAGGATCTTGTAATAAGTAGATATCCCTCTTGGTAATGAATAATTTCATCAAAAAGAGGCGGTGGCTGATCAGGATTATGAGGGCAGATCCCACTAATGTCCAAGTAACGATTCAATAGATGATGGGGCTTCCCCATGAAAGTACGAACAGTACCGCGCCATGTAGGTTGAAGACACAACCAAAGCGACCCAGCCGAATCGGCAATAACAATAGTCCCTCCGCCTTGCTCACGCTCGATTCTTTGTCTGTGGATCCCACGGCTGCCATAAACAGCTCATTTGACATTCGCTCTAATTACCAGAATCCAACATCCTTCTGCAACAGTTTGGCATCTTTCTCTCAATTCGATGGTAATTGATAAGAGTAACATTCTTGCAGAGCAATATTAACTCTTTTGCTCAAATTGATTTCTGTAATTAATTAGTGATTCTTTCGGGAGCATTGAAAAGGTAACTAAGAAGTGTTTAAGTTCTGATCCTTCTTGTTAGTTAGATATGGATTTTAAGTAGCAATATGTAGTTATGGGGTGGATTTATGTGTTGGAATGAGGAGTATGGGTGAAAGATGACGGACGATGAGGACTGTGATGTGCGAGAAGAGTTCGTCTATGGTGTTTAATTTGAATAATATCGTGTACATGAGCGATTCGCTATTCGAGAGAGTTCCACAAGATTATTTGTTGAAAGAAGGTTCCAAAATTTTTTAAGAGCATTCCCGATTTTGGATTATGGAAACTGCAGAATAAATGACACTACTATGGTGCACAGGTCTACAACTACGCAAAATCCATGGGAATTAACCTCATAAAAACCACCCATAACCAGCTTGACCAAAGATTTTTAACAAAAATATCAAACAATAACCCACAGGACCTCCAAATCGATTGTGTGGATCCTGATGCCTAATAACCACGGAGTTATGTTTGGTCCTTCGGATTTAAAATCCAACAATACTCAGAGTCTATGGATATTGTCCTCATATAATCTATCTACCCACTCACAATTATTTGACCACAATCCACAAACAAATAAACGAAATTGTTTCATGGAAAGAATCAAACATTCCATATGTAACTTCCCAAAGCAAAAACCCCATTTCACCACTCAGCCTTCCAAAAACCTTTTCAATAAATTGTTGACAAAAAAATTGAACGCACACCTTCAATGTCACGTTTTTAATCCTGTAACTCAAATCTAAAAAACGATAACAAATTTAATACAACTTCCATAAAAAAAACCAAAAGCTCAATGGGCACTTACATTAAAGTTACATATGAAATAGAGTTCCCAGATAGGATCAAACTACAAGCGCCCCATGAAAAGAAAATATGCCTTGGCAATCGCCCACAAAGATCTATGTTTATTTTGTTGGTGTCGATTTTGTTGGGGTCACGATCACTGTTGGTATTATTACCATTATTAATGCTACCGTTGCTTCCCACATTGTTCATCCAGTGCATAGGGTAGAGATTCCAGCCCAACTGTAAGGCGTAAAGTGTGAGGTCATATGCGGTTATATGGTGGACAAATGCCAGGCTTAAAATGTGAGGTTATATGGTGCCAGATGTCACGAGTAGAATAAAAGGGTAGACTAAAATCCTAGGTGAACCAATTCAAAAGAAGGCTTATCCATCTAATTAGTGAATGTAGGTTGATTCATCTATTCAAACAAAGTCACCCCACCTAGAATTACCCATTGGTCACCCAACCTGGAATTACTCATTGGTAGTGCTTAAGGTGTAGGCTTTCATTGTTGCTGCATGTATCTAGATAGTCATTTACCTTTCTCCATAAGCCAAGAAAGAAAATCTCTTAACCAAACAAAAACAACCAATCCATTTATACAATAAAAATAAATTAAAAAAAATTAAAAACAATTGGAACCTCTATTTCATAAATTCTGACCAAAAACTCTAACCTAAGATTGTTAAACCATGCCATAGATGGAAGTTTTTTATTAAACAATGAATGCTTTCGTTATTTACATTCTCGTAATTTTTATGTGGGAGGCATTTTTCTATTTAGGTTCTCATTCCAAACTCATTTGAAGTATGTTATTTTCCATTATCAATACAAATAGAGCCAATATGATATTATGTATCATTTTCAATCCATGCATGAATTTTTTTTAAAGTTTCAAAGGATTCATATTTATTCTTCAACAGATATACCCAACACATTCTGTTGTAATCATCAATAAAAGTCATCATATATTTATTTCCTTTTTCAGAAGGAGCAGGCCTAGGGCGACACAAGTCAGAATGAATCAGTTCAATATTTCTATGTGTTGTAGAAACAAAATCATGAAATGGTTGTCTTTTATGTTTTCCTAAGATATAAGCATTACACTGCTTCAGTTTCCTAGGAATGGTTGGAAAACAAGTAACAATACTTCTCTTCAATAAACAAAGATTGTCATAGTTCAAATGTCCAAATCTTGCATGCCATAAAATACTAGATGGAAATGTACCTTCATTATACTGAGAGTTTTATGCATAGTTATTTGCACGAGTAGACATTCCTTGCAGCTTCAAGAGTCTTCCTTCTTCTATTCCTGTCACGATAAGTGATTTGTTTGATGGTTTTCTCACTTCAACTTTTCCATCAAACATGCGAATGGAGTGTCCTTGTTGGTGGATATGAACCAAGGACAAGAAGTTTCTTTGCAACTATGGGAGGTAGAAAATATCAAGAAGAATAAAGTTAGGGAGTCTAGGCAGTTTGAGCCTGATGGTACCAATTCTGGATGGCTTGAGTTTTGACTTTTTCACAAAGTAGACTTCTCCATCTACATTGTCACTGAAATCTTCAAATAAATCTTTGTGAAAGTTCATGTGGCAGGTTTCACTTATATCAAGCAACCATGCATCTTTCCATGAAGAAAATGAATTATTAAAGATGTCTTCAGTTACTCCAATATTGCAATGTTCCACAATATAATGAGTAGATTCAAGTGCTTTACCTTTCCCTGGATCTAGTGTTTTACCTTTATCTTCATTTCCTTCTTGCTTGATTCTATCCCAAGAGAGATTTCATGTGGATGCATCATGCCCATTTTTATTGCAACATATACAATGAAGATCAAGTCTTCCTCCTTGGTAATGTTTGTCCCCTTTTCCTCTATTATTCTTCTTTCCATGTCCTCTTCTACCACCTCTTCCTCTAGAAGAATCTTGTGTATGATTCTTCTCTTTCTATGCAAGGCACACAACTTCTTCAGAAGACTGAGAAATTATCTTCCTCTTCCTAAAAGATTTATCTCTTTCTACAAACTTCTCCACAAGAGTGTCAAAAGTAATCTCTTTAAGTTGGCCACTAACTTGTAATGATTTAAGATAGTGAGAATATGTGGGATATATTGCCTTCAAAAAAGTTGTGAGAGGAACATCCATTTTAACTCTAGTGGCTTCTACATCATGCATAATAGCTTTGATTTCAAAGGTTAGGGCAAGGGGATCATCATCTTTCAAGTATATATTGAAAAGTTTGATCATTAGTTGGACTACCTCAATCTCATAGCATGAGTCATATAAGTCTTTCAACTTATTTTAAGCATTAAAAAATTGAAAATAATTGGTGAAATGTGACAACTCACCTCTTCATTTATTGATGCAACAATCAAGGCATAGGAATTGTTGTTCTTGTTCTCCCATATGGCGAGCTTTTTGTCTGATGTGGGTTTTGCAGGCGGATTTTTGTCTTCTTATTCACATACTCCTTTCCATAATTCATTGAAAATGGTGGTGTGATTTATCTTTCCATACCATTCATGGTAGTTCTATTTGCCAGTGAGAACTACTCCAACAATGGAGATGAAAGCATCTCTATGAAATTCTGATTTGGGCCCTAAATAGTCAAAATACACACAACAATAGTATTTGATAAAAAAATATAATATATCTCTACAAACAACAGAGACTCATCATACAACCTAGCTCCAATTCTCTTTAATCAAAATAACCCAAAACAATGGATGCAACCTCTCGATTTCAAATAGGCACTTTTATGTAAACCAACTTTCATATAAAATAAATCAACTCAATACACCAAAGAGTATTCAATTCATATATAAATGGACCAATACAAAAATTACAATTACCATAAAAAACATATATATCCTCGAAATAGCTATGACCAATTGGAATTTCTTTTCTCTTGTCTCTTGCAGCAATATAAAGATGAAGATTCAATAATTTGATGAGGCTTCTCCTTCTTGATTATTTCTCATGGTATTAGAATATAAAACAATGTGTTCTTCCATTAACAAATATGAAAATATATACATATATTACATATGTTCTCAACTTTATATTATTTTTCAAAACTATGGAATGACCATCACTGCATATATGAATGGGAAATTCTTAATTATAATTCAATGAAATGAAGCATATATTATTGGTGATATCCGCACAACAAACTTCACAACACCAATGCTCAACACCAATGCCAATGCCAACACTCAATACCAATGCCAACACTAACCAATAATCATAGTTAAATGTAGGGATGTGTAACCACATGTAAACATAGGTTTAGTTACAGTACCACCATGGCCTTTCAATCTGTAACTGAGCGATGAATTATTGTCTGCAACTTTCTTACAACATGCACAATGTGTATCAATGGAAGGAGGGCCTCAACCAATGTGTATAGTACATAAAATGACTGCATAAATGTTATAGTCAAGCAACAAAAATAGAATTCATTAAGGTCGATGTGGATGAATTTCAATTTTCCACAATGCAAACGGTTCTACTAAGGGAAGGAATGGCAGAGGGACATGTTAGACTAATGGAAAAGGAGTTACAGAGGAAAAAGGATGCTAAATTTGGGACCTGCAAACCTCCGCTTTGATACCATGTCAAGCTAGGTATATGGTAACTCCAGAATATTGAAATTTTCTATTAAGAAGAACATTAATATATACAAATAGGAGAGAGACCCTTGGGATTCACATTCCAAGGTATCTTCATTTTATTATTTTGTATTTACATATTTACACCATATTTTCCCAATCCCAGAGGATTAGGTGTCAACAATATATTAAGAACTAAAATCAAAACATAGCAACACATCATAGTATAAATTGAACCCCTAATCTGTGTGCACATTTGTTTCATGAAAACCATGACCCAAGGTAAAAGGGTAATGTGCCATCTTAATCATGTATATAATGTGGGAAGGGTGCTATAATGCCATGTGTTATATCATATGATATATGTCCAACAACTATATGAGATCAAAAGGAGTCATATAGTATGAGTAAGTTATCAAACCATATATACCTAACATAAATAAACTAAGGTGTTTTAGTTAAACATCAAAAACTCAAATCGAGAATCACCTTTCTTCGAACAAGAGGAGATGTATAGCCTATATCATGAAGAAAAAGGAAAACTTGTTAGAAAGAGATGTTGAAGACCATAAAATGTGTAGGGGAGTAGGAAAAGACAAGAAATAAGTCGTGTATTCCCCAACTGGAGAGTGATTATTTTCTATTGTATTACAAATTTTTTTTTGTATGTAAATTGAGGTACATGAAAATTATGTGTAATACATATGCATAATATGGTATTGAAACTAGTAATCGTGAATCCATAAGACTGTAAGGTCATTGGCATCATCATAATCATTTTCATCATCTTCATTATCATCATCAACACCACCATCATTGTTATCGCCATTGTCATCATTGGCATTATCATCATAATCACTATTCATGCCATCATCATCATCTTCATCATTATTATTATCATGATTATTGACATTGTCATCAATTGTCCATAATTATCGGTGTCGCAAGGAATATCATCAACCCAAAAAATATGACAAGTGTTATAAAATGATTATTTAGGACACATGTGATATATCCATGAGAAATAACAAACCTATAGATAATGATGATGATGATGATGATGATGATGATAATCACCACCATTATCATCATCATTATCATTGTCAACATCCCCATCATCATCATTAATGTAATTTCTATCATCATTGTCATTAGAGGAATTTTGAGGTCTAAAATGGGCCTCCTAAGAAAAATGTACAACCAAAATAAACTATATAAGAACCAATAGGATTCAAGATGATGATGTCAAACATGGGGGATGATTCACCATTTTTGGAGTAAAAAGTGAAAAGATTAAAAAATAATAAAATAATAAAACTTCATTTTCAACTTATCTCCCTAATGTTTTACTCATATTTCAAGAGAGACTACTCAGATGATGGAAAATTTAATTCCTCATCCAAGGAGTACCCATGTTGCATACTTTCAATGGACCCTGCTACATGAAAAATTAGAAATACATGAAAATTTTGATTATGTCCATTGAAAGTATGCAACATGGGTACTCCTTGGATGAGGAATCAAATTCTGCATCCATCGAATTTTCTTGCTTGAAATTTGAGTAAACCCATAGGGAGATAAGTTGAAAATACAAGTTGAAAAAGTAGTTTTTTCCTTTTTTTCCCTCTAACATTTGATTATTTAATATAATATTATTTTATTATTTCCACTATTATTTTATAATTTCCTTAAGAGGCCCATTTTAGACCTCAAAATTCTGCTAATGATCATCACCATTAGCATTGTCATCATCATTCATGCCATTATTGTTGTTGATGATGACTTAGATGACAATGATAATAATGATGATCATATGATGGTGACTTTGATGATAATGATTATGATTATGACAATGACAACATTTAAAATTTGGGAATATTTTCCATGGTCATTAGCTTTTCATCATCATAATCATTGTCGTCATCATCATCATCATCATCATTGTCATTATCATTGTAACCACCATCGTCTTTATCATCATTGTCATTATCATCATAATCACCATTCATGTCATCCTCATCATATTCATCATCATTATTGGCATTGTCATCAGTTGTTCATAAATGTCAATGTCATAAGAAATATCATGAATGCAAAAAAATTGACAAGTGTTGGGAAATGGATGCAAAAGTAGATGCAAAAATGGGTGCAACAATGGACATAAAATTGGCTACAAAAGTGGATGTAAAAATAGATGCAATGGTCAATACAAACTTAAACACAAAATACGATGCAAACACGGATGCAAAAGTGGAAGCAAACATGGGTGAAATAGTAGGTGCAAAACTTGGTGCAAATTATGGTGAAACAAAAGTCGATGCAACAACTGATGCAAAAAATGACACAAACTTGGATGAAAAATGGAGGCAAACTTGGATGAAAAATAAGATGCAAAAAATGATGTAAAAATGGAAGCAAACATGGATGCAACAATGTACACAAAATTAGATGCAATAGAACTAGGTGCAAAAGTAGATGTAAAATTAGGTGCAAAACCTAATGCGCAACTTGGCATAAAAGTGGATGCAAAAGGGGATGCAAAAACATACACAATATTTGATGCAAAATTGGACACAAAAGAGGATGCAAATGTGGATTCAAAAGTAGAACCAAATGTGGGTGCAATGGTAGGTGAAAAACATGGCACAAATTGTTGCACAACAAAAGTGGATGCAAAATTAGATGCAATAGTAGACAAAAAAAAATATATGCAAACTTGGATGCAAAACAGGATACAAAAAAGGAATCAAAAGTGGACGCAAATATGGGTGCAACCATGGACACAAAATTGGATGCAAAAATGGATGCAATGAAAGTAGATGCAAATGTAGATACAAAACAAGACACAAAACTTGATGCATAAACTTGACACAAAAGTGGATGCAAAAAAGTATGCAATATTTGATGCAAATTTGGATCTAAAAGAGGTTGGAAATGTGGATGCAAAAGTGGAAGCAAATGTGGGTACAACAATACGTGCAAAACATGGCACAAATTGTGGCACAACAAAAGTGGATGTAAAGGTGGATGCAATGATAGAAGAAAAACAAGAAGCAAATTTTGATGCAAAAGAATATGTGAAAGGGATGAAAAACTGAATATAAATATAGGTGCAATAGTGGATGAAAAAGTGGATGCACTAGAAGTTGATGCAAAAGTAGATGCAAAATGAGATGTAAAACCTGATGCAAAACTTGACGCAAAATTGGATACAAAAAAGGATGCAAAACTGGATGCAAAATTAAATGAAAACTTAGATGCAAATGAGGATGAAAAATTAGAATCAAATATGGGTGCAAAGGTAGGCTCCAAACTAGGCAAAAATTCAGACACAAAAAAAGTGGACACAATAACGGATGCACCAGAGGATGCAAATGTGGATGAAAAACAAGATGCAAGAGTGGATGCAACAAAAGTAGATGCAGAACTAGGCACACACCTCAATGCAAAACTTGGCACAAAAAAGGATGTCAAAAATGATTCAAAATTTGATTCGTGTAGGTGAGAAAAAGTGGATGCAATAGAGGATGAAAAAGTAGGTAAAACAAAATTGGGTGCCAAACTTGACATAAAACCTAACACAAAACTTGGTGCAAAGGATGACACAAAACTTGGTTCAAAACATGGTGCAAAACCTCATGCAAAGCCTAGTGCAACACTTGGTGCAAAAACCGGTACAAATTTTGCATCATGTTTTACACCATATTTGATAAATGGACGCAAATAACACCAAAAATGGGCTATAGACACAAAAAAGGAATAAAAAATGGATGCTAATCACAGGGTTTTTTTGTAGTGAACTCAAATAATTCTTTACCTTGGGAAAATATTCATGGATACATGTAATTAATAAGGATAAGAATCTCTTCTAAAAATGATATACTGCATTGGGGGAAATGACGATCAGGCATCTTTTCTGAAGGAGAGGCATACTTTCTATTACTTGGTATTCTAGCTCAGGAAAATAGTTGCATTTGGACGAATATATGGAATAACTCTGAGTGGCCTAAACTCTCCATTTTTCTTTGGATTATAACATGGGGTAGAGCGATCACTTGGGATCGTTTGCAAAGGAAGGGGTTTGAGGGCCCATCCAGATACATGTTATGTTTACAAGATGAAGGACAACAAATCAACTATTCATTTCATTTATCTATTCACAACAAATATGGCAGTTTTCTCATGCTTTGTTTAGTCGCAATTTTCCAATTACAAGGGATACCAAAAGTTGGATGATTGATTGGTTTCAAATAAAGCCTAAGCATCCATGGATACTAAGAGCATGGCAACTCATTTTAGGTTTCTCAATATGGAATTTGTGGAAGGAGAGAAACATAAGGTTCTTCGAAGGTAGATGTAGACCCTCTCATGTATTACAAGAAATTGTTTGTACCAATATAAGAGAAACCCTATTGGCACACCATCCTAAGTTGGGAGATGGTAATTTGGATGCGAAGACAGTGTGTGTTTTAAAAAAATTAAAATTGGAAGTTGACAAGGTTGTTCCTTCATATATTTTTCACAGTATAGGCCTGAGTACAAGGATCCCCCTTACTCTCCCTCCGCAATCCTTTCTTGTTTTGATTTTTGATGGTTCTTCAAGAGGTAACAAAGGTGAAGCTAGGTTTGGTGGAATCTTTTGTAATGATCAGATGATGCTCGTTCAAGTTTATGCTTTTTCTTGTGGGGAAACAACAAATAATTTGGAAGAATTTTGGGCAAAAGAGGAAGGCCTTCAAAATTCTATAAGAAAGGGGATACGTTAATTACAAGCTCATGGGGACTCTCAAATAATGATCAATGTGGTGAAAAAAATCCTCTTAGGTCATCCACCTGATAAAATTATCTGCAGTTTTCACCTTCAGTATGCTCCAAATAACATAAAAGATTTATTGTTAACTTTTGACTACGTGATCCCCGTCCACACCAAATGGGAGGGTAACAAGGCTAAAAATTGTCTAGCTAAATGGGGAAGTAGTGAGAAGGATTTAGCATTGGATGAGGAATGGATAAATTGGGAACAATGTGATTCTTTATAGGAACTGAATTAGTGATTGGATCAAGGTAAGAATATCGGTCACAGGACATTCCCCAATGGGGGTGTTTTGTCAGAAACTACTCGTTGAAATTGCACAACTCAGGGGATTCTAGCAGCCATTCCTCCCTCCTGGTAATGAGTGGCATGTAATGGCATCGTTTGTCTATGTTGGAGGAATTTGTTGGAGAGAAAACCATGACCTCCACTTGGCCTATAACAAATAACGTGTGGTGGGGAGCAGATTCACACATTCCTATTGTAGGGTGTGAGGGTGATGGCATTAAATTTGCATCGATGGAGGGTGGTGCATCTGGGCTTTTTTAACTGTACTGACATTCCATTTACTTCATTGTACTAGGGTATTGGGATGGCGGCTCAAATTTTATCCGACAGTTGATCACAAAGCATTAATTCCTTCATCATACAGGGTACTGGGATGGAGGATCTCGAGTAGCATAAAAACACTTGGAATTTTTGGGTAAGTCCTCTCGCCACAACTTCACGTTTGCTATATAAAGTCACTGGTTATTAGATTTTTATCTTGTTTGGTCTGAAATTCCATAGTGGAAAACTTGCATTGTGTACTGAGGCTGGCAATTATTTTTTATATAGCATTTTGGGTACACTCTAGTAATTTGTTTCTCTCCCTATTCTATCACTTTCTTCCGTTCATTAAAGAACCTTTGTGGGATTTTACCATGGGAACCATCTTGCTATTGGGATACGACAATCACTACCTTGTCTCTTATCTCGTTGTCCCTCTCCATCGAAGCTATAAGAAAGGTAATTGGTGTGTGGTTTTTCAGTCATTTATTTTCCCATTTTAGCATTATGGCAAGTAATTTTTCATGGCATCTCAAGGGTTTAAGAGACGATCACCAATGTTGTTTGTGTGCTTCCTACATAATTCTTCATCTAGTCCCTCCTTTGAGTTGGTTGTTGTTTTTCCCTCTACAGGCACTCAACCAATCAAGCCACCTGGAATATCATTTAATTGTCCCGTATTGGTTGTCGGAGTCTGGTATAGTGGTTTTTTTTATTTATTTTGTTTTAATTTCCATTCCAATTAAATGCTCTGAGTGATAGTACGAAAGTCACAAAATTTTAACCCCTTGTCTGGTTTGTTTTATAAAGACTGCAACTCCTATTTTGGTCTAGGAATAGTCGGGCATAGCTACCTCAACAATATTCTCCTTGAATTAAAATTTTCTCACTCTAGCCCCTCCATCATTTATTATGTGGTATTTAGGGTAGTAGTCGTCTTATTTGGGTCTATCGTGAATTATCGTTAGGTTAGTGGGTTTTCCAAATCTCTCATGGTCACGATTTATTGTAGGTCCTACTCTCACATGGCAGCACATCTATTATCACTTCAAGAAAACCCTAGCTATGGGGAAAAACTCTAAGGTCACTTCTAATCACTTTGGGATTGAAGCTGATCCCTCAATCCGGATGGGGATCTCTCCTCAAACTCAACTACTGTAGGTCCAATTTTATAGATTTGCACTACTACTTTGGTTGTCAACGTATCACTATTTTATAAATCCACAATAGCACTGATATTCTATCTATTAGTGCAATCACACTGTTTTTACAAATTGGTGCTGATATTGAAACTATGAGCTCCTCAAAACCATTAGCTAAAATTGTGATAATAGCTAGCTCCATGAGCATGATGTTGATCGTAGATGGTAGAAAGAACCCCAATGGAACAGATACCTGATCCATTGGGTTATTTCCTTCTTCTTACCTGAAAATGGTAAACTAACTTGTGACCTTCAACCAACCTATTCTGCAACTAAACCACACTCGAACTTAAAATTGTACGCTGCTACAGACAATCACACTACAAACCAAACTGAAAATGCAGGCTGAAAATAAATGCTTGGCAAACAAGATTATTTCACACTCATCCTACACTAAACTGTTGAAATAACTTCTCAATCAAATAATACAAAAATTCCAATGAAACTAATCTAGTAGCTACTCAAATACCATGGCTTTTTTTATTATGCTTTAGCAAAATCAAAACTAGAACATGTAAGGGAAATGGAAACTGATGATACTTTTGGTTCTCATAGTGAAGACATAGCTGAAAATTTACGCTGAAAAATCCTTCCATATAGACAATTATAGGATCATAGAAAACATATTTTGTTTACTAATTCTCAAGATATTTTGTGACTTGATTATTATGGTTGGATAGTTCATATGTTCTCTCTTATTCGATGTTAGTTTTTGTAGCATTAGATGTGTTCTAGCCACGAAATTTGGTGGAGAGGATAGAATACATGAGATCTCCAAAACCCATAAATTGTTTATGGAAATTTTTCCTAGAAATGGATTAATTAGATTATTAACAAGCTTTTAACTATTTCCTAAGTCTAAACTTAGGGAATATGGTTAATTAATCGATATTAATTAAGTCAAGGTGAGAATCATCTAGAAACTGACACGAATCGATCTGGAGATGATCCTAGCCATTAATTAAGTTTTAATATTGGTCGTTGGTGTTCCGACAATGGATTATAAGAGGAGGTCAATCTGGTGATGGAGAAGACACTTAAGAAATTCGATTTCTTGGCAGCTCAATTTCTAGAGTAGTAGTAGTCAGTTTCTAGAGAGATCCAAAGATCAAAGAAGTTTGTGAGCGGATGGGACAGTGAGGCTGGAGGAAGTATTCCAAATCCAACAAGTGCATTTGGAGAGAGGCATAAGAGCCCCAGAGAAGCTGATGCAGGGACTACGTTATACCTTCAGAGAGGGAAGTTCGATCTTTTGGAGAGAAAATCGATCTCAGATCTAGAGGTTGGGAAGAAGTTCCAGAAGAACAGAGAGACAAATTTCTGAGCAACAGAAGGCAGAATGACTTCATCAAAGACCATTCAGAGGCTAGACATCATAGTGACTCTGCAGTGTAGTGCAAAGGGCGACGTAGAATTCAGGAGTATCGATACTATCTCTCATCTGTTGGGGTAACACCTCAATCCATGGAGCTAGTGTGATTGGCAGTCAATAACATCTCAGAGGATTGATAGGTCTTTGTCCAAATCATATTGAGTAGAGATAGGCTACCAGACTGGGATAGAATGTGAGCCAATTTTCAGCAGGAGGAGTTAATATGAGCTCTATTTAAGAGCTCCATCAGTAGTAGCAACAATGAATCGAAGATCGTCAAGGAGGAGGAAAATGTGGCCCTCGCATGAAAGGGTACCAATTAGGGATAGGGGGAGAAGAGTATGAGAGATTAAAGAATTGCAACATAATGGGCTCGATCATATGGCTAAGTATTGTAGTATGAGGCCAAGATGCAAAATGAAACGAAAAATAATGTACCTTAACCTTTAGGTCAGTTTAGAGTATAATACCTTCCATGATAGGTCAGTGATCATGGAATCGAAACAATAGGAAAACATCACTAAGTGACAAAAGAAGTCTTCACTACATGTTGTCATTGTGACAAACACCCTCCAAAATTTTGCATACACTCAAATTTTGGAGCCTACTGTGGATCCTGTGATTAGCCATTCCATAGTCACTTCTTGGTCAGTTGATGCTTTTAAGCTCCCTTCTTGGATTGGAAGTGTCAAAGTCACCTTCTCAGACATGCTTAGACCACAAGAAGTTCATGAGCAAGTTATTTTATGCAAGCTTGGACAAACATAGCCCGTTCCATCAAGACTGTGCATGTGCGATGTACGATCCATGTCGATAGTCAGTGCACACTCACAATGAAAGTTTCTCACATTATAGTTGTTTTTGTACTTCTATTTTAGTGAGTTTTGAAAATTGTCGCTCCCGTGCACCTTTGTTTTCATGAGTGTCTCTTTCATGTTTTTGGATGTCTCTTTCACTTGCTTTCACTCTAACTAGTGTCATTTTCATGTTATCTTTTCTCTAGCATGTGTTACTTTCATTGTCATTCACATATCACAAGATTCATTCGCACTTTAGCAATTGTCGTCTTTTTTGCATGTTAGCTATCGCACAATGTATAGATGCATTTTATGGTGGTTTCAAGGGGTTATATCTATGTGAATGAGTTTTTCTAATCATGTAAACATAATTCACACTCATCCCCAAAGTTTTAAGAATTATCGCACAAGTGTTGTCAAAGTCATCGTAAAGTGTATCTTAAGTGTCGCACTTGTCGTAACTTGTCACAAATTTGTCACACGAACGAAAATGAATTGTTCATGTTTCATGGATGGTTTATTTTGATTGTGTCATAAATTATTCTAAGTGTGTGATCACAGTCAAAGTCTTATCACTATCCACATTGGTATCACACTTAGCCATTTCTAAAAAGGCTTCCTGACCAAGAAACCTAGCTTCACCCGGCCTCCCTGAACTGCGAACTGCATAGTTTCAATCATATAGATATGAACTTCCCCTTTGGTACTACACAATACATAGTTCTTGCCTCCCAGGTTTGTTACACTACACAGAATTTGTGCTCAAGCTCTAGCATTGACCTCTAGAATTGTGTAATCCTTTCTCCCAACCTGGCCATAACTTTGTATTGCACAATCACAAGCCACAAGGTCATTCCCTAGGCTTCTGAAGTGTGCAGTTGTGCAATATCCCAACCTCCCTTGTCTCCTAGAACTACGCAGTGTGTTCACTCAGTTTCCATCCCCTCAGCCTACCTCTCTCAATCCTCGAACTATGTAGTTTTCTCCCTTAGTCCAGCCTGAAATGTGCATTACGACGTCTCAAGCCTCAAAGCTCAGCCCTGATCTATTGAAATGCATAATTACATAGTCACCTAGGCTCATATGTCCTCTAAATATATGCAATAGACTGATACAGTCCTTTCCCCTCATATTATCATCTTAAGATCCCAGACTTCACATTCTTCTTCCTCAGCCCAGCCTCAACTGTGCATTGCACAGTGTCAAGGCTAGAGCTTCACCCCTGACTTCTTGAGTTGCGCAATTGCGTAGTTACTAATCCTCTTTCCTAGCCTAACACTAGATTCTGGCTCAGTTAGTGGATCAATGTGCACCATCTTAGACTAGGGTTTTATCAAACTAGTTATAAGAGAGAGTTTGGGGCCCTATGATTCCATTATTGGAAAATGGGGTTAAGGGTTAAGAGGACTTGAGGATAAGGTCTTAATAAAAAAATATTAAAATAATGCCTAAAAACATTTATACATGAGTTATGAAAGTTCCTAAGGAGAGTTTTGGAGGTGCCACTTGTCATTCTGGGAAAATACACATAAAAATTGTGAGTTTAGAGTAATTCCCATCATTCCTTCCATCATTCTCATTCAGTGTTACCACTATAACTATTGCACCTGCTCTGAAGGGAAAGTGATGTTTCGATACTATTATATTGCATTGATAGATACTCCTGAGGGAAGATGGAACTCCTAGAGCCATAGGGCTCTGAGATTCGCTAGTTGTCTTATGTCAGAGCCCTAGTAGGGTAATGGTACAACTTGAGAGACTTTAGGTGTAGAGAAGGGAGTGCACTACTTTGGGTTGTACAAGTTGATGGTGGATGAGAGGTTGTAGGTTTTAGGCTAATAGATTCTAGTTCCTTTCACCCAATATTTTTGGTGCTAATTGCATGATCATAGTGGTTTCTAGGTGAGACATCTTCCCTATTGGAGTCATGGCCCAATTCAAAGGTGAAACACTACTAAGAATATTGGAATAGTGTGGTTTTATGGCTAGATGGAATGTCTCGGGTCTCTAGCTAGTTGGTATCTTTTCTAAAATATAAATGTTCTTGTTATATTTTTATGCTTTTTTTGTGTGTATCTTATCAATACATCTTGTTATGATTCACATGTGTTTTCAACATGAATGTTATATTATTATTTCCATGTTATCATTGCAATCATGTTAGAGTGCATTAGGCATACATGATCAAAGATGAATTATGGTGCTATGGGTATATAAGTGTAGTAATTAGGCTTAATATGGTCACTCGACCATGTTATAAAGAAAAACTTGTATTATGGTGGATATAGGAGCCTTGTTAGGCATGGTTATTCGTGGTATCAAAGGTATATGAACCAGAGTTAAAGAAAACAATTGGAAGTTGAATTTGCAGAAATAGTGATGCACCATAGTGGGTGGTTAGGGCTGATACATAAAGTAACATTGGATTATTTGGCATTAATTTAACCAAGGGTAGGCCAAAGTGTGCAAAAGTACATCACCAAATTTAGGAAGATGGCTATCATGCTAGGTATCTGTCCCATAACCCAGATGTACTTCTCAAGTATTTGGGAGGTATACACAATCATTTGTGAACCCGAATCCACAATAATGATATGACATATGATGACTTGTGAAAGGACATGGCATGACACTTATGACATGGACTGCATGATGATGTGATAGTGCCAAGTCATCCTTCTTGCTGCTTCTTTCATCGTGTCTTCTTGAACAGATGGTAGATGTTCTTCTTCTTCCTCCTTATGACTTCAAGATGAGGAGTATTCCATGTGATTTTGATCTTCATCTTCTATTAGAGTTTGATTTTCCTTCATCTTCTTGCCTGTTGATCATCTTATCACCCTATATCTTAAGTGTCTCTTTATATCTTTCCCACTAGGTTAGGGCATGGCCCTTGAACTTCAATCTAGTAAATATTTTTTTTTCCTCATCTATGTGGTGAATGCTAAAGTAAAATTCTATCTTCTACAACTAATTATTTAATTTTAAATAATCATGTCACTTTGATATTTGTTTATGTCCATATATGCTTCCACCTTGAAGAAGGGCTACAAATAGTTCATGACTCTTGAAATTAGCTACTCTCTTTTAGGTTATTTTCTTGAATCATTCTTTGAATCTTTCCTGATATACATATTTTCTCTCCTCTCTAATATGTGAGTTGGAATCTCCATTTTCTCCAACTCTAAGCTAGTGGTGAGCACTAGTATTTCAGCAATAATGTTGTAACTCTTGGGCTACCTACTTTACTCTTATCAACCTAGTAGTTTGTAACAAACTTGGAAGCGTCGGTGCTATATGCACAAGTACTAGTTCTTACCGCAGGTTGTCACTTGGTCGATCGGTGCAAGATCACTAGGAGCTCAAACCAACTTCTATGGATTCCAGAAGAAGCTCTATATGTGATGAAAGGAGAGAAAGATTACTCTACAGATGCTACTCTAATTGTAGAAAGGAGAAAGACTGAAATGTAAAGCAAACTTAGTAAACCCTAATTAACCAACTAATCCTACTTTTGCAAAAAGCACTATGAAAATCATGAAAGGAATGCCATTACCTACTCAAGGAAGTAAAAAACATCTACCTAAGCTATTTCTAAAAGTAAATAAGAAAAAAATATCTTTTTGGATTTTTATGTATTTTTATGTGAATTTGACATGCATGCAATTTATTGTGTGTGAATGTGGCAGCGAATAGGTGGTGTTGGAGGGTGGTTTTGGGACTTGAGAGGATGTAGGATGGTGTGGATGGGTCCTAGGACATCTTAGGTGGCCTTCTGGAGGCTTTTCCCACACTCGGCCTTCAAAAGAAATCCTACAAGAAAATCTACAGAAGGACACATGAAATCTACAGGAAGAAAACATGACAACTACAAGAGGCCTACAGGAGGAGGCCGAGAGCAGTTTTGGGGGTGTGAGAGTGGGTGGAAAAGGTGGATGAAGGTTTAAATGAGGTTTTAGGGTGCCTAAGATCTACCATGAATCACCGGGAGAGAGGAATATGAATGGGTTTGCTCAAGGAGAGAGGAAGAAGTTCTATGGAAAATGCAGGAAACTAAGGCAGAATTGAGGTGAGGTTTGGGCGACCTGTAGAGCATGGATCAGATGGAGGATGTGATGGCTGATAGGTTGGCCTACTGCTAGAAGAGATCTGCTGCAAAGGAACTAACAATCAACCAATAAGATCAAACAAGCGATGAAATGAGTGCATCTAGAAAAACATAGTTTTGCATCAAACTAGTCTAAACTATGATCTATGAAAGGAAATGCTGAGAAATTCTGCAAGAAAGGAAAGCATGAAAGAAGAATATTGAAAATAAAGAAGTGAGCATGATGAGGAATATCTGAAGCAAAGCAAAGCTGGACTATTAACCTACTAAAAAGCTGCAAACACTAGAAGTCCTATGAATAAGGAAAATATGTGTTTCTGGGGCAGCAAGAGGGTCTTTGCCTCAAATCATGGTCCCAAAGGGAGGAAGAGAGGCCAAGGCACTATTTATAGCCTTTTAAATCTTCTCTTTATCACTGCTTAACCTACTATAGAAAGCACAACTAGAAGCAAACGACTGAATCATAAAAAGCAACCTATTCTTAACCATAAAAGAAATACATCTAACAGCAGCCTAATCTACAAACTGAAATAAAACATAGAAATACAAGTAAAGAGGAGCTTGGATGCTTGGATTGGGCCCTAACCCAAGAGCTTCATCCCTCTGAGGTAACTCAGTGCTAGCTCAAAAAGGATTCCATCTTTATTTCCAAAACATTAGCAGGATTACATGAAACTGTAAAAAATAATAAGCTCGAAGTTGAGCAAAGTTTACATAAGAAAAAATCCAACCCTAGTGAGGCCCTAGGCCTCTCTACTTATACAAATGAAGCTACTAACAACTTCCTTAAAATCAGGGAGGCTTGGCTCCCAAAACTCAAGATAACCATCAGTCATCCTCCACTTGCTCGGCTTCCTTCTAGTGCATGATTTGGTTGCTTGTACTATGAGATGAATGAAGGGGAATTCGAAGTGAGGAGTAATAAATGAGGGGGATTCCCTCCTATAAGTCCTCTACTTTGACCACTTCAAGTTATTGGTGCCATTTGTCCACTAGATCCTTGAATTTGACCTCAAAATTCATCAATAATCTGCATTAAACACATGTTAGATCACATGGCATCATAACTAACTCAACTCACTCCATAAGCATAAATATAATCATAAAATAATACAATAAGCTAAGAGAATAGTTGATTTGACTAGGTTAGGAGGTAAAGTGAGCCCATATAATTACCCATTTATGAGGCTCATCATCACCCCCCTACTGAAGGTGTTACTTGTCCTTTGAGCAACTTAGTCCATCTCCTCATATTTTATGGCCCTGGTGGACTCCCTAGCATCCCACACTTCTGATGTGGTCTTCTCTTCTTTGTCATAGAATCCTACCTTCCTTTCTATCTCTTCCCACTGCTCCTCCTCTTCTTCTTCTCTTATACCTTCTAACATGCCTAACAACAGTGGGGGACTCAGTTTGAGGCTAATACAGTTGACCTTCAGCCTTTGCATGGAGTGCTTGTACATTGGCACCCTTTTAATGCCTCCTTCAACCTCATGGGGTAATGATATTCCCTAATCTGCAGACTGTGTGGTAAGGTGTTCCATCTCCTCATGCATGCATGCACACAGTCATCCCCAAGTAGCCTTTGCATATCCTCAAAGTGTAATGGCTTGTGCCTAATTACTTAGATACCTAGAGGCAATCTAAGGATTATTGGCAAGCAGGTTGTGTGTGTTGATGAGTGCCATGGGATCTGATGGCTCAGCTCTTATCATTAATGGCTCATTTTTCTCTTTTATCATCAATATTTTGATTTCTGTTGCCCTCAACTCTTCATGGTTCATCCATGAGTCCATGGCCATTAGTTACATGTCCCCTAGCCTGGCATTGGGGTCCCACACATTCATGTCTGTGAGGGCCATGTTATGTAGGTAGAATTCTGCCATCTTTGCCTTATCCTCTGATGTGCTTTGGTCACACTGATCCATAAACTGCCTGTAATCTTGGAAGGGCATTGTGTCTCTTTGTGCTAGAGTCTTTATCTGGAATTGTAACCATTGGTCCTTGAGATATAGGCCATAGGATTTTGCTCGTGTTCTACATTGCAATGCCTCCATGGATAAGATAGCCATGCATGCTAGTTGAGTCTCTTTCACTTGCAGCTGCCTCCTTAACAATTCATTTATAGTTTCAAGGTGGCTTCTTCTAATTGCCTCCCTGTCTCTGAGAGCACTCAACTCTCTGCCCATTTCTCTGAGTTTGTTTTCATATGGCCAATATCCTCAACTCCTTTGGATTTGGCTATTTGCATCCACCTATGTGTTCTTATTATCTCTTTCTCTAATTCAAAGAAAAGTGGAATTGCAAATTTTTGTGGGATTATCTTTCCTCCCTCAAGTAGATTGTAATAGGAGGCAATACTAGGCTAGGGATCAGGTTCTTGTAGCTTTATTGCTTCCTCCTTTACCTGTGGCTATCCTTCCATCCTTTTCTTAAGCTTTTGGGTCTCTTGTAGTTTTGACAGTGTCTCCTGTAGAACTGTCTTAGCCTCCTATAGGACTGTTTTTGGGTCCTGTAGTTATACCTTTTCTTTCCATGTGGAAGATATAGGAATCCCCCTTTCATATGTGATGGGTGTCTTGGAAGGGGATTCTTTCCCCTTGGTAGAGGGTGAATCTTCATTTGTAATTGGCATTTTTTAAGAGGGCTGAGGTTTGCCTGTTTTGATTCTTGTGCTCTTCCAAGCTCTAAAATACATGGAAGCATGTCTTTTCCTCTTTTTCTTTGGCTTGATTAGTGTACTGAGGGTAGTGAGGGTAGCTACTGCCTCCCTTTCCAGAGTCTCAGGGGACCCTTCTCCTTGTTCTGCCTTTTCTACCTCTTTTTCTCCTCCTTCTGTCTCTTTTTGCTCTGTTTCTTCCTGCTCTATTTCTTCAACTTTCTCCTCCTCTATTTCAGTTCCTTCCTCCTACCTTCCTTGTTCTGCAAAGTCACCAATGGCTTTGCCTTCTCCCCCTTGCTTCTCTTCCTTTTTACTGCCAGTAGGACTGACATTATAGGAGCACCTACAAGCTCTACAGGAGCACCTACAGGAATTCTACAGGAGGGACAACAAACTTTTGGAGGAGGGGCAGTGAGTTGTTTTGAAGGGAGAAAACACGAGTTTTAGCATGATTTTTGGTCTGGGGAGGTAGGTTTCATGCATGCCCCCTATTGAATATCAACGTATGCAAGAATTTATTTCAATTTGAGGAGGAAATAAAGTCTTTAGGAGAGGAGAAAATACAAAAAAATAAATCTGTTAAAAAAAAAAAAAAAACACAGTCTCCTCTGTTTCTCTATTTTTCTCAAAATTTGTTGTCTCCATCTCCACATTTGGTTTCCCAAAAAAATATAAACAAAATGATAGGAGGGTTTATGAGAAAGGAGCCCACTAACTCCATAAGGCTCCATGCACATCCCCAAGTAATGGACATATTCACAAGAGCAAATTGGATGAATTTTTTTGAGAAATTCTGAGGGTTTGATGAGAAGATTGCCTAAGAATTTTCCCACTCTTTGGTCCCTCACACAAGAACACATGCCACTATCACCTTTAGAGGTCTTTCCATGGAGATAACCCCTAAATTTATTAGTAGGGTCACTACCCTTCCTCTTGGGCTGCCTTGGAGTAAGGATGAGAAACCAATTGGCCAGGCTGCCAAGAAAAACTTTTTCCAAAATAATGAAACCCCTGTAGAGGATAAAAATGGCATTAGAAGGGCTAGCATACCATACCCTTGGGATGAGGTTAGCTATCAAATAATCAAATACATTTCCTATGAGGGGAGGTACAACATTGTCTATGGTTATCACTTTAGAATCCTCCATGAATTAAGGTATGGCATGGACACTCCAGCACCTCAGAAGCTCAACATCCCCTACTTCCTCCTGCAGTCCCTCATTGAATCCAGCACTAAGGTTCAAGCAGGGAATTCAGAGCAGCTAGCTCACCATGGGTTAATCAAAATCTTAGTGGAAGAATCCCTCCATACATTTACACTCCCTATAGCATGGAAAGTCTTACGAAACATGACAGTTGAGGGTGACATAAAGGCCCTAACCTATGATGTCAGTCCTACTGGTAGTGAGGAGGAAGAGCAGCAATGGGGAGAAGGAAAAGCCACTGGTGACTTAGCAGAACAAGGAAGGAAGGAGGAAGGAACTGAAATAGAGGAGGAGAAAGCTGAAGAAACAGAGCAGGAAGTAACAGAGCAAAAAGAGATAGAAAAGGAGATAGAAGGAAGAGAAAAAGAGGCAGAAAAATCAGAAAAAGGAGAAGGGTCCCCTGAGACTCTGGAAAGGGAGGCAGCAGCTACCCTCACTGCCCTTAGTACACTAATCAAGCCAAAGAAAAAGAGGAAAAGACAGGCTTCCATGTATTTCAGAGCTAGGAAGAGCACAAGAATCAAAACAGGCAAACCTCAGCCCTCTTCAAAAATGCCAATTACAATTGAAGATTCACCCTTTGCCAAGGGGAAAGAATCCCCTTCCAAGACACCCATCACATATGAAAGGGGGACTCCTAGATTCTCCACATGGAAAAAAAAGGTAGAACTACAGGACCCAAAAACAGTCCTACAGGAGGCTTAAACAGTTCTACAAGAGACACTGTCAAAACTACAAGAGACCCAAAAGCTTGAGAAAATGATGGAAGGAAAACCTTAGGTAAAGGAGGAAGAAACAGAGCTACAAGAACCTGATCCCCAGCCCAATCTTGCCTCCTATTACAATCTACTTGAGGGAGGAAGGATAATCCCATAAAAAATTGCAATTCCACTATTCTTTGAATTAGAGAAATAGAGAATAAGAACACATAGGTGGATGAAAATAGCCAAATCCAAAGGAGTTGAGGATATTGGCCATATGGAAAACAAACTCAGAGAAATGGGCAGAGAGTTGAGTGTCTCAGAGACAGGGAGGCAATTAGAAGAAGCCACCTTGAAACTAAAAATGAATTGTTAAGGAGGCAGCTACAAGTGAAAGAGACTCAACTAGCATGCATGGCTAGCTTATCCATGGAGGCATTGCAATGTAGAACACGAGCAAAATCCTATGGCCTATATCTCAAGGACCAATGGTTACAATTCCATATAAAGACTCTGGCATAAAGAGACACAATGCCCTTCCAAGATTACAGGCAGTTTATGGATCTGTGTGACCAAAGCACATCAGAGGATAAGGCAAAGATGGCAGAATTCTACCTACATAACATGGCCCTCACAGACATGAATGTGTGGGACCCCAATGCCAGGCTAAGGGAAACGCAACTAATGGTCATAGCCTCATGGATGAACCATGAAGAGTTGAGGGTAGTAGAAATAAAAAAGTTGATGATAAAAGAGCAGAATGAGCCATTAATGATAAGAGCTGAGCCATCAGATCCCATGGAACTTATCAACACACACAACCTGCTTGCCAATAATCCTCAGATTGCCCCTAGATATCTAAGTGATCAAACACAAGCCATTGCACACTTTGAGGATATGAAAAGGCTACTTGGGGATGACTATGTGCATGAATGCATGAGGAGATGGAACACCTTACCACACAGTCTGCAGATCAAGGAATATCATTCCGCCATGAGGTTGAGGGAGACATTAAGAAGGGTGCCAATGTACAAAAGCTCCATGCAGAGGCTGAAGGTCAACTGGATTGGCCTCAAACTGAGTCCCCCAGTGTTGTTAGGCATGTTGGAAGGCAGAAGAGAAGAAGAAGAGGAGGAGCAGTGGGAAGAGATAGAAAGGAAGGCAGGATTCTATGACAAAGAAGAGCAAACTACATCAGAAGTCTGGGATGCTAGGGAGGCCACCAGGGCCATAAAAGATGAGGAGATGGACTAAGTTGCTCAGGGAACGAGCAACACCTTCAGTAGGGGGTAATGGTGAGCCTCCTAAATGGGTAATTATATGGGCTCATTTTACCGCCTAACTTAGTCAAATCAACCATTCTCTTATTGTATGATTTTCTGATTATATTTATGCTTATGGAGTGAGTTGAGTTAGTTATGATGTCATGTGGTCTAACATGTGTTTAATGCAGATTATTGATGAATTTCGAGGTCAAAGTCAAGGATCCAGTGGAAAAATGGCAGTAATAACTCAAAGTGGACAAAGGAGAGGACTTATAGGAGGGAATCCCCCTCATTTATTACTCCTCACTTTGAATTCCCCTTCATTCAGCTCGGAGTACAAGCAACTGAATCATGCACTAGAAGGCAACCGAGCAAGTGGAGGATGACTGATGATTATCTCGAGTTTTGGGAGCCAAGCCTCCTTGATTTTAAGGAAGCTATTGGTAGCTTCATTTGTATAAGTAGAGAGGCCTAGGGCCTCACTAGGGTCAGATTTTTGTTGGATTTTTTCTTATGTAAACTCTGCTCAACTTCGAGCTTATTATTTTGTGACAGTTTCATGTAATCTTGCTATTGTTTTGGAAATAAAGATGGAATCCTTTTTGAGCTAGCACTGAGTTACCTCAGAGGGCTAAATCTCTTGGGTTAGGGCCCAATCCAAGCAGCCAAGCTCCTCTTTACTTGTATTTGTATGTTTTATTTCAGTTTGTAGATTAGGTTGCTGTTAGATGTATTTCTTTTATGGTTAAGAATAGTTTTCTTTTGATGATTCAGTAGTTTTCTTCCAGTTGTGCTTTCTATAGAAGGTTAAGCAGTGATAAAGAGAAGATTCAAATGTCTAGCAACAATGCTTGGCCTCTCTTCCTCCCTTTGGGACCATGATTTGAGGCAAAGACCCTCTTGCTGCCCCAAAAACATAGATTTTCCTCATTCATAGGACTTCTAGTGTTTGCATCTTTCCAGTAGGTTAATAGTCTAGCTTTGCTTTGATTCAAATCTTCTTCATCATGCTCACTTCTTTATTTGCAATAGTCTTCTTTCATGCTTTCCTTTCTTGCAACATTTCTCAGCATTTCCTTTCATAGATCATAGTTTAGACTAGTTTGATGCAAAACTATGTTTTTCTAGATGCACTCATTTCATCTCTTGTTTGATCTTATTGGTTGACTGTTAGTTCCTTTGCAGTAGATCTCTTCTAGCAGTAGTACAGCCTATCAGCCATCACATCCTCCATCTGATCCATTCCCTACAGGTCGCCGAAACCTCACCTCAATTTTGCCTTAGTTTCCTGCATTTTCCATAGAACTTCTTCCTCTCTCCTTAAGCAAACCCAATCATCCTCCTCTATCCCGGTGATTCATGGTAGAGATTAGGTGCCCTAACGCCTCATTCCAACCTTCATCCACCTTTTCCACCCACTCTCACACCCCCAAAACAGTGAAAACTGCTCTCAGCCTCCTCCTATAGGCCTCCTGTAGATTTCCTGTGTCCTCCTGTAGATTTTCCTGTAGGCTTTCTTTTGAAGACCGAGTGTGGGAGAAGCCTCCAGAAGTCCACCTGAGACCTCCTAGGACCCATCCACACCACCCTACATCCTCTCAAGTCCCAAAACCACCCTCCAACGCCACCTATTCGCTGCCACATTCACACATAATAAATTACATGCATGTCAAATTCACATAAAAATACATTAAAATCCAAAAATATGTTTTTACTTACAGAAATAGCTTTTTTACTTCCAGAAATAGCTTAGGTAGATGTTGTTTACTTCCTTGAGTAGGTAATGGCATTCATTTCATGGTTTTCATAGTGCTTTCTGCAAAAGTAGGATTAGTTGGTTAATTAGGGTTTACTAGGTTTGCTTTACATTTCAGTCTTTCTCCTTTTTGCAGTTAGAGTAGCATTTGTAGAGTAATATTTCTCTCCTTTCATCACATATAGAGCTTCTTTTGGAATCCATAGAAGTTGGCTTGAGCTCCTAGTGATCTTGCGCCGACTGACCAAGTGACAACCTGCGGTAAGAACTAGTACTTGTGCATACATCACCGATGCTTTCAAGTTTGTTACGAACTTCCGGGTTGATAAGAGTAAAGTAGGAAACCCAGGAGTTGCAACATTATTGCTACAATACTGGTGCTCACCACTTTTTGGCACTGTTCCCTTTCTTTATGGTCATGTTCCCAGATCGACAACTGATGTAGGTCTCGATGGTAGCCAACCAGGGTCTTCCCAGAATGAGAGGATACCCAGTGAACTTTGCTTTTGGTTAGAGAACTAAGAAATAAGTAAGGTACTCCCAAGAATCAATGGAGACCATCACATCATCCACAATCCCCTCAGGGGTCACTTTGGAGTGGTCTGCTAGCTGTAGCACGGTCATGGTCTTCCTCAAGGAGCCCTGCAGGTTAAGTTTGATCATTGTGTCCTTTGTCATCACATTAATGGTAGCTCCTAGGTCAATCAAGGTATGTGGGATCATGGTGCGATTGATGTGGACATCAACTACTGGGCTTGCAGGGTCTAGATATTTTGGACAGATTACCTGCCTTAACATCACGTCGGACAATTGTCCTATGACATTGATGGTTGGGGCATCTCTCTTGCGCCTTCCTGGATGCTTAAATAACTTCTCTTTGATCAACTTATTGTAGATAGGCACATCTTTTATGGCTTGGAGAAGTGGTATCTTCACACATAAATGTTTCAATTCTCCCAGGAGTTCAGTTTCTTCTGGGGTAGGCTGGACTGTCACGGATAGTCTCTTAGGAAAGGGTGGAATTGCTTTAGGTTCACTTTCCTCTTTATATTCCTCAACCTCCCTAGGTGGAGGCTGGCTATCTGGGAAAAATTTCCCAGATTGCAAGTTAATTTCCTGAATCTCCACAGCATAAGTTGGGCATGATGGTTCCCCACTATACACTTGTTGAGCCTGTCTGTTGTTCGGGTTTGGATTTGGTTGGGTAGGCATTTTGGGTTGCTTTGGTGGAGCAGGAGGTAACGGTTGTGGTTGGGCAAGTGGTGGAGGCAAAAGAGTGGGAAGAGAGTTGTATTGGGGCCTCCACCCCTGATGAGATGCATTCCACTGAGGTTGTGGCTGAGCATATGATTGAAATGAATAAGTGGCTGGTTGGGCATGATATTGAGATATGAAGGACCAAGGAGGAGGTATGGACCAGGAAGGATGAGGAGGGAGGCCCCAAGAAGGTATGGAAGTGACTTTCTTGGGGTTGTAGTATGCCTGAGATGTCCCTTACATCCCCTACTAGTATGGTCTAGGTCCATGAGGCCTCCTTTGGTTTATGTAATAGAGCTGTTTAGTGACTCCCTAAGCCCCTTAATATACAACTTTAAGTCCGGGTAAGGAAGGGCACTTATCTGTAGAATGATTTTCTTCACAGACTGAACAAACCTCTATAGAGTTCAATGGGCATTCATTCCTAGAATGCCTCCTAGTGCATCTAGGGCAAAAAATGGCCAAAGCCATCTCTTCTTCTTCTTGCCTCCTTTTGATATGTAAGGTATCCATTTGCATGGAAAGAGTCTATAGCATCTCACTCTTGAATTCTTCCAACATGTTTCCTATTTCTCCTTTAATGGATGAGTTAGAGGAAGAGGTGCTAGCTATGGGTTGATTCCCCCTACCATTCTTTCTGGCTACTCTAGAATGGTTTCTAAAAATAGTCTTTATGTCCTCATAGGATAGTTGGTAGATGTCTCCCCCGGCCAGTAGATGGAGGGTGTCTAAAATATCTTCCCAAATTCCCCTGAGCAGGACCAACTTCAGAGACTCAGGGTCAAGTGTACACTTAGCCCTTTTGTAACTGAGCTGGAACCTCTCTTCATAGTCTTCTAGGGACTCATCACTTCCTATGGTCATTCGAAAAATTTCTTCTTTAGTATCTTTTGACCTACAATAGTCTCGATACTTGTTGTTAAAGGCTTGCTGCATCTGAGCCCAGGTTGTGATGCTATTGCCAGGTAATCCCATGAACCAGTGCAGTGTTGCATCCTTGAGAGTAGAAGGGAACAGTTTCAACTTTTGTTCATCTTCTGCATAGTCATAGGTTCGACAGATAATAGAAAACTCGAACAGAAAGGTGTCAGGATCTTCTGTAGTCAGACCGTGGAAATGAGGTAGGGCGAAAGGGATTATATTCTTCATTTTCGTGTCCCCATTGGTCTCCCAAATGGGAAAGGTACCCTCTATTCTCTCTCCATTCCCCCTAGCATTTTTGTTTTCAGCCATTGGCTCCAAAGGAATGTTTTCTTCTTCTTCTTCCCCTATAGGTTCTTCAAATATGTCTTGTTGTTCACCTAAGGGTTCTTCTTGATTGCAGCCACCGAAGAAGAGAGAAGGCTGACTGTGTGAAGTAGTGGGGGTGTTGGGCAAAAATTTTCCTGAGTTATCTCTATTCCTACGAGGCATGAAAGGAAATCTTTTTGGTTGTTTTTTTTTTCTTTTTCCCACACTGATAGTACCTGCAGAAACTGAAATTGATTGAACAAAACAAATTGCAACTAGCTGAAATGAACTTGCTGAATAGAAATTTGCAGAATTGAAAAGGAAAGCAATGAAATGCATAACTGAAGGAAATAAATGACTAGTCTACTTTTGCTGAAATAAACTATTAGCAGAATGTTGCAATAGAAAATAGAAGAAAATGGTAACCTGTTGGGTCCCTATAATACTAGTGATTACCCCATTACTATTGTAGTTATACCCCTTATTAATATTGTTGTGCCCCTATTTCCCCCATATTGTTATTACTGTGCCCCATAGAATCCCTCTATTATTATTTGTGTGGCTTTATATTATTATTGTTAGGTCGGATGGATTATATTGTGACTCCTTAGACTCCCATATATATAGAAAGGAGGTTTTGTCATTTGAATCATTGAAGAATTGTTCATTTCTGTAATGTAAAGGAGGTTGCCCCCTCAAAGAGGCTGAATTCTAAGGCGTTGATCTATCTTTTCTATCTTTTCTTGAGCTAGTTTCATAACATTTGGTATCAGAGCTTTGGATTCTAGGGTTTCGCTGCTCCAAACAAGTCATTGTGGCATTTTCGCTATAACTTTTTTCTGTGAAATTTTAGAAGTCACAAACAAAACCCATTTGAGAAGAAATCGCGTTGAATCTTGAGTCCGAATTTCAGAGCTTTTCGTGCGATATTGGCAGAGATATGATCTGAGGAAGTTGGTCCTTTTGCAGACTCCTGAATTACATTCAAAACAGGTGACCTGCAGAAAATCGTCATAACTTTCTCTCTGGGGATCGGATTGAAATTTCATAAGAAGGTATAGAAAGAGGACAGACATTAGTTTCTTGTAAGCATGTTTCAGATCCAAAAGTCAAAACAGTGACTTGCGGCACGTCGTACAAGTTCGCTCTACCGAACTAGTCTATAAGCGAGTCACTGTGGGAGATTTCACATAACTCTTCCTTGGAGAATCCAATTTATGTCAGACTTGTGGCATTGGAAAGAGGACATAGAGGGCTACTACAGCTCACAAATTCAGAACTAGATGATTGGAAAGTACAGAGATACATCAGAGGCAATATCGAGCTCCTACAAAGTGAAAAAAGGTGTGTAGATTTTCTTAAATTTTTTCTTAAGCTTGGTTTGAAAATTTATTTTAAGGGAATTCAAAGGGCATAGTAGAGCATTATTATCGGTAACTTATGCCCCGAGGAAAGAAAATGCAAACACCTAGTAAGGAACCTGAAAGCTCTAGCATGACTCATGGAGAAGAGGAAGAAATGCAACATGATATATCAAAATTACAAGACCAAGTGTAACAACTGTCCCTTGCACAAAAATGAACAGAATCTAAGATGGATGGTTTAAAGAAAGATGTAGAAGCTAAGATGGATGGTTTAAAGTAAGGTGTAGAAGCTAAGATGGACTATTTAAAGAAAGGCGTAGAAGCTAAGATGATTGACGTGGAAGCTAAGATGGATGATTTGAAGATAGATTTGAAGACAGACATGGACGAATTGAAGATAAATATGAATAAGTTGCTACAAGAAATGGTCCCTAAGGGTGAGAGGGTACTAAAGGAAACTCATGATGAGAACAAAAGAAATGTTAATCATGATTCCATAAATGCTAATGTTGGATCGAAGACTCACCATATTCCAAAAATCGATATGAGGAAGTTTGATGGCAAGGATCCTGCCACATGGATATTACAGATGGAGCAATTCTTCGATCTCAATAATGTGCAAAACACACAAAAGGTACGTATGGCAACTTTATATTTGGAACCAAATCAGTTTGTATGGTATCAATGGCTTTGCTCTCGTAAACCATTTATCACTTGGGCAATTTTTACGGAAGAATTGATAGCACATTATGAGGATACAAAAAGCAACACTTTTTTTAGCCAATTGATAAGTCTCAAACAAAAGGGTTCAATAATGGAGCACATTGAGGAGTTCCAAAAATTGAACATAAGGGTAAGAGATATTCCAGAGGAGCATAGGATTGATGTGTTCATAGGTTCTTTAAAGGATAATATCCAACATGATGTTTGCCTTTGGGAACCTGATTCATTAGAGAAGGCATTCAGGTTAGCAAGAAAAATGGAAAGCAAAATTATGGCAACCAGGAAGCATACCACTCACAACTATAAAGACAGAAGTGTTGTTGCCCCTAGTCTTCCACAACCTCTAAGGTTGACACCACAACAATTGGAAGAAAAAAGAGCAAAAGGGCTTTGTTACAGTTGTGATAGCAAATACACTAAAGGTCATAAGTGTGCTGAGAAGAAATTATTCTACATAGATTGTGAAGAGGAAGAAGAAAAGGAGCAAGAAAGGTCAAAAGAAGAGGATATACTCCAGGAACAAAGCCTAGATGAAGAACAAATAAACCCGACCATATCTTGTAATGCATTGGCGGGAATTACCACTCCTCAAACCATCAAGATAGAAGGACAAATCAAGAAGAAAAAGGTAATAGTGTTGATTGATTCAGGAAGCACCCACAATTTTATTCATTGTAAGGTAGCAAAAGAATTGAATTGCTTCCTATATCCAGCACCAGAGTGTCAAGTGATGATTGCAAATGGAGGAACAATAAATTGTTCTGGAAAGTGCCATAATATCAAGCTATCCATGGGAGAATATGTATTGACTAGCCCAATGCTTTCCATTCCAATGGGAGGTGCTGATGTTGTACTAGGAGTCCAATGGCTACAATCCCTGGGTACAATAGCTTTTAATTTTCAAGAACTTTTCATCAAATTTTCTACGGAAGGAAAGGAAGTTGAATTAAGGGGTATTGCAGGGAAACCATGAAAGATAATCAGCTCTAATGGTATGACAAAGCTTCTAAAAAAGGAGCAAAGAGGTGTAATTGCACAATTATGCTCGCTAGATGTTTCCACATCGGAATCATCTATTTCTCCAGATCTCCAAAAAGTCTTGGACAATCATTCCAAGGTATTTGAGACTCCAAAAGGTCTCCCACCTATGCGTGATCATGATCATGCTATTCATCTGATTCCAGGAAGTGTTCCTCCAAACATCAGGCCGTACAGATATCCCTATGTCCAAAAGAGTGAAATTGAACGTATGGTTGCAGAAATGCTAGAGGCTGGTATAATTCAACTGAGTCAAAGTTCTTTCTCTGCTCCAGTAGTATTGGTGCACAAGAAGGATGGATCATGGCGCATGTGTCCGGATTATAGGGAGCTCAACAAGCTCACTATTAAAGATAAGTTCCCCATTCCTGTCATTGATGAATTACTGGATGAATTGCATGGATCAATTTACTTCACCAAGTTGGATCTTCGTTCAGGATATCATCAAATCAGAATGAAGACTGAAGACATTCCGAAAACAGCATTTAGAACTCATGAGGGTCATTATGAATTTTTGGTCATGCCTTTTGGCCTTACCAATGCACCTTCAACATTTCAAGGTTTGATGAATTCAATTTTCAAACCATTCCTTAGAAAATTTGTGTTAGTATTTTTTGATGATATACTAATCTACAGCAAGTCTTGGAAGGATCATGTTGAACATGTTGACAAGGTGCTACAACTATTGGAGGAGAAACAATTATATGCAAAAAGATCCAAATGTTTCTTTGGAGTCCAGGAGGTGGAATATTTGGGTCATATTGTATCTCATGAAGGAGTTAAGGTAGACCCTAGCAAAATTAAAGCCATTAAGGAATGGAAAATCCCCACATCCATAAAGCATCTGCGAGGATTTCTCGGGTTGACAGGGTATTATCGCAAGTTTGTTAAGAATTATGGGAGAATAGCAGCACCTCTAACAACATTATTGAAGAAAGTTGCATTTTCATGGACTCCAGAAGCAACAAAGGCCTTTGAACATCTTAAAGAGGCAATGTGCCAAGCACCGGTCTTAGCTACACCGGACTTCACAAAAACCTTTATTGTGGAATGTGATGCTTCAGGAAATGGAATTGGTGCTGTTCTAATGCAAGATGAAAGACCCATTGCTTTTGAAAGTCGTCCAATCAAGGGAAAGTTTTTAAGCAAAGCTATTTATGAGAAGGAAATGTTGGCAATACCCATGCACTTAAGAAATGGCGACCCTACCTAATGGGAAGACACTTCAAGGTAAAAACGGATCATGATAGCCTTAAATACTTTTTAGAAAAAAGATTATCCTCTGAAGAGCAACAAAAGTGGGTCACAAAGATGTTGGGTTATGACTTTGAAATCATCTACAAAAAAGGGAAGCAAAATGTGGTGGCAGATGCACTCTCAAGAAAGGATGAGGATGTGGAAGCATTGTTGTGCGCCATTTCTATTATCCAACCAGATTGGATAAACGAAGCAAGGGAGGAATGGAAGAATGACGAAGAAGTGTGGGCACTTATTCGAAAGTTACAACAAGATTCCAGTACATCTGATACATTTAGCTGGAAAAATGATTCGTTATGGTACAAAGATCGCTTATACCTCTGTAAGAATTCCCAGCTAAAACAAAAGATTCTTATGGAATTGCACACTTCTCCCTTAGGAGGGCACTCAGGATTTTTAAAAACTTACCACAGGGTTAAGAAGGAATTTTTTTGGGATGGCCTTAAATCAGATATTCAAAAGTTTGTGGCGGAATGTTTGGTTTGCCAACAAAATAAAGTTGAAACAATTAAGACACCAGGTCTATTACAACCTTTATCCATTCCAAGCCAACGTTGGGAGGAGGTTTCAATGGATTTTATCACAGGTTTACCCAAGTCTGAGGGAAAGAGTGTCATCATGGTGGTAGTTGACAAACTTACCAAGTATGCACACTTTTGTGCATTATCACATCCATTTAAAGCCAGTACAGTTTCTACTGCATTTATGGAAACAATTCAAAAGCTACATGGAAACCCAAAGATTATTGTAAGTGACAAAGATCCCATTTTCACTGGCAATTTTTGGACATAATTATTTTCTTGTCTTGGTACTCAGTTAGCTCATAGCTCATCTTATCATCCTCAATCTGATGGGAAAACTGAGATAGTAAACAAATGTTTGGAAGGATATCTTCGTTGCTTTGTATCTGATAAACAGACACAATGGGTCAAATGGTTGCCTCTGGCTGAATGGTGGTATAACACTTCCTTCCATACAACAACAAAAATGACCCCATTTATGGAACTTTATGGGTATCAACCACCATCCATCACATCATATTTAAGAGAAAATTCTAAGGTTCAGGCAGTGGAACATCACATCGAACATCAACAACAAGTCCTCCAACTCTTAAAGGATAACCTCGTGTTGGCACAGAATAGAATGAAACAACAGGCAGATCAACATTGCAGTGAAAGAAGTTTTGATGTAGGTGATTGGGTATTCCTACGGCTACAACCATATAAGCAAATGTCCCTCAAGCAAGCTAAGAAGGATAATAAATTATCACCAAAGTATTATGGTCCGTACAAGGTGTTGCAAAAGATTGGTACTATGGCATACAAATTGGAGCTTCCTGCAGCTTCTCGATTGCACCCAGTTTTCCATGTTTCATGTTTAAAGAAGGTTATAGGCGACAAGCTCCCAGTTCAAACAATATTTCCAGAACTTGACGAGGAAGGAAAAATTATATTGGAACCGGAAGCAGTCACAGAAACAAGAACTCGCCAGCTACGAAATCGATCAATTTCAGAGTATCTTATCAAGTGGAAGAACTTATCCGCTGAAGATTCCACATGGGAGGATGAGAATTTTATGCAGAAGTATCCAGAACTACTCAAGCGTTGAGGACAACACTTTTTTGAAGGAGAGGGGCATGTTGGGTCCCTATAATACTAGTGATTACCCCATTACTATTGTAGTTATACCCCTTATTAATATTGTTGTGCCCCTATTGCCCCCATATTGTTATTACTGTTCCCCATAGAATCCCTCTATTGTTATTTTTGTGGCTTTATATTATTATTGTTAGGTCGGATGGATTATATTGTGACTCCTTAGACTCCTATATATAGAAAGGAGGTTTTGTCATTTGAATCATCGAAGAATTGTTCATTTATGTAATGTAAAGGAGGTTGCCCCCTCGAAGAGGCTGAATTCTAAGGCGTTGATTTGTCTTTTCTATCTTTTCTTGAGCTGGTTTCATAACATAATCACAGAATACTCTGACACTTCCCCAGAAATGGTGCCAAAAAGTGGTGAGGACCAGTATTGCAGCAATAATGTTGTAACTCCTGGGCTGCCTACTTTACTCTTATCAACTCGGTAGTTCGTAACAAACTTGGAAGCGTCAGTGCTATATGCACAAGTACTAGTTCTTACCACAGGTTGTCACTTGGTCAGCCAGCGCAAGATCACTAGGAGTTCAAGCCAACTTCTATGGATTCCAAAAGAAGCTCTATATGTGATGAAAGTAGAGAAATATTACTCTACAGATGCTACTCTAACTGTAGAAAGGAGAAAGACTGAAATGTAAAGCAAACCTAGTAAACCCTAATTAACCAACTAATCCTACTTTTGCATAAAGCACTATTAAAACCATGAAAGGAATGCCATTACCTACTCAAGGAAGTAAACAACATCTACCTAAGCTATTTCTGGAAGTAAATAAGAAAAACATCTTTTTGGATTTTTATGTATTTTTATGTGAATTTCACATGCATGTAATTTATTATGTGCGAATGTGACAATGAATAGGTGGCATTGGAGGGTGGTTTTGGGACTTGATAGGATGTAGGATGGTGTGGATGGCTCCTAGGTTATCTTAGGTGGCCTTCTAGAGGCTTTTCTCACACTCAGCCTTCAAAATAAATCCTACAGGAAAATCTACAGAAGGACACAAGAAATCTACAGGAGGAAAACATGACAACTACAAGAGGCCTCCAGGAGGTGGCTGAGCGCAGTTTTGGGGGTGTGAGAGTGGGTGGAAAAGATGTATGAAGGTTGGAATGAGGTGTTAGGGTGCCTAAGGTATACCATGAATCACTAGGAGAGAAGAAGATGATTGGGTTTTCTCAAGGAGAGAGGAAGAAGTTCTATGGAAAATGCAGGAAACTAAGGAAAAATTGAGGTGAGGTTTGGGCGACCTGTAGGGCATGGATCTGATGGAGGATGTGATGGCTGATAGGCTAGCCTACTATTAGAAGATATCTGCTGCAAAGGAAGTGACAGTCAACCAATAAGATCAAACAAGCGATGAAATGAGTGCATCTAGAAAAACAGAATTTTGCATCAAACTAGTCTAAACTATGATCTATGAAAGGAAATGCTGAGAAATGCTGCAAGAAAGGAAAGCATGAAAGAAGACTATCACAAATAAATAAGTGAGCATGATGAAGAAGATCTGGAGCAAAGCAAAGCTGGACTATTAACCTACTAAAAAGCTGCAAACAGTAGAAGTCCTATGAATGAGGAAAATCTATGTTTTTGGGGTAGCAAGAGGGTCTTTGCCTCAAATCATGGTCCCAAAGGGAGAAAGAGAGGCTAAGGCATTTTTTCTAGCCTTTTGAATATTCTCTTTATCACTACTTAACCTGCTATAGAAAGCACAACTGGAAGCAAACTACTGAATCATCAAAAGCAACCTATTCTTAAGCATAAAATAAATACATCTAACAACAACCTAATCTACAAACTGAAATAAAACATAAAAATACAAAAAGAGGAGCTTGGTTGCTTGGATTGGTCCATAATCTAAGAGCTTCAACGCTCTGAGGTAACTCAGTGCTAGCTCAAAAAGGATTCCATCTTTACTTCCAAAACAATAGTAGGATTACATGAAACTATCACAAAATAATAAGCTCGAAGTTGGCAGAGTTTACATAAGAAAAAATCCAACAAAAATCTGACCCTAGTGAGGCGCTAGGCCTCTCTACTTATACAAATGAAGCTATCAACAACTTCCTTAAAATCAAGGAGGCTTGGCTCCCAAAACTCGAGATAATCATCAATCATCCTCCACTTGCTCGGCTGCCTTCTAGTGCATGATCCAGCTGCTTGTACTCCGAGCTGAATGAAGGGGAATTCGAAGTGAGGAGTAATAAATGAGGGGGATTCCCTCCTATAAGTCCTCTCCTTTTTTTACTTCTATATATTTCTTCCATTTGTCCATTGGATCCTTGACTTTGACCTCGAAATTCATCAATAATCTGCATTAAAGACATGTTAGACCACCTGGCATCATAACTAACTCAACTCACTCCATAAGCATAAATATAATTAGAAAATCATACAATAAGCTAAGAGAATGGTTGATTTGACTAGGTTAGGAGGTAAAATGAGCCCATATAATTACCCATTTATGAGGCTCATCAACTAGGTTTCTAAAGTTTCCATAAGGGCGTTCATATTGCAGCTGATATCCTCAATCCACACTTCTATCCTTGAGAATCTATCATGTACCAGATCTTGAGGGTTATTATGAATAGATACAATAGTCATGGTTGGGGTTTTATAAATTCTTGGTTAAATAACTTTTTGTATCCCTGTAAATTCCCATGGTATTCTCTAAAAAAACTACTATGATAGAAATATGATTTGTAAACTACTATAAATATTCCACTAGATAATTTGTCATAATAGATCTAATAAAAATGGACCAAAATATATACTATAAGGGTTAATCTCCTTACATTATAGATCTAATAATTTTTTTTCTTATGCATGCAATAGATAAATGTGAAAAATAAAGAAAAATAATATGCAGTGACACACAAACCACATTGAATGCAAGATATGCTCTGGGAAACCCTTATGCAAAAGGATCCAACTAGAATGTGAGACTTCTCTACTTTCCCTTTCTCTTGAATGGAAATAATGCAAGTTGAAAAGGAGAAGGAACTCTCTATGGATTTACCTAAAAGTTGCAGCTTAATAGGCTACTACAAACACGAAAGCCTCCTTCTTATGCTCTCTCACTTCCAGTACCAAGTTTTTCTACCCTAGTGTTGAACAAGAAACAATTGAAAGAATGGAACCACAATTCCTCCTAATGGCATGGTTATAATATAGATCAATAACCTATTATGGGTCAATATTGACTCCTTAAACTCTCAACTAGAGTTATAACTTTGACCCTTATAGAGTATTCATCATATTCCCCATGTGGCTATCCCATTTTTGCATGAGTAAGGGGGTGGATGTGGCATCATCTCAAAAAATAGTGGTCAATAATTATAACTTAACTTTCTATAGGAATATATTTTT